>NC_061167.1:41449666-41549666 GCF_022113875.1 Hydra vulgaris | reverse complement strand
AATCCATCGTTATCGAGGTTATATGTACTCAGGTTATATGTATTATCGTTAAAAAACTTGATTTGACTTTTCTTAAAATTAGTTGTTACATCAACATTTATTAAATCAATATTCTGATGTTTAGGATGGAATGCAAGAAGCGAACTTGAGTCAAGCTCGACTTGAACTTTACATTGCAACCAATAGCAACAGAGTATGGGTTTTCCCCTCAAAAAATACTCTGCCACTATTGGTTACAGAGTAAAGTTCAAGTCGAATTTGACTCAAGTTTGCTTCTTGCATTCCACCCATAGTCTTTTTGATATTGTCGAAAAGTCTTGATTTGCTAACACCTTGTTTAGTAGCATGCTCAAACTACTTATATGGACATCTTTTACGTCTTCCCTTAACTTTTCAGTTGAGAATGTCCATTTGGTTTTACTCTTAAGTTTCTGGTCATCTTTTGATTAGCTGTGATAAAAGAACAACAAAACTTTAAAACTTGTTAAAAGTGTTCAACTCTTTTTCGTTTATTTTAGTAACTACTACTTTTTAGTTTAGCGCTACTAGCGGTACGGCTTTTATATACATTCACTCAAGAATTGTTTTCGTGAAGAATTTATCTAAAAAGCATTTATGGTGATGCAATCGTTCATGATTGTGCAAATAAAAATTTGCAAAACTTTAATAATTGTCCATAGGGAGATGTTATTACGCAATCATTACAAAAGCATCGGACAGTTAGACTTTATAGAATGGTTAAAGTGTACGAAGTCTCCCCGCATTTTATTAAAAAAATTTAGGGGAATCGCTACAAAATCATTTATAGATCACAAATACTTACATTCGCAAACATTCGCAGGTTTCATTCATTTGCTCTAAAAAAAAACTCTGGAAGAGCTTATAACTAGGATCTGAATGATTCACTTGGAATTAAAATTTTTACATCTAAAAACTCTAAAATTGTTTTTTCAATCTAAAATCTATTTTTTAGCGGAAAACTGTCGCCTAATAATTTAAAAGCTAAGAGCGCATGTCTACCAACATATTAACCTTAGACAGCATAGCCCTAATGTTAACAGGGTAGGGGATTTCGTCTATTGTCACCCCGTGTCTGAAGTCTGCCCGGTCTCACCTAATATTGTGTATTAATATATAATATTCAGTGCATTATTAATAAATAATATTTAGTGCATTATTACAGACACGCTTTGCAGATGCGTCTTGTAATAAAGAAAAATATTTAATTTGTTATAGAAAATATAAAAAGGAAAAATAGAACTATATATATAGAACCAGCAAAATAACGGTTCCCAGACAGCAAGTATATACTGGTCCGATAATGGCTAGCCAATGCCAGCGAATTCTTTAAAGGCCCGATAAAGTTCCGTTCTTGTATGGCCAGTTCTGGCAAGCCGTTACAGGGCCATTGTCGAGCTTTTATAAAATTGCCTAAGCTGGGTAGCCGCAAAAAAACCAGTAATGGTCTAACAAAGATTTGCCGAAGCAGAACAACAGACATTGGGTCGATACTTGCCCATCAGTGGTAAAATCAAATGAATAATGATATAAACAATAGCATTTGCGTTTAAAGAAAAATTTTAAAAATTGCAAATATTTCTTAGCATTTGTACAATAATTTCTTAAAACTTTATTGTTTAAATTGATTCTATTTTGCGTGCATAATAATTTCTAAATAAATTTTAAAAATTAATATTTATAAACGGAAATTTATGTTTTTCAAATAATTTCTAAATAAATTATTGCAACTAATTCTTTTGTTCAATAAATAAAGTTTCGTATGGTATGTGTTGTTAAACTACAAATAACATAATGATCATGATGTATTAAGATTGTTTACATCAAACATAAAGCATTAAATTGGTTTAATGTTTAAATTCATTTTTTTTCACCAAGCCAATATTAGTTTAAAAAACTTAAAACCTAAGTTGGTTAAAGAATTATAAAACCTAATTTATGGTAACTGAAGATTGATTGGTATTGACAAAAAAAAAACTGATTGAAATGTAGGTTTGATAGAAAAGGAAATTGATAAAATGTACGTATATTATTGCGAAGAGTATTTTATTATCTTTTTGTTGTCATATTTATAACTTTTCTGTAATAAAATTTGAGTGTTATTAACACAGTTATCTTTTATATTCTTATCGTTTAACAGGAATAATATAAACATAACATTTTCTTTATAAATATATTATAAGAATGTTATTGTGTTATGCAAAGTTGTTGTAGTAAAAAAATAGATACCTAAGTATTACTAACATATGAAGCACTAGATAGGAAAGTTACCAAATCTATATATTTAAATTTGAACATATAAGTGTTAGCAAAATAGTTTGAAGAATTCGTTGTTTACTTTATTATTATTATTTCTTTCTTGAAGTTTAATCAATATTTAATATTTTTTTCAAATAAATTTGCTAATTTGATTACTTATAAATACAATAAATAAATAAATAACCAACAAAGTTGTGATACACATTATTAGTGTATAGTCTAACAAAAGTAGATGGCAGATTTTAAAAGCTTTTCACAGTTTTCTATATATTTATTGTAGAGTGTTAAAAATATAACTAAGTTTTTCGTTTTTACAACTTCTAGTTATAAATGGTTTTATTTCTCGGCTATTCTATTTATGAAAAAATATTCACCGTTTAATTTTTTGGATTATAGTTAATATTTCATTTATTGTTGTCTTTTGTAATAGAATTTTTTATAAATATTGGAGCATTATGCCAATTTATTACATCATTAAGTCATTAATAGTTCTGTATAGTTATATCACATTACCTCTTGATCTTCTAATTTTTAATGTGGAGAAAAAGGTTTATCAGTTTTTACATGATAAATCTTTTAAACTCTAAACACGAATTGCTTTATGTTGGAGTTGTTTAATCATAATAACATGTTTATGTATATGTTATCTCCTTAATGTTATGTTATGTAAACTCCTTAATGGGGTTCAATATTTAAGGTGAGGTTTAAATAGTTATATACTATTAATGTTATATTTCTTTTATCTAATAATTTCAAGAAGTGTTTAATTTGCCCTGATGTCAAACTTCCAAAGTCATTTTTTCTTTATAATTTCATTTTTAAAACACTTTTATTAAAAGTTATAAAGAATTGCCAATTGAAGCAAATATTAATGAAACTATGGCAATAAACGTAATGTTGACGCAAAAATGCCAAATCTTAAGTTAAATGGTTCATCTAAATCTGGTAAGTTTATACTTTATCAAATAAGTTATTAATATTTCTGTTTTCAGTGTTTAAATGAAGGAAAACTTTTTTCCCTTATTTTTAATATTACTAATGACTAGATTTACTGTGTTTTATAAAATAGTTTCTGTATATAAAAATATTTAGGAAGATTGAGAGACATTTTAATTTTCATTTTTAATTTTTTAATTTTTTTTTTTTTGTTTATTCAAAATAACTTTTACAATGAAAGAATGAATAAAATACATACAATAAGAGTTACAAATTTTGTTGACTTTACAATAAGAACGCAGATACTCACAGAAGGTCATTAGATCTTGTCGTGGAGAACCGCCTTAACAGATTTTTAATAAAAAAAATGTCTAAGATGCTTTAAATTGTAATTATACTGTGGGAACATTTTAAAGTTATCTATTTTTAATAAAATAATAAATTGCGTTATGTTTGTTTTTATTTTATTAAAGTTAAAACGGATGCAAGCACTAAAGAAGACAATAACGTTACAAATTGAAACAGAAGTTTATAACGAATCATGCTGACGATTAGATACGAATCACAGAAAAGCACCATTGTCGAATGATTATGAATCAAATCTTTGTATTATAATTGCGTTAATATATTAAAAAATTTAAGCTTGTTTTTCAAATTTATCCACAATAATTGAAATTGTCAATAATCATGAGTTTAATACATTTTATTTTCCTAAACCTAATGAAAAATACGCCAATTTTAAACCAATAAATTACAGTCGATTATGCTAAAAATAACTTTAAATAATTAAGAAGACAGGGTTTAATAGGAAAATATAGGGACTTCAAATAGGATTGCCCGATGAAAATCCATAAAAATCCCATGCGCGACCCATTTAGTTAACAAAGACAAACGCACAATATGGTACAGTAAAATACGAATGTGAAATATGTATATAAAAAAGGCTAACCGTTGTTCTGCCAGTTCTTGTCCCGCACTGGCTAGCCGCAGATGAGCATTTAATCAGAATTTTACGCCTCCTTTCAAACCGATGACGCAATACATGTCTAGAGGTGGGGTTTGAACTACGGATACTTTGTTTCTGAGTCAAGTGCGCTACAACTGCGCCACAACTGTTGTTCAATGCTAATTCAATAAAAATCGGCTGATTTAATAACTAACATGCTTAGAACAGAAAACTTCAGTTGTCTGAACTAAGGCGCAGGACCGATTAATTGGTCCTCCGCCGTAGTTTGTGTTTAAATGTCCGTAGTTTGTCTTTAAATTTTTTTTAATGTGCTTAAAGATCTCTTTTAATTTGCTACGCTAACAGGTAATGTCAAATATAGCATAAGGGCAGAAATTTATATTAAAAATTCAAAAAAGTTTTTTTTTTTTTTTTTTGATAATAAAAACAGTATTACATATTTTGTAAAAAAATTGTTTAAAAAATTATCGTTAGTATTGTTAAAAGAACTTCAACATTTTTATAAAATACTTATCACATTTTTTGAGATTTTTTAAACTTTTTCTGCTCATTTTTGTATAAAGAATGGTTAAAGCGAAACTTTTTAAGGATTGGAAACATCTTTTGCTAGAGCTATGAAAAAAAAGAGGTTGGTTATAAAATTTTTTGTAAATAAACTAGTTTTTATTTGTATGTTTTAAAAAAGTTGCTTTATTTTGTTTGATAGATACTTTTTTACTACTTTTTTTATCTTTCTTATGAATTTTTTTCCCTGCGTTTTCTTGAAATAGAGGTAAACATTTAGCTAATGTTTAATATTAAAATTATATGCTGTTTGTATATTAACATAAGCAAAATTTTATAGATACCACAAAAATTTCAGTTTGATACATGCTAATTAATTAAGAATTTCAACAGAGAAAACTCCTTTATAATGTTATATACTTCTCTATAAGTTTCAACGTGTAAATTAAAATCTGATATTTATTTTTTCTAAATTAAAACATTTTTGCTTTGCATTGATAGCTGGCTAGTCATCAAAAAAATATTTGCATAAACTAAATTTTAGTTTCGTTTAAAGTCTAGGTTGTTTTTTAAATTAACTCGGACACTTTTTAAATTAACTCGGACACTTTTTAAATTAACTCGGACACTTTGTTGTTTCGGTAGTTATTGACATTTAATTTTAATGTATTAGGGATTCTTCAGAAATTACATAATGCAACATTTTAATAAACAAAAACAGAAAAAAGTATTAAACTTTTTTGAAGTAATAGCTATTTGGATGGCACCATTGCTTATTGTTTAAAAATTAAATTGTCGCAGATAGTTTAATTTTCCAGTTATTTCAGAAATATTAAAATATAATTATATTTTTATTTCATGTTATTGTTAAATAAAAGAAACTGATGTTACGTGTTTAAAATATTGCGAAATCAGGGATTATATACCTTTATGTTGATGTTCAAATATGAAAAATTTAATTTATGATAATGATAAATTTAAATAATGTGCATTGAGATATGCATTGGAATCAGAAGCTACTTATGGTATACCGTAAACTATTGTAGCTGGAGACCATGTCAAACTAAAGAAATATGTTTTATATTTAAAAGAGTCTTAGATTTCGAAATAGCATTTTAAAATGTATATTTGATTTCAACAATAGCTGTTTATAAGTTAGTAAATCAAAAACCTATATCTCTTTAAAAGGATCAAATGCTATTTATGGAGAGTTTACTTCCAGTACGAGAGTTGCATACACAGAATTGAGTATAAAACAGGTATTAAAAACCTGGCTAGTGTCAATCAGAAACAACCTTAGCTTTGGATTTGATTGCAGCAACACCAAAAAACTTTTGAATTAAATAAATGTTTTTGCTTGTGATATTTCTGATCATAAAAATTTTTTTTAGCAAGCTAAATATGGATAAAAATTAAATGCTGATTTTGACATCAGAAATTGGTTATTAAGACGCTTTATGTAAATTTAATAAAAAGGTGTTAAAACTGTTATTATAATGTATGTGTTGATTTTCAAAGTATTTTTTATAACCTAAATTATAGTATTTATAAAGTAATGATAAAATAAAACATTGTCTATTTTAAAGCTCAGTAGGATGTTGTTATGGGAATTGCATATAACTGTTTTTAATACTAAATGGATTTAGTGCCAACTTTCTGTAGTTTTTAGACCAACATTTTTTACGTAATCCATTTAAGAAAATTTATGTCCAAATATTTAATTCCTTTTTAATATAACAGCGCACATAAATACATAGTTAAATTAGGTTATGTAATAAAAAATACTTTTTTGATATTAAAATTATATGAAATATATTTAATATCATTTTAAAACGTACCATCTCTCCTCTATTATCTAAAAGCGTTTAAAAAAAAAAATGCTAACATGAGCCAATTAGCAGCATAATATGCGTTGAAAAGTTTATCTTTTTTAAGAGAAACTTTCCTTTACAAAATAATTTAAAATTCAGAAGTTCTGTAAACTTAAGAATAAATGTTGATTTAATATATAACACTATCACCAAAATATTAAAATTAGACATTGTTTTGGATATACTAAGCAGCCGAGGCGCAGTGGTAGCGCACTTGTTTCAGAAACGTAAGATCAGTGGTTCAAACCCTACCTCTGGACAAGTTTTGCGGCATCGGTTTGAAAGGAGGCGTGAACTTCCTATTAAATGCTCTTCCGCGGTGCTCTGTGATAAGACCGTAAGGACTTCTTGGGGCACCTAAATCAACATAAAAAAATATATATACAGTATCGGACAAAACAAGTGCAACCAAATAATGTTAATTTAGTTTCTTTATATAAAAGTGCTGCATTTTTTCAATTTAGAGAAATAACTATGTAACTGTTTAGATACAACGTTCTTCAAGTTTTATTGACCACAAAGTTTATTATTTGTACCCGAAAATTAATCAATTGTTTAAAAGTATTAAAAAAAGTTGATTTCCTTCTGGACAAAACAAGTGCAACTTCACAAAATATTGACCAAGCTGTATTTCGCTATCAACATTTTGTGGCGAATCCTTTGTTATTGATCACAGCCTTGCATTTTTGAGGCACAGATTCGATCAGATGATCAATGAAACTTTGTGGAATCGCTGCCAAGACCTTTTGAATTTGTTGAAACAGTTGATCCTTATTACGAACACCTTCACGATTAATTCTGCGGTTGACGATCTCCCACAGGTTCTCCATAGGGTTGAGATCCGGAGATCGAGGCGGCCAATCCATCACCGATAGGTGGTTGTCTTGAAACCACTGCTTATCTACTTTTGCAGTGTGTTTCAGACCGTTGTCTTGCTGAAAAACCCATTTTATTGGCGTATTTCATTCAGCATGAGGTAACATAACTTCTTTCAGTTTTTTTAATGCACAAAACGGTCCATTTTTTCATCGATTCGATGTATTGGACCTAGACCTTTAGCTAAAAAAACACCCCCAGACCATTACATTGCCTCCACCATGCTTCACCGTCTTATGGCAGTACCGTAAATCGAGGCGTTTTGCGGCCGGTTGACGTACACGGTAAATGCCATCGCTCCCAGTGATGTTGAACTTCGGTTCATCACTGAACAGGACAGTTCGCCATTTCTGCACATTCCAGTCAATATGAGATGTAGCAAACAGAGGTCTTTTCTTCTGGTTCTTTAGTGAAATCAGCGGTTTCTTTGTAGGGCGTCGAGAAAACAACTCGGCTTTAACAGCGCGTCGTCTGATTATTCGGTCCGACACAGGCAGCTCTAATTGCTTTTGTATTTCGACTGATAATATCCAGGGATACTTCTTGATGGATCTAAAGATCATAGAATCCTCTCTAGAAGTGGTGGAACGCGGTCTTCCACCTTTGTTATCTGCTGTTAACTTCCCCGTAGAATGATATTTGGAACATAGTCTTGATACGGTCTATTTTTTCACGCGATATTTATCACAAATACTTTTTTGTGACATTCCACTTACGTAATCGTCAATAACTTTCATTTTTAGTTCCAATCCAAGACTGTCGGGAGCCATTTTTGCACTTGAAGTCATAAAAATAATAAAAATAAATAATCACTCTTCTCAAGGCTTATCGTGTTACATTTACCTTATGATGATACAATAATGCTCTGTGGAACACAACGTCTGGATACTTTCTTTAATTATTGAAAAACTTCCGTGACGTTGAAACGGACCAGACTTAAGAAAATGAAACAACCCAAAAAAGTTGCGCTTGTTTTGTCTTCTGCAAAATGGCACTTGTCAACGAAATTCTGCCTGTGTGCTGTCACTTGTCAGCTGATTGCTCATGTCATCACATGCTATGACTTCAGACTCCTGAACTGTTTGCTGTGGTAGTCTAGTTCTTTTCGTTTTTAAGACATGTAAAATTAGAAACACTTTTTAGCATTGTTTGATGTTAGTTGCAAATGTTTTGTCCAACACTGTATATAAATCTATTTTAGATATTTAGTATTTAGTTTTTGTTACAAAAATATTTTGAAAAGCAAAAGTTATTTTTTAAATGTAAACCTCTTTACAATTTTAATCATTGCTGAGTTTTTATAAAATTGATTTCTCCTAATCTAAATTTAAATCCAACCTTAACTTAGAAAACCATTTACAGAATTGTTTGAGATAAAATTTTGTTTTAAATGTAATAATATTTACAGGGTTAAAAATATTATTTTCCGTTTTTTATTTGAAAATTTTATTTTCAAAAACTCACTTAAAGATGTTTCTTTGTTATCTTGAATTCCAACACATTAATTGGAATTTAAAAGTTTATTGGATTTCATTTCTAAAAGTGTGGGTTCTTTTTGTTTTGTATCAAAATTTTAAATTTTATATCTGAGTACAGCATAGTTTCTGGATATCGGTAACAAAAGAGTGATAAACTAGAAGATATTTCAGTCGTGATAAAATCTGACGTTGTTTTATTGTCTAAAAACAAAGAAACGTGTTTAGTTTATTTTGTTGAATACAATTTGCTATTTTTTGGATTTTAAATAAGGAGTTTACATAGTTCTTCCTGTACTTAGAAACATTTAACAATGATTTTTTGGCTGGCTTTAGAAGCAAGAGAATCAGGGTTTGAAGCGAGCTCTGGGTATATTTTGCGTTATTGCTAGGGAAAGAGGCGCAAACTTTCTAGTTAAATTTTTAAAAGTATTATTGAGACACCTTAAAAATAAGTAAAAATATGAAAAAACAAGCGCTTAAACCACTGAGCTAAAACGCTTGCTTTTAAAGCAAAAGGTTTAGGTTCAATGCGAGCTCTAGGCATATTTTGTCATTACCCATGACGAAGTTCACGCCTCTTTTAAAATGCTGTATTAAGATCGTTATTTCTACTTGGGCAGATGTTCTCCAGACAACGTGTGCCTGCTGGGTAGTAGGTTTATAAGGTTTTATCTACTACCAATTTTTTTTACTTTAAACCTTATGTTCTTTTTTAAATTTACACATTTTTTACAATTTTACACTCAATGACATACTGCACTAATCTAGCTATAATCATGTCATTTTGTCTCAATATTATTTTAATAAAAACTCTCTTATCTTTTTCTAAAACCAGATATCTTTTACCGTGCTGCAAATTTTAAAAGGCTTTAGTTTTTAATGTTTATTCTGCAATTTATTGGCTATAGTCCGGTGTCATTAAAAGTTTAATTATTAGGAAAGACCAAGGCTAGTTGAAACAAATTTCATTTTTCTCCAATGAATTTGATTTTTTTTTTCACGGTTATAAAATAGATAAAATCTTACGTATTAATTACTTCACATACCTGACTTGTTTAGTAAACTGATAATTAGAAAAAAGATTAGAAAATGCAAGAGAATTTTTAAGGCTGTTTTTAGGATATAAAAACACAGTATCATTTGGTTAAAAAAAAATTAAAATTTAAAAACATGAAAGTAATGTTTAGCAAAATTTCATAAAAACAAATAAAAATCAAACTTAGATATTAACAAAAGAGATTTTCCTAGCAATAAATATTCATTAAAAAACAAACAAGATTTAAAAAAACATAAAAATTAGTTTTTTTTGTTTTGTTTTGTTTTTTTTTTTACCATATAAATTTATTCAAGTCGTAAAGCATAACATATATACAAAAAGCAGGGGCAAGAAGAAGACATAATTTGTCTTATCACCAAGCCCCTTAATCTATACCGTAAATATAAAATAGCGTAATAAATTAAAAAAAAACGTAACACAATATAATATAAAACACTTTCTTAAGATTTTATAAATAAAAATAATAGTTCTTAATGTTCTTTAACTTTAACTTTTTAGTTTTGTATTGGTTATGAAAAATTTAAATACAAATTTAAAGAAAAAAAAAAAAAAGAAAAAAAATGTTTAGCATAATAAAAACTATTATTAAAAAGCATGCAGGCAAATACGCATAATCCTGAAGCTTTCCTTTTACACCAGCAGATAACTTAAATTATCTGGAGAATTTTTATACCTTTTGGGTTGAATGTAACTGTTATTTGAAAATCTGGTTAGATATCTGTTCTGATTTATTTTGAATAGAGCGAAGAATATTTTCAGAGATATATTCTTATTAATTTTGAACATAAATATAAGAAGATGATAGATATTTATTTGGTAGACATTCATTATATTTAAATTAACAAACAATTCTTGGGAATGTGTAAAACGGTGTAATGTGTAATTTCAATTCAACAACTTTTTTGAATGCTTTTTTTTTTTTTTTTTTTTTATGTATTTTTTTTTTATAACTGACGTGTTATAAATATAGTTATATAATGTAAAAAAAAAATTATATATAAAAACCATTCTTTAAAACGCATTGTTGCAACTTACCTCTGTTGCAACTAGCACTGGTTTTCCCTACATGTACATTAAAATAGACTTTATCTCAATTTTTATATAAAGTTATTCAGCAGATTAAAATAACGTACATTTCACGAAGCTTCGTATATACTAGTATATAATTTAACATTTCGCGAGGTTAGAATTATTTTGTTCTATCTCTACAAATCGAAAAAATTGAGTTAGGGGTCATTCCGTGTCAAATCAAATAATAAAAAAAATTATCGGCACCATACGATATCGGATTTTGCTGATTTTTGGAGTAAAAGCTTAAATTAATGAAAAAAAACTTCGCTCTAAATTTTAGACTTCTTACGGTTTCAGAGATATTGACACTTGGTCCCAATCTCTTTTTTGACTTTTTTTCAGCGCCATTTATTTTTTTAGCTCATTGCACAACACAATTAGCTTTAACTTATGAGATACTTGCTTAATAGTGATGAAAATATTTTCCTAACTACTTTTTAGGGTGAGGAACTCAAAAATCATGGCTAAAATATTAAAAAATTTAAGCTTCTGTATAAATATGCAATTCAAAATGGTGTAACATTTTTGATGCCCCGTAGGAAAAAAACTTTATCTCGAGATACCTAAATGATATGATTCTGAAATTTTTTCCTAATGTTTTATATAAAACAAACTCAATAATACAAAAAATCTGGTAGGGTTTTCTTTTTTAAATCAAATTTATTTGCATTCAAAGTCTTATAATAACGAACCTAAAAAATATTGAAGTTACACTAAAACCATGGAAATAATTAAATTGCAATAAGAAAAATTAAAACTAAAAGGTAATAAGAATTAACAATCTTCAACATTTAATAAAAAAGAATTAAAAATCTTTGAAAGATAACAAATTTGTTCTCTGGTTTAAAGTTTGCCCAGCTATCTTCAACGCTCTTGTGATCAATTTCAATGATTTTGTTTTGTCTTCCTGTAACAGTTGCTGGAATATTAATCATTAACAATAATTTTTTTCATGAAACCCAGCAAACTTCGTCTCTAGAGGGCCAATAATATGACCTTGACGGGTAACATGGATGCATGAATCTAACTTGAAAGTCTTTATTTTCAACATCAATTTCCTCAACTAATCCGTTACATGGATTTTCTCATATATCAAACATAAAACACACCAATGCTTATATTAGACAAGAATTCCTCAAGAATCTCATCAGTTTGAAAATTAAAAGCAAATAAATACTCCAATTGTTTAGAAACAACTTTAGTTCCAATTTTTGTGTTACCTATTGCAACGAAGTTGTGATAGCTGCAAGTGCCTGGTAACGTTTTTGTAGTTGTATATCTTTTCTCTATTTCACTTCGAATTATCGTGTTTGACTCCGTGGATATGTAATAAATAAAGATATGTATTCCTATGATTTCATTTTGGCAAAGATTAAATACTACAGATGCTGTAAGAATATGATTTGTTGTTGTTCGATGAAGGCTAGCAATTGAAGTTAGTCTTTTTACAGTCCCACCAATACCATCACAGGGTGATTTACCGTGACTTGTTGCGAAGAAAGACCAGGTACATTTCATAGTAAAACCTTTTTCATTGTGGCATATATTTACAAAGTGTTTGCATTTCTTGTACTGGCCAGCACACCCATCTGAAAAGTAATGGACACTTTCTATTTGATGAAAAATATTGCTTTAAATATGTTCAATTGTTAGCTTTATCACATGATAAACCATATCTACATCATGCACTAAATCATCTGAGATGAAACATATTGAATCACTTTTGAGGACATTATTTTCTTTATAATAAATTACTGTTGGATGAAATGTTGCTTGAAATTTGTTCCAGTGAAAACTTTGTATTTCGTCTTGTACAAAAAACTCGTAGTTTTCTGAGAAATTGCCAAGCACAATGACCTCAGTACTACTTAACTCATTTTTTAACTTTCTTAAAGAAGCAGCTTGACTTTTTGCAATGTAAGAATGAACAGTAAGTTTTTGCAACTTATTTTTCAAAGTATTATTCAAGGTACTTGTTGTTTTTGTTAGACTTAATAGCTCAGATCGGTCTTTTGTTTTCCATTGTTTATAATCTATAAAGTAATCATCATCTTCATCAATATCGTCTTGAGAGTACAACTCATTTTCAAGATAGATAAATTTAGAACTTTTTGGGCACAAAGGGCAACAATGTATCGTGCAAGTTTTGCCCTATTACAAACAAGCATATTAATAAGCTCGTGATAATCCTTTAATAATTCAATTGCACTAATCATTAACTTAACATTTTGATCGTAGGTACACACAAATACTG
Source organism: Hydra vulgaris (assembly GCF_022113875.1). NCBI lineage: Eukaryota > Metazoa > Cnidaria > Hydrozoa > Anthoathecata > Hydridae > Hydra > Hydra vulgaris. Next base: position 41,536,375 of record NC_061167.1, on the reverse strand, counting down.
TATGCGTACCAGATGCTCCAACTGTAATGCACCATTTTGACAATGTGAGCAAAAGTTAGAAAAACAGCTCTTTATATCTGGATAACAGGTTTTAAAATTTGCATATAGCTCTTTTAGATTTGAAAGAATCAAACGCTTTTGCATGTGAGATCTTCAAGCTATACTAACAAAATCTTTTTTACCAGTCATTAGCTATATTCATCATAACAATAAAATTTAATAATTGTATATAATGTTTCTTGAGGTATTTCCTTTCCTTTTTTTTTTTTCAAGAAAAGATAAAGTACCATTTTTCTGCAACAATTTGCGTGATATCTGCACCATATATTTAGTAACATTAAATTCTTTTTCTATATCTTTGTGAGACCAAAAAATTGAAACCAGTGTTAGTATTTGAATTTTCTAATTACGATTGGAAATTAACATTTTTTCTTTGATTTTTCTAATAAGTATATCCATGTCATTTGCTTTACCTTTAACTTCCTTAGATAATTTATTAAAGGAATGGCTTAACTGTTTAGGATTTATATTTAAAGTCCTTGCAATACGTCACTTTAATGTTTTTTGAACAATTTTTTTATGTCAAGAGCAACTCTTGAGTAGCTATTTACAGCATGCATTTTGAGAGGACTTATGTTCATAGTCGTCAAAGAAGAGTTCAGATTTTTTTTTAAACAATACATTTATATTAAGTTCATTATCTTCATCTTCATAAATTTGGCTTCAAGCCGTTTCTCTTTGTCAATCATTCTTAAATGACATCAATTTAATCACGCACGAGGGACATATCTTTTCTCCAGGAATAACATTAATACCAATATTTTTTAATTTCCCAGCAAGTTGTATATTAATTTCTTTACATCCTCCTGAGTGATAATTACTGCTTCCGTGAGTGTTTTGCAAAAATATATGTAATTTATAAATAATTAGAACAAGTTTTGAAAAAGTTTCATGGTTAAGTAATAATACCTTTTCTTCTTTTTATTGTGATCATTGCTGTGATCCATTTAATTCACATTGTGTGAATTAAATGGATCACAGCAAGTTATGTAGATTGTCGAGTAACGTTTTAAATAAAGATATTCATAGTGTAGGCAAACCGTTGCATTTTCATCAAATTGAATGCCAGAACGGCTAGTTATCAAGTCTTTTTCCACATCATCAAGAATTAAAACTTTCTTAATATTATGGGGTTTTACATATGTTTGTTTGTTACAAATTTCTTTATTTATTATTCCAATGGAACATCTTTCTTTATCATTCATATTGTTATATTATTTTTTAGTTCTGTAAGAAACAATTTTAAAATAATTATTGTTTGAAAATTTGAAAATAGAAAATCCCTTAGCTATTAAACTTAATGATTGAATAAAATAAAGATTTTTTATGTGAAATGCAAACAAGTTTGTATATTAAAACTGAACCTTAAACTGTAAGATTCTAAAAATCTTTTTAAAAATGCAAAAAATTTATGCAAATTATTTTTTTTCATTACTAAATAACAGTTTTTTTTATTTTTTTAAATAAAAACTTTAAATGCAAATAAACCTAATTTAAAATAGGGTACATTTTGTTGCACAGAGCATCAAAAAAACTTACAAAAAGTGTTACACCATTTTGAAATTGGATTTTCTTAAAGAAGCTTGAAATTTTGTGTGTTTTAGCCGTCATTTTTAAGTTCCTTGCCCTAAAAATTAGTTAGGAAAAATGTTGACTACTATTAAACAAGTATTTCATAAGTTAAAGTTAATTGTGTCGTGCAATGCGCCTAAAAACTAAATTGCGCTGAAAAAAAAAAGTCAAAAAAGAGATTGGGACCAAGTATCAATATCTCTGAAACCGTAAGAAGTCAGACACTAAAATTTGGAGTGAAGTTTTCTTATATTAATTCAAGGTTATATTCAAAAATCAGCAAAATCTGAGATGACACAGTGCCGAGCATAAATTGAATTGAGCTGAAATCCCCCTTAGGTCTTTTTATAGATAAAATATTTATTTTTTGTAAATAAATCAGTAAAAAAAAATTAATTTGCTATACCTGACATTAAATTCTGTTCTATCTCCTTAATTCTGATTATTAATTAAAATTATGTGCTATCTCCGTTTTATCCAATCATGTTATTTACGTCAAAATGGTAGATGCGAGTGTTTTTATTACAGAAAAATAGCAACAAAACAATAAAGGTAAAACATGCACCTAAAACTTGGATGCAAAATGTGAGAAAGCAGCTAAGACAATTTGATCAGCCGTATAAAAGTAAAAAGGGAGAAAATGTTTCAAATATTTTTCAGCTATTACAGGCTACTTGAATTTTAAGATTGTTTCCACAATCCAGATAAAGTATCTGTAAATATTGCATTTTATAAAAGTGTTTTAAAGTAATTTATTTTATTGTCAAAATAATAATGTATATATGTTATGTTGTTAAATGGGCTTCTTACTGAAATGTTATGTTTTTTAATGGATTAAGCTGAGGTGCTGGTTAACTACTTATTCTTTAAGATATCTTTTTATTGTTCAATGTATTTTAGATGTTTTGCTATTAGAATTTATAACTAAAGTTTTATTTCGTTGTGAAGACCTTGGTACATATTTTAAATAACATATTACTTATCTTCTCTGTTGAATTGAATTTTAGACAAAATAGCGTTTTTATGTAATTTATTCACTAGTGTAAAATAAGATTTTTTTTCTAATAAAAGAGATATGTATCTTAGAGTACTTTAATTGCCAAAATATACATTCATCTTGCCACAATATATATAAAAAATACGTTTGTATCATGTTTTTTTTAACAGAAAATGGAGATTGAACAAAATAATATTGCATTTTTTTAAAAAAGTGTGTATTACATAGTTCTATCTCCAAATCAGGGTGTAGTAAATAAGACACCTGCACTTTAAATATTTTAAAACAATTTCTTTGAAACTGTGATAGCCAGTATAGGAAAGTAATGCAAATCGGTTTTACTTGCGTTTTTTATGTTATTTGGTCCATTTAAAACTTTGAACTGGATTTTTCAGTTTGGAAAAACATGGAGATAGAACAAAATAATTCTAACCTAGCGATTTGTACTTGTGATATACTTGTAATGTTATAAAACGAAACTTTTAATAGATTTTGAATAATTATATACTTTATAAGAATAATTAGCATCGTCTTTCTTTATAATAAAGAATTTTAAAAAGTTAAAAGGCGGTAAATTTTGAAAAATTTACTAGTAAATTTATTGGTAAATTGTAATTATTTACCAGTAATTTTTACCTTCGCAGCACAAATGACAAAATTAGGTTTTTCTTTTCACAAGTCCTATTCACGTAAATATTTTTTTAAAATACGGTTAAAATTTATTTTTTCTGGCAAACAGACAGATTAAGAAACAGGTTAATTGCAATGGTTTATTATTGTTTTTAATTAATGCATTTTTCTTACAGTATTAAATTTATCGAGTTCAGTGAATGAAATCCATTTGTTTTATGGAGTAAGCGTTTAATTTTAGACTATTCTTTCTTCAATTTTAATGATATCGTTGATATTTATTTATTTATAAAGTATTTAACCAATTAGACGGCTCATGATATGTTTTAACCAATTAGACGGCTCATGATATGTTTTAATCAATTAGACGGCTCATGATATGTTTTAACCAATTAGACGGCTCATGATATGTTTTATACTTTGATGAAAGAAAATAGATCTTAAGAATTTTTTTTGTTAGCAAAGTTTTTGGCAAAAAAGACTTCTTTAAACAACGAAATACGTAGCTAAGGGTTATACATTTTTAAAGAACTGCTGTATAAAACAAACGACAAAATAAGCCTTTGTAATTTAAAATAGAATTTAACATGCGACAAGATAAGCTTTTTCAATTTAAAATAGAGTTTTCAATTCCATTACAAATTACACTATTATAATAAATTGAAATTAACTTTAATTAGCTTTTTTTTAGGATTTCAATGCACTGTGTTTTATTTATGTATGTACTTATAAAAGAAGGAACAACTAAAATAATGAGTGAAAATAAAAAAGAGAGGAATGAATATGAAGAAGCAAAATTGTGGATAAAATCAGCGCATAACAAGTATATATCAAGACTGTTAAGTAAGTTGCAATGTAATGATATAAAAATGCATATATTCATTATTCTCATTTTTATTGTTTGCTTGATTTAATTCTATTTAAAAAAAAATTATAATAAATTTAATTCTTCTTAAGGTAGTAAATTTTCTTAAATTGTAAATTTTTGAAAATTATATATATATATATATATATATATATATATATATATATATATATATATATATATACATATATATATATATATATATATATATATATATATATATATATATATATATATATATATATATATATATATATATATATATATATATATATATATATATATATATATATATATATATATATATACATATATATATATATATATATATATATATATATATATATATATATATATATATATATATATATATATATATCCATAAAAAATTTCTACATTTAAAACATATAGTCTATAGAAATTCTATAGAATTTCTACAAACTTTTGAGACATAAAGCCTATAGAAATTTTATAGAATTCTATAAAATTTCCAGAGAATCTCTGTTAATTTCTATAGAAATTCCTATTGAGCTTTTTTTTCTACTTTTTTCTATAGAAAAAAGAGTTTTAAAGCAATTTCTAAAGATATTAATAGACATTCTATAGAAATTCTATAAAAATTCTATAGATTTTCTAGAGACTATATGTTTCAAATGTAAAAACTCTATAGAGCTTTATGTGTGTGCGTGTGGGCCCAGGAAAAAAGTTCTATAGAATTTCTAAAAAATTTTGAAACATAATGCCTATAGAAATTCTATAAAAACTTTATAGAATTCCTATAGAATGTCTAATAATTTCTATAGAAATTGCTATAAAAATTAACTGAGATTCTATAAAAGTTCTATAGAATTTTATAGAAATTCTATTGACCATATGTGTCAATAGAATTTCTATAAAAAAAAAATTTTTTCTATAGAAAAAAAAAGTAGAAAAAAAAGTTCTATAGAAATTTCTATAAAAATTAACTGAGATTCTATAAAAGTTCTATAGAATTTTATAGAAATTCTATTGACCATATGTGTCAAAAGTTTATAGAAAATTCTATGGAACTATTTTTCCTGGGCGTGTATATATATTTTCTGAAAAATATAATTTGCGTTCAAATACCAGGAACAGCTATCACTTAGGGTAAATTAAATCACATCAGTAAAAATTTTTAATTACAAACCGTGGCCCATCAATATGAAATCATTTCCAAAATAAAAATATTAAAGTAAAAAAGTACTTCATCGTTTAAACGGGAAACTAAAATATATCTTCTTAATTCCTGACATACATTTTGAAGTTTACAGCATTTGTTTACGGTACTTTTTTATTTTTTTATTTATTTTTTCTTCTTCTTCTTATTTTTCTTGTTTTTAATATTTTTTGTTTTTTAATTTGTTACAATAAAAAATATGAGCTTTGCTTTTATTTAATTATTATTTTTCATGTTTATGCTACGCTATGTATTTTTTACATGATATATATATATATATATATATATATATATATATATATATATATATATATATATATATATATATATATATATATATATATATATATATATATATATATATATATATATATATATATATATATATATTGTTCATCTGACCCTCAAAGAAACGTTTTATATGAAACATTGTTGACTTCTACTCTCTATGCATGTTGCATATTCAGCTCTTAACAATTTAGCATTTTCCGACAAATAAAAACAAATTCATCAAAAATTATAATGAAGCATTACCGGTATAAGTCTCTTTAACAAGCATTACTTGTTCTATAAAGCATATAACGTGGATGACCAATGACGTTTCAAACGCCTTTACTCACTTATTAGAAAAGCTTTATGAGAAATGCAATATAAATATAAAAGTAATCAGCACAAAATGGCAAGTAAAATAGTAAAAAACTCAAAACTGCAATTCCTATTTAAAAAAGTAGTCAAAAATAATAGACAAGACACAAAAATTATACAATCATACATCAAGAGCAATTACAAAACACACGACCGCACCTGTCAACTCAAAATAATAAACATTCAAACAACCACAGTCTCTAAAGTAATTTGTAACACACTAAATACTTATTTTTAATCAGTCTTCGAAACCAAACCAAAAGAGCCTCTACCAACCTTTTTCCACTAGCATACACCAACATAATACCCTCACATCATACCTATCTGTCTAAGAAAAGCTTTCGTACCAGATCAAAAACAAATTTATGGGCTTTGATGGCATTTCCCCAACGCGTTCTTAAAACAAGCTTTGCTATCCCACTCAGCATCATATTCTCCAAATAGCTTAAGGCTGGTGAGGTGCCGTCTCAATGTTAGTAAGAAATCACTCCCTTTTCAAAAAGGCTGCAAGTTGAATCTACTTACCTATTTTACGCACTTCTGTCTCTTGCAAGATAATGGAAAGTCTACTCAACTCATCAAAGTCTACTCAACAAACTAATCAAAACTTGGCATCCTTACAAAAGCTGCCCACAAACATCCTGAAAGAAGCTGCTTACAAAGTTCACCCAAGTGACATTATATCTACAGATTTTGTAAAAGTATTCGACAAATTTCCGCACCGTTGTCTACTTGCACACACTAAAATCGTACAAGGAGGCTGAGACCTTGGACAAATGTATTGAAGCTGGCTAACCAACCGCTTACAAAATGTAGGTATTGATAATAATAAATTTGAATGGAAAACAATCTCCAGCGGTGTGCCACGATCAACCATTCTTATTTCTTTTCTACATAAATGATCCACCAGGCAAAAACTAGACTATTTCAAAATGAATGTAGACTACTGTAAAATAATCGAATCAAAAGAAAACAACATAAAACTTCTGGTTAACATCAACAAAGTAATGAAGTGTTAACACACATAGCTCATTTCTTTGGTCGATAAGTTTAAAATCATGAACATCAGTCGCAGCAACAACAAAAAATCAACTGCAGTTTACTCAAAAAATAAAACAGTCGGCAAACTCCACCAGCTATCGTGCACAATATCTTAAGGAGATCTAGGTTTTGTAGTGAATAATGATGTAAAGGTCAGAAAAAAAGTATGCACGGCTGCATCAACTTGCAACCGTATGCTTTACATGCTCAAAAGCGTATTTTTGTACAAATTAAACATAAAATTTGAAATTTATATCTTGAAATTAAATGTATGAAGTATTTAATACGCATATTGTATATTTCATACATTCGCCCACATAGAATTTGCATTAAATGCCTATCTAGCTCAAAATAAAGTCAAACTCGAACAGTTTTGACACCGAGCGACGAAACACATCTCTAACGTAAAGTAAAATAACTCTAACATAAAACCGTGTGGTCATGTAACGTCTCAACCAAAAACTCGGGTTAATTCAACAAATTTAAATAACTTTAAATACAAACTTTACAAAAACATCTTAAATTGAAATATGTAACTTGAAGCTTAAGATTTTCAATTGAAAGTTAGAAAGTATAATATATCGTCAAATAACTTTTAAATATTATTGATTGTTAAAAAATTTGTAAAAATTGTTTCAACTTAACTGACAAATTTTTAAATTATTACTCAACGTTTTTACAATTGTTAAAAATGACAACTCATTTCTAGTATAAAAACATTTTCAACTTTTTACATTATGTTGACTTTTCAGTTGATACATTTTTTATAATACTCATTTGATTAAATAAGTAAAAAAGAAGTGAATCATTCAATTCAATTCCTTCATCGTTGAGATACTAGCAAATATTTTCGATATTTTCCAAAATACTTTTTCTAAAAGTAACATCCAAGTTTATGCTTGAAATTTTTACCTTTCTCATATAAAGATTTCTTTAATTAAAGTATGTAATTCTGTAAAAAATCTTCAAATTTGCGATTTATGTTTGATAAATTAGCTTGTAATGCTTTATTTATTCCTTTTTTTAGGACATTTACATGGAATGGTAAAAAGCGTTTGTCGCACCTTTCTTTCACATTTAGGCGCCAATCAGGATTGCTGTCCCAGGCGGCGTAACAGCTCTCTGCGGCCCTGATTAAAAGCTTCGTTTAAATCTATGCTTCGCCTTTTCCGTTTTTAACTTCCACCTTTTTACTAAAAATAGCTAATTTTAATTTTGAAAAATAAAACTTAACCAGGGTAAAAAGTTGAACAAAAACACGTTTTAAATACACTTGTAGCAAAATTCACTTTTGAGAGATTTAAGCCAATTTTTCACAAAAAAAAAAGACAAAAAAAAAGTTTTTACAAGGAAAAAGAAAAAAAAGTTATTACGAGAAAAAAGAAAAAAAGAAAAAGTTATTACGAGAGCAAATACTTAGTTTTTTCTGTGTATTACCGTGCGATTCATATATTTAATTTACAAATTTAAAATAAAATATTAAACTGAAAGTTTAAGTATTTTAACGCGCGAACCTCGCTAGCGCCAAAACCTTAAATTCATAATTTATTTTGTGAAGGTTTAAGGTATTTTTCATTTCAGGCATTATTCACAATTAATTGTAAGTAATGCCTGAAAGGAAAACCAATTAGTTTTTTCAAGTAAAAAAAATTAATTAGTTTTTTTAAGTAAAAAAGAAAACGAGTTTAAATAAATGAAAAGTTATTACATTAAGTTGGAAATTCAAATTTAAAAATTGATAAAACATTTAATATATTTTTTTTTTAAAAAAAAAAAGGAAAAACTAAAATCATCTAATTCATAATATTCTCTATTCCGTTCTATCTTTTTTTCTGTGTATTACCGTGCGATTCATATATTTAATTTACAAATTTAAAATAAAATATTAAACTGAAAGTTTAAGTATTTTAACGCGCGAACCTCGCTAGCGCCAAAACCTTAAATTCATAATTTATTTTGTGAAGGTTTAAGGTATTTTTCATTTCAGGCATTATTCACAAAAAGAAAACGAGTTTAAATAAATGAAAAGTTATTACATTAAGTTGGAAATTCAAATTTAAAAATTGATAAAACATTTAATATATTTTTTTTTAAAAAAAAAAAAAGGAAAAACTAAAATCATCTAATTCATAATATTCTCTATTCCGTTCTATCTTTTTTTCTGTGTATTACCGTGCGATTCATATATTTAATTTACAAATTTAAAATAAAATATTAAACTGAAAGTTTAAGTATTTTAACGCGCGAACCTCGCTAGCGCCAAAACCTTAAATTCATAATTTATTTTGTGAAGGTTTAAGGTATTTTTCATTTCAGGCATTATTCACAATTAATTGTAAGTAATGCCTGAAAGGAAAACCAATTAGTTTTTTCAAGTAAAAAAAATTAATTAGTTTTTTTAAGTAAAAAAGAAAACGAGTTTAAATAAATGAAAAGTTATTACATTAAGTTGGAAATTCAAATTTAAAAATTGATAAAACATGAATCACTTAACTTCATTGAGTTTTCTTTATTATTAAAAATTTTTTGTTTAGCCTCGTCATCAATTGTATTCGATTTAGAGGGAAATCCTCGTAGAATTATTAAATATGGTAAGTTTTATGTTGTTTTATATTTACTAAAACTTTCATAAAATTCAAAAGTACAAAAAGTTATTATAATATTTGAAAATTTCAAAAAATAAAATATATGGAACTCGTATAAAATTAGTGCTTGAATGAAATTTTAAAATATTTATGTGAAAATAAACGAAATTTATTCTTTTTTGCTTTCAATCTTTCAACATTTCAACTTATCTTTTTTATTTGGCTAATGCTTTACCTCAAATATTCTAGACTTAATATTCACAATTGAATCTGCTAGTGTATATGGTGTAGACGCAAGTTTTATGCTTGGTAACATAACCAAAAATGTCATAGGTTTACTTGTTTTAACTTTTCTCGAAAAATAATCTCAGCAGATTAGCTTATAGTAATTGCAAATTTCTATATAATCTCAGCAAATTAGCTCATAGTATTTGCAAGTTTTTATTTAATCTCAGGAGATTAGCTCATAGTAATTGCAAGTTTCTATATAATCTCAGCAGATTAGCTCATTGTAATTGCAAGTTTCTATATGGCAAAGCTGAATTTAGTAAAAGTTCTGATCATATGTTTAATAATGCATTAAGGTAAATGAAACAAAGTCTGTGAAGGACATTTACAAACAGTTAATTTACTAAACAACTGAGACAAGTAACTTGTTTATTCCAACTGAATAATGTAATTAAACTTTAAGACATCGAACTTAATGATGTAAGTTTTAAGTTAGTTTCAAAAAAACTCAAATCACTAAAAAAAAATCAACTGGAACTAAAAAACTTTGTTCAACCTCAAAAATTGTGCCATATCGTTTGTTTTACCATTAAGTCTTATCTTCAGAGCATAATTCAGACCAGTTCACTCCCAATTCAATTCAAGTCTGCAATCATAACACCAATTTAATAAGGTGACAAAACAGTTGCCAGCAACTAACGTCTTGTCTCATTAACATCAGTTACCTGCAAAAAAATTAGAATTTATTATAAAGAAAAAATTGAAACATATTTTTACTACAACATGAACTTGTGAAATGGAAATCTTGTACCACATTAGTTAGAAACTCTAGACTTTATAATTTCTTGCAATTGCAATGGTTTACCTGTTGATGTAGTAATGACAGAATTAGCACTAGGCCAGGGCCGCCGAATGAAGGACTTTTTTTTTAGATACCTTCTTTTCATTTGGCGCCCTTTAGACCATACTTAAACAAACAAAAAAAAAAAACTCCAAAAATCTAAAATTAATATACTAAATTCTTAATTCATTACTACGTTAAATATTCAAATATCTTTTGACCACACAAACCTCAAAACTTAAAAAAAATACTCAAAAAACATGCTAACAGATCTATTCATGGAAGCAACAGATTCAATCATGTAGAACCGCTAATGAAAGATATGAATGTGCACGAATTGATATATTTCAACAAAAAGGATGAATGTACACGAATTGATATATTTCAACAGGTGGTTACTCTGTGTAATCATTTTAATAACCGTGCACCAACATATTTAAAAAAAAGATAAGAAAAATTGAAATAACAACTATTTTCTAAGATCTAATGAATTATTCCCTTATAAACAACCTTAGAAACTAACAAAATATAAAGAGTAGAGTTTAACATATGGAAGACCAATTAATTTTTGAACAACTTTTTTCAGTAGTAACAGCAATTTAAATATATATGGATTAACTTATTTTATTTATAATTTATATATATCAAGTTTACCTATATCATCCATATTTTCTTTATGCTCTTATCTGCATTGTTATTTTATACCTGTGCATATTTTAAAAGTTTATGACTATATATGTATGTGTGTAACTGTTATGTATGTTTATATGTATATAAGTAACAACATATAACTGAAACACTTGTAAAATATTTATATTATAAACAAGAAAAAAAGTCACTAGTTATAAACAAGAAAAAAAAGTCACTATCATCTCTAATTTTATCAACTAAAACTCATTCTCGCCTGATTCGTCATTCACCTAAGTCTCATTCGTTTACTGCATCTGTCACTGTATGTTCAAAAAACTTTTGTTTGGTTTTTTTTATTTTTCTTTGTACTTCAACCCTTCGAAATTCTCTACCATCTTTATGCTTTCCTGACTCATAGAACCAACAACATTTTGAGACTTTTGTTAACAGATTCTTTATTCTACAACTCTACTCTTTTTTTTTTTATTTCAAGTAACTCCCAACTACTGGTTGCTTGCAGCTTTATTGGAAGTGAATCAGAATAAAGAAAATAAAGTTTTTAAAGGATAAGAATTATATCATGGAAAATATTTGCTTTTTTGGCGAACAAGGACCATCCTTAAAATTTAAAGAGGTAGTACATCCATCAGTTTTTAATAAATAATGTGTCTTCATTTTGTCTATATATAGTAAGAAATATAATAACCCTAAATGGTTATGGTTATTATATTTCTTACTTAGGATGGCTCATTTAGGGTTATTATACACGCAGTGGTAGCTCACTTGCCTCAGAAACGAATGGTGTGTGGTTCGAACCCCACGTCTTGGAAAGTTTTGCAATATCGGTTAGGAATTAGGCGTGAACTTCCTATTAAATGCTCTTCTGTGGTGCTCTGTGATAAGACCATAAGGACTTCTTAGGGCACCTAAATAAATAAATAAATAATAATAAAAAAAGTAATAAACTATTACTATTTATTAATATAACTTAAATACAACGATGCAAGATGAATCTATATAAGTACATCTACAAACTTAATAAATTAACAAATAAAAAGAAAATAAAAAGACAAATGTTTACAAAATTCAAACAATTACTAATATAGATTTTTATCATAAATCCTAAAATTTTTTTTTTTTTAAAGTACATTAGCGTAACGAATTATAAATAAGAGAATAAATTTTTGAATAAGTTAAAAACAATAATTTTACATTTTAGCCCATAATTATCGTTTTAGTTATGATCTACCACCTTAAACTAAAACCAATAAACAATTATTAATTACTAATATAAAAGACGGACATAAAATATTTGCAATAAATGTTACTTATATTTATGTTGTGCGTAGCTGTCTATTTCTTGTCTGTCATCTGTTGTTATTTATATACTTTTGATTATCACATATTTTATTAAATGTGACTCCAACATTAATAGATGCCATTGAGAGATTTGAAAATAATTTTTTAATTAAGTATACAAAAATACAAGATAAGCGGTTTCTCGATGACGAGACCATCTTGTTTTCAAATTTAACGCGTTTATAAAATAGTAATGATATAAAATTTGAAAGTTTTGTTTTCAAATTTAACGCGTTTATAAAATAGTAATGATATAAAATTTGAGATTGAGTGGTTCCTAGATGGCTAGGAACCACTAATTTTAAAAGTATAATAAGAATCCTTGATTCGAAAATATGCAGATTTTCGAATTGAATTTCAAATTACTTTTTTGATTCGGTTTGTTTCGAAATTTCGAAGCTTCGCAGAGCCCTAATATATATATATATATATATATATATATATATATATATATATATATATATATATATATATATATATATATATATATATATATATATATATATATATATATATATATATATATATATATATTAGGGCTCTGCGAAGCTTCGAAATTTCGAAACAAATCGAATCAAAAAAGTAATTTGAAATTCGATTCGAAAATCTGCATATTTTCGAATCAAGGATTCTTATTATACTTTTAAAATTAGTGGTTCCTAGCCATTAAGAACTTTTTTTATTAAGCAGTTTTATCTGTTGCTATAAGAAAATAGCTTTTTTTTATAATTTATTTGTTTTTAAGGGGTTTTCCCATAAAGTAAGTAACACTATAAATAATTTTTAAATAAAGATAGGATCTTTTGATCTTTAACGCACATAGACAAAAAGCGCTATATTTCATTAAAGAAAACCAATAATCTCCTGCTTCTACTTAGAAGGAAAACTTAGCGTTACACTTTATGAATGACCTCTCAACAGAATAAAAACTCAACTTTCAGTTATAAATTATAAAATTGTCGTAATTATTCATTCCAACGTTTTTAAACCTTCACCGTGATGCTATAAAAAGAATATGCAACTAAGATTTTAATTTTTGTATTTTATTTCAACGAGAGTATTTAAATTTAAATACATTATTTTATAAATTGTCTTCATTTAGATAAAGGAATCAAAAATTATTTAGATTTGTCACAGTTCATTTCACTAACTCTTTCAAATTAATATATTTCAATTTATACAATGGTAGGAGTTATTAAGTCAAACTTTGAATTAAAAGATCATTTTTATTTATGTAAAACGTGCAAAACCGCTTTACGTGTACCGTAAGATTGGTTGGCTTTGGTCCATTTTGCATCTTAATTTCTATTGCATGAAAGCCACAAAAGTTATTTCCTCAAACACTAAGTGCTTTTAGAAGCGCATAGAAAGGACAGTTAGAACTATCTATCTCCCATATGAAAATTATTTACCTGAAGTATCTTTTGGGTGGATTAAATAGTGGGCCAAAGTCGCCCTATGGGTGACTTTGGCCCAACCCTGTAAAAAGGAATTAAAGAAAGCAAAACAACAATAAAAACAAAAATAGTTAGGCAAAGAAAATTATTTTACAAAAATAAAGTGACAAAAAAAGATTTAGTAACAAAGTTCTTGTATACAGTAAATAAAATATAGGTACAAACTAAACAAGTATAGGTACCAAGTAAACAGGTATAAAGTAAACAAAAATGACATAAATAATGTTTCAAAAAATTTAGTGAAAAAGTTCTGGAACAGATTAAATTCCTTATTTCGAAATTTTCTTTGGTTCCTCAATAAAATTGACTATTTTAGACTGGGGAAAAAAAGTTGCTCTGCTCGTAGTGATCATTTCCAGTTAAGTCCATTTTTTTTCATAATAGTAATTTCTGCTCCATTTTTTCTTAATTTTTTCAACTGCAGAAAAAAAAATTTCAAAAGTTTTTTTTTTTAATTTTTCAGTAGTTTCATTAAATAATATTAATTATTAAATTAATTAGTTATAAAGTTTACTAATTGATTAGCTAAATATAAATAACTCAAAATAATTAAACAAATCTGTCCAGGAATTAACTCTCCATTGCATTTAACAATTACATAACAATTCTCTACAAGATTTGATAATTTCTCCTTTTTACAAACATTTTTTGTTTTATCAATATTTTGAAAGTTCTTTTTGCCTAATGCTGAATGATTTACAGATTCTGTATGACTTTCTACAACTAAACTTACATCTGCAAAAATTAGATTAGAAGTCTCAGTAGTTCCATTATTTGTACTTGGGCCAGCAAAGTCAATGTTGTTGGTCTCAATTGTATTTATAATACTGATAGGTGTATCTACATTATTTGAATTTAATCTATAATTTTCATTTATAACACAAGATCATATATCTGTTGAACATAAGCTTTTATCTGGGACAGCACATACTTTATGTCGCTTTGGTTTTCTAGAACCATCTGAGAGATCATCCAGTGACTTACATAAATGGTCTAAAAATTATTGGCTTACTAAATCAGTAGTTGAGTCTAAACCTACATTACAACATGGTAGTCGTGAAAGCACTTGAGACTTGTCTAATGGAAAAATTCCAGTTTTGCGAAAACCAGCTCTAAGTTTATCATTCCCATGTTCACTTTAGTTGGTAATTAAGCGGTCTAAAAGTCTAGGAAATTCATCTTTAGTAAGAGAAGCAACTCTCCTTCTTTTTCCTTTCTCCTTCCATTCACATAATATTTTGCGCTAGTTAATCTTAATAGGTCTAAAGTAGGCAACATCTACTGGCTGCGTGAGATGTGTAGAGTTTGCTGATAATCCCACAAATCCTATGTTATTGCTTTGACATGCATCCAGTACTGCAATGCTCAAATGTAAAGATACGTTATCACTTATAATTACACTTCTTCCTTGAGCCTACTTAAGTCTCGGAAGAAGTAAAGAGAAAAACCAGTCCTCAAAACATGTTGAGTAAAACCAACCACTTTTTAATTTGTTGTAACGTGCTTTTGGTGGCCCATGTTCCATCCATGTATTCCATAACAACTCAGCTTTGTAAACAACATAAGGTGGTAGCAATTCACCATTAGCATTGCTACAAAACATTACAGAGAATGAGGTCTTTGCAGAATTAATGATGTGTTCAGGATACTTACATCCACGCTTTGTTTTTTTTTTTTTTTTTTTTTACCTGAATCATCACTGAGATTGGTTTCATTATAATTCCATTTATTATCAGGTGATATATTACTTATTTCACTTTATAGATTTATAAAGTAGTTATCAATCACAGTCGTTCTTATTTCTGCTCTCTTTCGCTTTATGTTGTTTTCAAATCTTACTGTGAGTTTTGGATTTCTTTTTAAAAAAGATCGAATCCAATCGCCAACTAGAAAATTATTTTTGAACTGAGGTATAATGACGCCTTTTTTCTCGAAATACCTTTTTACTATGCATCTTAAATCATATTTATTAACAGGAAAACCAAACTCAGATGATTTTATTGCATATCCCTTAAAAATGTCTTCTTTTCTTTTGATGTAAATATTTGCTGACCACCATACTTTTTAGGATATGTCTTTTTTATTTTATTTTTTAATGTTGATCGTGGTATATCGTATTTCAAAGCTACTTATTTCAAAATTGCATTACTACAACAAAATTTTTCATTCCAACATAGTAACTACCATAATATCTATAAATGATAACTAAAAAAGGTTTACTCTAATACATGGGGTGACTTTAGCCCGGGCCAATGTCACCCTATGTAGTGGGCCAAAGACAACCTATTTTTTTTTAACCTCAATTCAAAAAAGTAATAAACTGTTAAGCTTTCAAAACAAGATAGAATCAAACACTAATGGTTTAAAATTAATTCAGTGTAAATTCCAATAAAAAAAACCTTCTACAGGTACTGCTATCAATGTAAAAGTTTACACACCTAAAAAAATTCGGATTTTAGGTACTTCTTCTAAAGTGCAATTTACAATAATATCACAAAGACTCGAGTTAAGTAAACTAAGTTAAACTAAACAAATAATAAATTACTAAACATCAACCGGCATACCTTAAGGTATCGATTTTAAACCATTTTTAAACAAAAACTTCTGTTAGGCTTAAGTCATCCCGTAGGGCCAAAACCACCCAATTTTACGGTACAAAACACTGGCACAACATCACATTTCTGAGGTCACTTGAACAAAAAACACTAAACACTTCATACTCAAGCTGAAGCTGAGCAAACAAAAAACGTAAATTGTCAAAACTAGTTTTTTTGGAAAGCAGTTGTTCGAAAAAATTGAAACAAAACATTATGTCAGATTTTCTTAACAAGCCTATCTCGATTGAACACAAGAAAATATGTGACCAAGCTGTATAAGAATTTATTGTTGCAGATGGACGATCTTTTGAGATTTCGGCTGGTAAGGGTTTTATAAAATTGTGTTTGACTCTAAACCTCCCCATTCATCTACGCTTTCACGTAAGACAAATGACTTAAAAACAATGTTAGAAAGTAAATTTAAAACAATAGCACTTGTAGAAATGTCAGGTTGTAAATATTCCATTTGATCATTGATTATTTGGATCATGACCTTTGATTGTTGAAATGCTGTAAATAATATCATCTATTTAGTTTTAACGGTTCATATCTCTAACAAAATGGAAACTAAAACTGCGTTGTTTATCTGTGGTAAATCTTGAAGATAATGATGCAGATCATACTTCTCAAAAAACAAAAGAGGTCAAAAGAGGCAACGTTCTATGTGCGACCACAGACACGACAAATGCAATGCCTGCCACTGCTAGTCTTTTAGGAATTACATGGCAGCCATGTGCTGCACATACTCTTCAACTATGCATTAAGATTGCTTTAATATTCAACAACAAGTTAAAAACCTCGTTAGTTTGGTACACAAAATTGCAGGTTTTTTCAACAGTTCTTTTGTAGGTCTAAAATGTTTAAAGAAATATAAACCTAAAAAAGGTTTTCTAGAATCATTACCACCACTTGATATTGTTACTAGGTTTAACAGCACATTTAAATTTCTGAATTGGTCAAGTAAAAATTGTACTGCAATAACAATGGGATTACGCAATGCACTTTAAGTGGTAGATGCGCAAAAGCTCCTCCATAAGCTTTATTGGTGACCATGAAAGATATTCAAAAAAATTGTGTTCCATTTTTAAAACCAATTTTGGACGCAACAACGCTACTAAGTTCTGATACTACTGTGGCTATCAGTTTGTTTAAATCTTGCATTTATGCTTGAAAAGTTCAATTAGATTCATGAAACTGTGGCTTTATGAGCAGCTTTTAAAAAGGAGTTACTTTCACAATTACATGCATGCTTTAATTTAGAAAATGTTATGTTCCTCACCTCATCATATTTAAACCCTAGATCTAAAGCCCTGAAATCGAGATTCAATTTTGAAAAACCATCTAATTGAAGTTTCCGTTGATTTTAAACCATGCGAAACTGCTCCTTGCGTAAATTCTATCAATAAAGAAACAGTTGAAAACTAATTTAAATGCATTGTCAAGTAAAATCTAAAAATTTACTTGACAATGCATTTAATCAAGTTGAGGAAAAAGAATTTAAAAAAACATTAACTTTTACAACTAAATTCTGCAAAAAGACACATTGAAAATTGCGTTGTTACGGAAATGGGTATCTACAGTTATTCGCAAACCATTAATAGTAATAATTGCCCAATTGAATACTGGAAAAAAAATCAAAATATTTTCCCTGTTCTTTCGCACGCGGCTCAATTTGTAATAGATGTACAAGCAACAAGTTGTTTTTCTGAACGAGTCATCTCAACTGGCGGAAATGGAATAAGCTATTCACGTCATTCTCTATCTAATAATAATGCTGAAACCTTGATTTTGGCATAAAAAATAAAGACATTTTATTTTAACTCTTTTTTATTCTATTAAGTAACGATCTCTTATTTCTTTTTTACTTTTTACTTTAAGTTATTTTAGGGGACTACAATACAAATGTCTTTGCTTTTGAGTTTCTTTAAATAACTTCAAGCCATTCTAAGAAAATTGACAGGCGGAATATGAAAATAAAAGAATAAACGGAATGTGAAGACTTAGTCCCTAATGAAGTTTTTTTTTTTGAAATATATATTATAAAAGTTAAGATTTCCTCAAAATGTTGATTCGATTCCTGATTTGAATTGCGATTAAAGACTTGCTTTGATTCAATATTCGATTAAAAAAAAATGCCGATTTGCATATATATATATATATATATATATATATATATATATATATATATATATATATATATATATATATATATATATATATATACATATATATATATATATATATATATATATATATATATATATATATATATATATATATATATATATATATATATATATATATATATATATATATATATGTATGTATGTATAAATGTAAATATGTATATATATATATAATAGGGCGGTCCTTTAAACAACTTTTTTTTTTAAATATCTTTTCAACCACTCAAAGTATGTTATACATAATAAAATATTACTACAATTAAAAAATTAAAAAAAAAATATTTTAAGGGGTAGCTCAAGATTCTTAAACATCAGATAAGTCCCTATAATTATTAAAAAAATAGTTCTTCAAAGCATATCGTGTTGGGTTTTAAAAAAAAATCGAAATTATATAAAAACTTCAAAAAAATTATTATTTTAGATTTCACTCGGTAAAAAATGACTTTTAAGCTAAAAACTAAAAATAAGCATTTTTACAAAAAAAATTTGTTGTAATTTTTTTGTCTTAATGTTTTTTATAAAACTTCAAAATTACTTTTGAAGTTTTATATAATTTTGCTTCTTTAAAGACCCAACATAATATACTTTTGAAGAACTATTTTTTTTTTGTAATTATAGGGACCCGTCTGATGTTCAAGGGTCTTGAGTTACCCTTAAAAATAAAACCCTTAAAAGTTTTTTTACCCTTAAAAATTTTTTTCAAAAATTTTACAGTTCTTTTATTATTTTATTATACAGAACACATTTTGAGCAATTTAGCAGGCATTTTAAAAAAAAAAGTTATTTTAAGGTTATTCAGAGCATCTTGGACAAAGCAAACTACATTATTTGATCTGCATCAAATTTGTGCAAAAAATGTATTTAACATACTGTTCCAAGGAAAAAAGTTCAACAAGAATGTCAATACAGCATTTTTATTTACATGTTTCAACTTAGCTTATTAATCAAGAATTGTTGGACACAATGTTTCGATTGATTTTCTAACATGTCTGGAAGTACTCATGAATTGCAGACAGTACTTGGTAAAAAGACTAACGTCATAAAAAATTATGTTAAATACCAAACAAAGTAAAAAGTCAAATCCAGTTATTCATTAAATCATTCATCGTACTTGGCTGTAGAGTTTGAAAACGCCGGTCATATTTTAACAAGTTTTGCACTGGACCTGTAATTATATGATTTGAGCTGCCGTGGGGCATTGGTAGCGCACTTGCCTCACAAACAATGGATCCCTGGTTCAAACCCCATCTCAGAGTGAGTTTTGCGACATCGGTTAGGAAGGAGGCGTGAACTTTTAAGCAGCCGTGGCGCAGTGGTAACGCACTTACCTCAGAAACATAAGATCCATGGTTCAGAAACATAAGATCCGTGGTTCAAACCCCACCTCTTGGCAAGTTTTGCGACATCGGTTGGGAAAGAGGCGTGAACTTCCTATTAAATGCTCTTCCGCAGTGCTCTGTGATAAGACCGTAAGGACTTCTTGGGGCACCTAAATCAATCAAAAAAAAAAAAAAAAAAACTTGTATGAAATTTAAAAAAAAAAAAAAGGCAGTAATTGCGTCATCATTAGCTGGTTAAATGATTATGCTATAATATTAAAACTTTATTGAAGAGATTTTAGGCATGCAGCTCAATTTTTGCTCAGCAAATAAAGACTTTCTACTTTGATTTTTTTGAAGATTATGGAAGATTAAAACAGTATTGCAATATATTCGCGGATCATGCAAATTTCAAGAATATTCAACTAAATGAATTTGAATTCTGTTCTTGATTTGATTTTTTTATTAACTGAAAAAGCGAAATGAAGCTTTATTTTTTTTTTTTTCATTTTTAATTTTAATTAAATTATTATTTATGGAGTATGGGTGTTAAAGTGATCCAAGAAGACTTAACGGCCTTGTAACAGAGAACTGCTGAAGAGTATTTATTTACAGGTAGGTTTTCGCTGCTATCTTTACCATCGTTGTATATATGGGGCAGGAACTGGTTAATGGGAAGTTAAACAGCTACCTCAAATTTAAATATTCTAAATAATCTAATTATTTTTAAAAATTTATAATCTATATAAGACGTCAAGCTCTATATTTTATATATATTCTATATAAGACATCGTATATTCTATATAAGACATCAAGCTCGAATAATTACCAGAAGTTGTTTTTTTATCAACACAGAATTAAGTTGTTTAAAAAATGTTCGTTAAAACATGGATTTTTAAATTTTGTTTAATAACTCAGTAATCATAATAGATATAAGAACATTTTACATATCAAACAGCTCTGTCTATTGTAAACATTTTAAGAAAGTTTAGGAATATTTTACGATTGAGTAGTACTTATTGCACATACTTAAAAAAATATGGGATCTTTAGTGTTTTTACAATAGTACATTATTTGAAGTAGGAGTACAAAAAACATTTTTTGAAGTAGGAGTTCAGTTTCAAAAAAGTGTGGCTTGAGCCTTAGAAAATTTGTAGCAGCAGCAAACATGTAACGTAGAAATATATCAGCATTATACATGGTAAAAAATAAAAGAATAAATTAGGAAAAATTCTGGGGTCAATACGTGAAAAAAGAAAAAACAGCTGATAAATTATTCGTTTTTTTAACTTGGCTTATATAGTATTCATATAGATCCCGCAGCCAAATCCCGTACGGCTCCCGCTTGACATCCCGCACGGATCCTACACGGTACTCGCATCATCTGGAGTTTGTTGACCAGTTTTTACTTAATTTATCAGAAAATATTTATTGCTAGAAAGATATTGTTATGATGTTAATACAATATATTAATAAATAAGATTACGTTTTTTTGATCTTATATTCCAACATAAGTATTAACATTCTTGTGGTACGATTTGTGGGACATGGTAAAATTTACCCAAAATATTACTCAGCCTTCCCAGTAGGGTAAATTTAGCGGGTGTCTGGGGTAAGTTGAGTAATAAACAAAGAAATGCATGATATGAATAGCATACGCATGAATGACATTGTATGAATATTTTGCGAAGCTAACGTCAACAATAAAACTGTTTATAATTTACATACTTAAATGATAGAAATGTGAAAAAGTTAAATAAAAAGAAAGTGAAAAATTAAAACCCAGAAATCTTTTGCGACCCATGCGTAACCATTCTAATTCTTTAATTTTCATTTATTAAATCTTTTATCTTTCAGCGTTTTTTTAAATACTTACTTTCTAACGAGCCTCAAAAGTCAACTAGCTTCTACTATATATTGACATTTTTACTTTTCAAAACAATTCTACGTAGTAAAAAGATTTTTTTTTCAAAGTTAAACTCTCGTTTAGAGGCAGTATTAAAAAAATCTGTCCGTAAAAAAAATGTTTCAAAGTATAGTGTACCCTATTTAGGGTATGATTTATGTTATAATTTATTATAAGTTAATAAACTTAATGTGTTTTTTTTTTTTTTTACTTTTACAAGTAATATCAATTTTGCATTAGTTCAGCAAAAAATGTTGAAATCTAATAAAAAATTAAATTATAAAAACTACAAAATTATTAACGTGTAGGAAGTAAGTGGTGTGGAAAGCATACTGAAACTAAAGATAGATCGAGTGTATCACAAAATATGGCTGATTTAGAGTATTGTTGCAACCAACACTACAATTGCCCTCAAAAAGTTCATTTTAACCAAGAACATTGGAATTTCAAGAACAACTTTGGTTTTACTTTAAATGACTGCAAATGTGATGATAAGTTTTATCAATGTCTCAAAAAGGTAGTTATTTATTAAATTATACCGTTCATATGCAGCTATAATATAAAAATTTGTATAAATACTAATAACAAACGCAATAACCATGACTGCGTATTATAAATAAAGTCAGCCGTGTTAATTAAAACTATATCACTACTTTAGAAAAAAAAAAAAATTTATTAAAAAATTATTTTTAAAAACCGTAACTGTATGTATGTATGTATGCATGTATGCGTAGTACATATATATATATATATATATATATATATATATATATATATATATATATATATATATATATATATATATATATATATATATATATATATATATATATATATATATATATATATATATATATATATATATATCTGATGATCTAAAGCACAATAATCTAGCGTTCACTGCTGCTAAGGCTAATAAAATCTGAGGTACGTTAAAGCACACCTTTAGCAAAGATATAATAGTCTAGAAAAACCTCTATGTAACTTACATACGTCCATATCTAGAATATGCAATGACTGCCTGGTGCCCTTAATACAGCGTCGTGTCAAATTACGAAAGAAGATGTGCTAAACTCAAACTAACTTCATTAAGTGACAGAAGAAAACGTAGTGACCGTATCAAAAAAATCAAAATTGAAACCAAAACTAATTTAATCAACTGGCATATTGATCCTAAATTGATTTATCCTGTCTATGGTCATTACAAACGCTTTTGTTGCGAAGTTAATATCAACTGGCTTGTTTGTTTTAACTTTGTTATAATTCGGGTTGCGAATGCTTTGCCAGATAATGTTGTCAATGTCTCTACTAGCGACATTTTCCAAAAAAAACTAGACCAGCAACCATCATTGTTACCATAGTGCATTATTTTCCGTAGCTGTATTACTTCAGCTGTACGAGCTAGCTTGCTAGCTAATGATGAACTTTCAGTTCATTCTGTTCCGTGTAACTTGAATTGTGTTTAAATGTGTACGCAGCAATTGTATTATATTCAATTATATATATATATATATATATATATATATATATATATATATATATATATATATATATATATATATATATATATATATATATATATATATATATATATATATATATATATATATATATATATATATATATATATATATATATATATATAATTGAATATGATACAATTGCTGCGTATAATTGAATTTGTTTATTCCAAACAACCGTAACGTAAAAAATATTTTACAGAAAAATACATTACAGTGTTACCTTAGATGATGTTAAAGTTGTTGATGACTTATTTGTTTTTAAGGCAGCTTTTTTATATTAGTTTTTTTTATTTTTGATATTAGCTTTGTTCATTTTTGATATTAGATTTGTTTATTTAATTGTTCACAAATCTTTTTTTTTTTTTGATTTTTCAAAATATATTTAGAAAATTTGATGGAATTAGATTTATTTTCGAATTAAAAAGAATTTTTATTTTTATACCTACGATCTTTAATTGAGAACTTTGTTGTGTGATGAGTTCTTACCTTGCTGATATAAGTTATATTTTAACTAGTAAATATACCTTGCAGAAGATCTTGCAGAAGACCTTGCAGAAGACCTTGCAGAAGACATTTTGAAGATTGCCAGCAGTTATACTTTAAAACTAATAGATTGGAAACTTTATTATATTTTAATTGCATAATTTATATTTTTAAATATATTGTTAATGTTATACTGACATATTCCTAATGTTAAGAAATAGGCTATAACTTACTTTTAAGTTATTCCAATTCAAAATTTTGAAAAACTTGTGTGTTTAAATAGGTACAGAGTAGGGTTTAACATTATTCGAGGTTTTCTAGTATTAGAATTCTTCGAATATTCGAATATCAATTTTATAATTATTCAAAATATTCAAATAGTTAAACAATTTACTAAAGTAATTAAAAAAACAAACATTTGTTTGAGTTTAGCTTAGTTCAAAAACTGACTGCAACATTTAAATGGTCGAATTTTTTCGAATTTTTTTTCGAATTTCACAGAGTAGTCTTGTTTTAATTTTTTAATTGCACTTCATAAATATTTTATCTTAATAAGATAACGCAAGCAACCACTATTAGATTAGGAAGTTACTGGAAGAGAAAAGATGAAATTTAGAGAGCAAGATTGACAGACTACTTAAAAGATTGTAATCTATATAAATCAGGAAAACAAGAAAAAAGAAGCGATTTTCTAAGAATTGATGTCTAAGAAAAAAAACTAGACGAGTGGGAGTTTTAGGAGCACTAAGGAACAGTAATAGAAAAAAGGATGAAACTTAATTAAATGATGAGTAACACGAGAATGAATTTTAGTAGATGACACACGAGACGCTAGCACTTTAGAGCAGTGCCTATTATAGTATTTATTTGCAGAAAAGAAAAGAGAAGTAACATTACGACAATGCAATAATGGTTGGACCCAGTGGGCACCGGACCAAAAAAAGACGTCTTTTGAACGTTCAAAAGACGTCCAAAACGTTCAAAAGACGTTCAAAAGACGTCCAAAACGTTTAAAAGACGTCTTTTTTACGTTCGTGTCCACTGGGGAGGTTGGCTACAAAAGCAGGTCCAACTATGTCTTCAATGCGTTTTTGCACCTTTTCTAAAAAAGAAAGAGCATCATTAGAAGATCCGTCCCAAATATGGAAACAGTATTCCATACAAAGAAGGGTTTTTTTTTATTTTTTTTTTTTTTAGATGTATATATATTTCGTCGCTATGAGTAATTACAATACCAAACAACATGAATAAAAATAAAATATGACCGGGGCAAAAAGAAGACTGTAATTGTCTTATCGCTAAACCCCGTAATAAATACACCGTAAGTTACAATGCTAATAAATACCGTAAAAGTTACATATCTTTTAAATTTTTTTTTTACCGTTAAAGTTTACTAAAAATATATTTTAAATAGGGAATAAAATATAAAACCAAAAAAAAAGACCAGCAAAATAGAAGAAAAAACAAACAAAAAAGACAAAACAAAAAAAATAAATAAACAAAAAAAAAGCCAGTAATATTATTCATCATATTTATGGATCTGAATAAATAATCTTAGTAATCAACAATTATTAAAATTAAATTCTTAAACATATTTGTTATGCTGAAAATTATTAATAATAATACTATCATTTAAACGCTTTAGAAGAAATTTAGCTCATTGTCGTTTAGTAAAAGATTTTGCTTAAGTTTAGTTTTAAATTGATTATGTTAAGAAAGTGTTTTAAGATCATTATTTAAAAGTGTATTCCGT
This sequence comes from Hydra vulgaris, assembly GCF_022113875.1. Lineage (NCBI taxonomy): Eukaryota > Metazoa > Cnidaria > Hydrozoa > Anthoathecata > Hydridae > Hydra > Hydra vulgaris. Next base: position 41,510,500 of record NC_061167.1, on the reverse strand, counting down.
AGTTTAGGACCTCGGTTTGTGATTGAGTATTTAGTGGCAGAATAATAAACTTTGGATTGATAGTTATTATTTGAAAATCTAGTGCTGTATATATGATTTATTTTTTTAAATAAAGAGTTGAATAAAATTGGTGCCATTTTTTATCAAGTTTAAACATAAATATAAGAATATGATAGAGATTTAATTTAAAAACATTTAGAATATTAAGTTTGCTAAAACGTTTTTTTGTATGAGAGAAGCGATTTTTATTTGTAATAATCCTAATGGCATGTTCTTGTTTGCAGAGAAGTTTACTTAGTTTTGTAAAATTGGTGCTGCACCAAGCAATGTTACCATAATTAAGGTAACAGTGTATAAATGAATAGTATATATATTTAAGACAAGATTGGTTTAAGAACTGTTTAGCTTTATACAATATTCCAACATTTTTAGAAATTTTATTCTCAATTACACTTATATGTTTTCTCCACGTAATATTTTCATCGAGAATTACGCCTAAAAATTTTAGAGACATTTCCCTTTTTTATTATATTTTTATCAATAAAACGATTTGGAAGTTTCAATGGAATATTTACTTTTTGATGAACACGATGGAATAATGTGTATTTGGTATTAGTAATGTTTAAGGATAATTTATTGGATTTAAACCATTGGGTTAGTTTATCAAGTTCTTTGTTAACTATTAAGAATAAAATATTAATGTCTTCATGAGAATAAAATAAATTAGTGTCATCGGCGAATAAAATTGTGTTAAAAATATTAGAAAACTTATACAAGTCATTGACATAAATTAGCAACAAAAGGGGCCCTAGAATTGATCCCTGGGGAATGCTGCATGTGTTGATCATATTATCTGTTTTTAGACGAGTAACTAATAAACCAAGCCAAGTTTGAATTTTTGATCCCATAGATTTACAGATGTAAAGAATAGAATCCGGAGTAAGAAAGTGTTGAGCACGATAAAATGATGCAACCTTAACAGATGCTAATTTTGCAATGGATTGAAATATGGTTTCCAAGAAAGATTGGAAGTAAGAGTTAATCCTAAAAAACGAAGGGTAGATGACTCATTTAGTATATTACCATTCATAAATATAGGAAGGTCTAAATTATTGCAATAACGATTATCTAAAATAGTTTAGGTTTTATCTAAATTAAAGTTCACCAGTCACTGTGAGCCCATTCTGTAACAAAAGTGAGATCCTACTCAAGCTTGAATGCCCACTCTAAGCAATCAGAGAGTGTTGGCTTCTTATCAAGACAAAAATAAATGAGAGCATTATCAGCGAACAATGCCACCTCAGATGTAAGAATACCTGGAAGATTGTTAATGTAAATTAAAAAGAGTATAGAGCCAAGGATTGAACCTTCAGTAAGCCCTAAAAGTATAGGATATAAAGAAGAGTGATGTCTCTCAAGGATAACTTTTATACTACAAATGGAAAAGAAGGATTCAATAATCTTGATGAGATTACCTGATACACCTTAAGAAAAAAGCTAATGGAGGAGAACAGCATGCAAAACTTTATCAAAAGCTTTAGAAATGTCAAGAGCGATAGCTTTAACCTCTTCATCTCTATTATTACCGTTAGCAAATCACCTGCAAAACAAAAAGGTACATTTCCATATTGATAATCAGAAAGTAAATTATTAGATTTAACATGAGAGATTAAGTGACTGTTATTTAAAGATTTAAAAACCTTGCTTATGATAGGAAGAAGACTAATGCGACGGTAGTTAGATGAGTCAAAATGCTCTCCAGAATTTTGAAAATAGCGAAAATATATGCCATTTTCCAGCAGGCTGGGAGAAAACATACTGATAGACAATTCTTGAACATTTTTGAAAGACTATAACAGGTATGTTGTCCGGACCACTAGCTGTAGAAGAGTCTAAGCAGTAAACCACTTTAGACACAAATGCTGGAGTGATACGAATGTCAAGCGATGGATCAACCTGTTTTTTGGCTCAATTAGGTAAAACGCAACTAGTGGAATCAAGAGATGATATTTTTGAAAAAATCTTAGCAAACAGTTCAGCTTTGTCTTTAAGTGAAGTGACAAAATCTTAATCATACAAGAGAGGTGGAATAATAGATTTGACATTATTATTGATACTGTTAAAGATTCTCCAAAAGTCACCAGAGTCTATTTTTTGAGTTAAAATACGAGATTTCATGACCTGAGAATAGCGGGCTTTAGCGTTAGACAAAACCTTTTTGCAATGGTTTCTAGCAATAGTAAACAGACGTCTGTTTCTGAAGAATTGTTTAGCTGAAGTAATGGTTTCGATTGGCAATTGCAGCAGCACAATGTGAGGAAAACCATGGAGAAGAGCAAGACTTGACCTGAAATTGTCAACAGGGATTAAAGAAATCCATGCCAAACCTAGATCCAAGAAGTTATGTATAAAGCACATTTGTCAGCAGGAAGACGAAAGATTTCTACCCAAGGGCCATCACGAAGAAAATCACGTGAAGAGTCTCAGTCAGCTTTAAGATGAAAGGGGGATTCTGATGATGATGAAGAATGAGATAAAAGTTTTAAAGAGAATAAACCGTTATCAGAAGCACCTAAGGGCGAATGTGGAGAGACTGAGCACTGACTAGGATCAAACCAAGGTATTAGTCAAGTTGAGAAGGTAATTTATTCGGGTTATCAGGAGAGCGATTTGGAAAGTTGGCTATTTAAATTAGAGATCAAGAAAGGCAAAAGATACGGACCTTAACGAACATTAGTGAATGATAGGTTTATAGAACTTGGTGATGCGATAGTTTTTTGTGTTTTATAGATTTAAGTACTTTAGTCATTTTGTCAATTTGTTGAAGAACCTGACTCAAAGCATTGATAATACTCAGTACACTATTTAATAGTCCAACAATTGCCTAATTACTATTATTAAACCGTAATCCGAATTGAAGGACTACAAATGTAACCTCAATAATGCACACCAAAAATACAAACAGGGACACCAACCATACGCAACATGGCGCTGTTAGTACTCTAATATTTTACAGCTGTTGATATATATATATATATATATATATATATATATATATATATATATAATATATATATATATATATATATATATATATATATATATATATACATATATATATATACACATATATATATATATATATATATATATATATATATATATATATATATATATATATATATATATATATATGTATATATATATATATATATATATATATATATATTTATATATATGTATATATATATATATATATATATATATGTATATATATATGTATATATATATGTATATATATATATATATATATATATATATATATATATATATATATATATATATATATATATATATATATTAATTATTTAGATTGAAGGGATCGAAGGATATGCTGCACTAGCTGTGGGAAGAGAATACTTTGATATTTTAAAATCTCCATGCCTGTTAGTTCCGCAAAACCAATTTTCTATGGACCAAAAGCTGAATATTATCACAAAATACAGTTCTTCAAATCTGGCAATATTAGAAACCTCTGATGATTTTTATCCTGGTCTAAGTGACGTAGCGAAAGTCAAAAATTCAAGAAGATTTGAGATAAATTGATAGAAGAAACCCAGTTAAAATATTTGTTTAAAAATGTATTTACTAACTTTTATGACAAAATGAAAAATAATAGAAAAATTTAGTAATGAATTTATTGTTACTATAAAATCAAAATAACTTTAAATGCATCTATTACACAAAGTTCATTTATTGACCTCCACAAACTCATATTTCTCAACTTAAACTCGTTTGAAGGCTTTATCGAATTATAAATTCATAAATTAACTCAACTGAAAAATCAGGACTAATTAATAAAAATATACGAGAGGGGGATTAAATTAACAAATTAGCACCAAGACTTTAACTAAAAAGAAAAACAGCGACGATTTTCCATCAAGCCACACTTTAATAAAATGAATTATTTATCCGACTTATTTTTAATAATCGAATTTAATTCTTAATCATTAACTTTTTTCCCTTTTAAACCTATAAACATATTTTTTTTTTTTTTTTTTTTTTTTCTTTTTTTTTTCTATTTATTTTTTTTTTTCTTCTCCAGGTATACCATATAAAATATACATTTATTATCGTGATAAAAAGAAAAAATATATATAAAATTATTACGTTTCAGATTGATAAAAATACATTAATATAACTTTGATACATTAATATAGTATTGATGCAAACTTAATATAAATTCTGGTATAAAAACTATTATATATATGTTTATTTTTTTCTATACTTTAATACCTAAAAAAAGGAAATCAAAGAAGATTCAGCAATTTTTGGGTATAAAACTCCGAAAAAAATCTTTTCGCAGATTCCCTTAATAGCGCCGTTTGGCGTATTAAGGGAATCTGTATGTGTGTATGTGTATACACATATACACATACACACATATACACACACACACATATATGTATATATATATATATATATATATATATATATATATATATATATATATATATATATATATATATATATATATATTTATATATATATATATATATATATATATATATATATTTTTACTTTTATTTTTACTTTTTCTTTTTTTTCTTTTTTACAAACTAAGAATATGCAGCTTTTTTGCCGTTTAAACGACGATATTTCATTTATGTCTTTTAATTTTTGATTTTTCAAGTTTTTCCATATTTTAGGACCCTGTGACATAATTGAAAATTCAGAACCCCGGGTTTTAGTTTTTTAAATATAATAGTTATCGAAGCTATTTGATCGTAGATTATAACTTTGAGAAAATGATGACGAGAATATGTCTAAAAAAGAATTTGGTAGCATATTATTTTTATATTTAAACATAAGAATAAGAATCTGATATAAATTAAGTTTTTCCAAATTTAAGACTTTCATATTTGTCATCGCATTGGAAGGATTGTCCATTCTACCTAGATAATGAATTGCTTTACAAGCATGGTTTTGCAAGCCTTGTAGTTTGATTAATTTTGTTTTGTGTGTATTAGCCTACACTATATTAGCATATGTGAGATGAATGTGAATTAGACTAAAGTAAAATTTTTTTCTTGAACAGAAATCAAGAAACGGGCGACATTTATATAAAATACCTATTGCAGATGATATTTTTGTTTCAATGGGTCCAATAGAATTTTCCCATGTTATTTTTTTATCAATATGAACACCAAGAAACTTTGAATATTTTTCCCGTTATATTGTTATGTTGTTAATGAGCAATTCTGGAATTTTTAACGGTAGAGACATTGATTGACCTGTTTTATGAAATAAGATGTAGTTGGTTTTTTCACAGTTTAAGGATAGTTTATTTGCTCTAAACCATAAATTAAAGTTTTTCAGTTCAGTATTCATTGTTTCGAACCTCGATTTTAAATTACTATGATTATAAGATAAAGTTGTGTCATCAGCATATATTATTGAAGATACTATAGATGATGCTTTATGCATATTATTGATGTAAATTAAAAACAATAACGGTCCTAAGATTGATCCTTGAGGAACCCCACACTCAATATCAAGAACACTTGATTCTTTGTTTATTACAAACTGCTTTCTGTTACTCAGATAGCTTTTTACCCATTTATACATTAGTCCTTTGATACCATAATGTTTTAATTTTGATAGTAAGATGCTGTGGTCAACTGTATCAAATGCCTACTCCCAATACATGATCCCCTTTATCAAAAAATTGAATATTAAATATATATTTTCTTTACGAAATAGTATGTAACACAAACTTGGTATGTTAAGTGGAATTTTTAGATAAATTTTGTCTAGCTATTATGGAATTTTTAGATAAATTTTGTCTAGCTAAATAAATTGTCCGACAATAGCCGGAAATTTTAATAGGCCAGAAAAATATTTTTAATTTTCTCAAAGTGAGAAAAGATTTTTCTTCGTAACCTTGTATGTAATAAAAATTATTTTACATCAAATAAGTTTAAATGCAAATGACATTAGTTTTTTAGTTTTGTATAATTTTTGACTAAACTTATATTACTCAATATTTAATCATATTGCTGTGTTCAAAGTTTGTCACCACTTCATTTCCACCTCATTTCGAATGAGATGTGTTGCTTTTTTAGTTACATATTAGTTGTATATTAAAGTAGTTTGATCATTTTCTATATTTAAGAAGAGATGTGAGTCCATTCAATTATCATTAAACGATCTTATTTATTGTTTTTTGTTTTTATTTATAACTTTCATTTCAATAAAAAAAATGCATTTTGAAAAGAAAAAAGTTTGGAAATAAGATAAAATTAATGAAAAATATAAACTTGAAATATCAAGAATCTTGAAACTCGAACAAATAGTTTATTAATAATGAGGTCAAAAGAAAATGAGTCGATGAGGTTGGGGTAAATCTATTGTAAAACAAGATGTTTTTATGTATATATGTATAGATTTACTTCTATCTTGTTAAATCATTTTTTTGAATCTTTGTTTATTGCATTTTTTGAGTATATTTTATTAAGTCAAAAAAACGGATAACGTATATTCAATTCCTCCGCATTTCCTCAATTTAATGGTTAAGACATTACTTCTTGTGATTGCCAAATGGTAAATAGATTTAAGTATATAGTAAAATGGGGTAATTTCGCCACTTTAGAAATTTCGCCACTAATTGGTGTATATAAATAGATAAAAAATAGATTTTTATAACTATAACTTTACTTAAAAATAAGATTTTTAGAATTCAAATTTCTATTTAGAAGAAAAACAAATTTCTTATCAAAATATGTAAAAAAAAAAATCTTTTTTTTTGTGAAAACTTGATAAGAAAATTAATTGACAGTAATAATCATAAAAATTTAATAATATACTTCCATTCAAAACTAAAATATTGGAAATTTTTTGAAGAATTTTGAAGTATAATTTGATCGGAACAACAGCCACAAAAGTAAGTTGCAAAAAAACAAAAAAAATTCTAAGAGTTTTGATAGAAACTTAATTATACAAGTCAAGAAAAATCGCTTTATTTCTGCTCGAAAACTGGCTAAGCAAGCTCAAGAGAATTATGGAATCAAATTATCCCACCAGACAATCAGAAATCGTATCCGAGACCAGGGATTTCAAGGACAACTTGTGCGTAATAAACCATATTTGAGTAAGAAACACATTAAAAGAAGATTGGAGTTGGTTAAGAAGTTCAAAAACATGCCATTAAGTTTTTTGAAAAAGATCCTGTGGAGCGACGAATCGAAAATTGACGAATGCCCTTAGCATTCCACATATGCAACATTTTTTATAATTACAAACATCACACATATGCAACATTTTTTATAATTATAACAAGGAATTTAACAGCGACGAAAACAAAATAATCTCTAAAGGTGTAACTTAATGGTCAAATGACAACATCTCTGTTTCCGATGACATATTACCATATATTTACTTATATAGTATCAGACTATATTTTAAAATAGAGGATGCTAAACATAAAATAGCTGGTTACCAGTTATTCAAAGAAAATTATGTAAAGTAAATTTGAGTTAAGCCAAATATTTATAGAATATATAAAAATATATAGAATATATAGAATATATATATATAGAATAACACCAAGAAATGACAATGGCTATGTAAATTATTGAAATTAAATTTGGCCAAAATCATTTTGTGAAATATTTACAAAGTAGTAAATGAAAAAATGTTAAAAAATTTAGGTCTAGTTTCAATGGAAAAATTTCTAATGGTTTGTCTGAACCATTTAATTAAAACTAAGTTGACTAAGGAAAATTAAAGCTTGCCATAATTTTAATCAATTTAAAGAAAATAATTCAAGTTAATCAGAAACTAAAGGTCAATACAATAACAAAAGTGGGTTGAAGAACAAAATAAAAAACTTACTACATCAAGCTTTCGTACAGTTATAAACGTAGAAATAATACTCTTCCAACTTCATTACTCAACTTTTTTATTCATTGTTAAAAAACTGAGATGGTAAGTACTGAGATGAGAATCTGTGATAGTAGTTTACAATCACAAGCTTGTTAGTGGAGTAATGAAAATGAAGATTTTGCTCATGAAAAGTTTAAAGTAAAAGTTAACTGACATAATAAAAAATGTGATCTTGTTATAAACTCTAAATGCCATGACTTGCTCTAGCCCTGATGGGTTGTGTATTAACTAGGACAGCTTCAAAATAATTCAAGTAAAGTGTTCTTTTTTAAAAAGAAATCTTTGTCTACATAAAGTTGTACCAACAAAACTTTTTGTATGGAAATAGTAATAGACAGCAAAAACTAAAAATCAAACAGTTAAATTTACCAATGTTGAGGTATCAAAGCTTTTACAGAAAAGAGCAAAATTAACTTTGTTCTTTACAAAAATGAAATCTTTTTTTGTGCCATCAATTAAATTTTAAAATAAAAACTGGTTCAATAAGATTTCACTATGTTTAAATACATTTTATTTTTAGTTTATGATTAAAAAATTATTTGAAAGGATGTAAATGTATGTAAAAACTATTATAAGAAATTATTATTTTTTTTATTCTTCAATATTTTCTTTGTTGGGAATTGCATAAAACAATAAATTTTTATGTTTTACTTAGTTGCTAAAGCATTTAGGTACAAACAAGTAAAATCCCGACTTCTTTTTTTTTGTTTGTTTTTTAGTTGAAAAACATTGTTTCGTGCACTTGATGTTATCTTATCTTCGAGGTTTTATATATATTTATAAATTTGTATATATATAAACGTTTATATATATATATATATATATATATATATATATATATATATATATATATATATATATATATATATATATATATATATATATATATATATATATATATATATATATATATATATATATATATATATATATATATATATATATATATATATATATATATATATATATATATATATATATATATATATATATATATATATATATATATATATATATATATATATATATATAAACTCCAGCTATTATATCTCTTTGTCTATCCAAAATCAAATTCTAACTTTAACCATTCTTCCCCATTGACTCTTCTGTCAGTTAAAATAAAAAGTTCCGAAGCTAAAAAAAGCATTTACACCGATTGGCATCAATCCATTGCAGCCACTAAATATCATGGCTTTTAATAACGCCAAATCAAACCCAAATCAGTTGGACCTTCATTTTGTTAAAAGTCAACATCGAACTAAAAAAACTATTGGTCACATAAACAATAATTCAATCAGAAATAAATTTGAACCTTTAAAGGAAATAACTCAAAGCAAAATTTATATGCTAATAATACCTGAAACTAAAATCAACCAAAGTCTTGATGAGGAGTTGTGATGACTCCCGACATCGCAATTCCTTATTTAAGTCTATTCTAAACCAGATAAATTAGATTGATCAAAACTCGGAGGTTGAATAATGCTATATGTTAGACAAGATACACCATCTAAGAACTAATGATGATAGTAATTATGAATGCTTCTTTGTAGAAATTAAATTTAAGAAACAGAAAATGGTTGATTGCCTGTTGCTATAATCCTAAGACCTCGTCAATCAATAAGTTTCTTACAAATCTCGGAAAAAATTTAAATTATTTTTCAGGGAAATATGAATATTTATTAGTCATGGGCGATTTTAATGCTGAGATAAAAAAATGAATTTATGGAACAGTTTTGTATTATGTATAAATTAAAATATCTTATAAAAGTACCAACTTATTTTAAAAGTATACATAAACCAAAAGTAATTGACTTCATCATAACAAATGCTTTGAATTTTTTTTTTCTAATCGAATGCAATTGAAATAGGTTAAAATTCGACTTTCATAAACTGGAAATCTCGATCTTGAGTTGTAATTTCCTCAAGCAAAAACAAAGAATAACTACATACAGATACTTCAAAAACAATATGAATTATAGTAAATATAATTCATATTGTTTAGCGTTTCTTTTATATACTATAAAAACGTAACACTAAATAGTATGACCTTTAAAAAATTCAATACTATCATTAATCTCTAAATAAAATTGTAAATAAAACTTGATTTATTTGTAATAAGTCAAGTTTTATTTACAATTTCATTTAGACATTATATTAAATTTACGATTGACAGTGATATATTTGAGATTATTTAGTTGTTTTATAATAAATATATATATATATATATATATATATATGGTAAAGATATCGCAAATGCAGGAAATACTTTTTTAACGGCGAAAAGCTAAAAAATAGAACAAATAAAAAAAAATAATAATAGAAAAATTGTTTAGAATTGAAGATTTATAAAGTGAAAATAATGAAAATTTTAAAGAATATAAGTTAAAGAAAATTATTAAATAAACAGAGCAACTAAAAGCAAAGTTAAAAGAGAAAATGTTCTTAAAATTTTTGATAGTAAAAAACTTTGTTAAGTTTTTAAAAAAAAGCAAGAAAAAAACTACTGTTTTTAAGTTTTAATAATTTATGTTGTTTGATTTGTTTATATTGTTGTGTATTTTTGTATATTGTTAATATTGTTGTGTATTTCTATTTTTGTTTATACTGTCAAGTAATTTTGTGCATCGTTTATATTGAAGTGTTCATAAGTGTATAGTGCTTTTTGTGTGTGTGTGTGCTGTTGTTGCTTATTATTTTTATTATTGTTGAGTTTTACATTTGCTGCTATTATTTAAGTGATTTCATATTTTGTGTCATCATAATATTTTAATGTATCTTTTTATTTTCACCCTTCTGATTGTTAAACATTGTGTTATCTCATTCATTCATTATCTCTCAACTTAGCTCATTCACTCTTTCCTTTTTTGTTATTCGTCTGGCTTTTTTAAATAGTTATTATTATCCTTTTTGTTATAATTATTTTTTGTTCACTATCTATATTATTACTTTTTGTTGCTTGCTTGTTTTTTGCTTTATTTGTTTATTTTGTTCACACCAGTGAATAGTTCATTGGTGAACTATTCATTGACACTATACGAGTGACACCGAACCTATTTTTGTAAATTATAAATATATCTGTAACTTTTTTCAATATTTTGGTTAAATAAATAAATTTAAAAAAAATCTCTCTCTCTCTCTCTCTCTCTCTCTCTCTCTCTCTCTATATATATATATATATATATATATATATATATATATATATATATATATATATATATATATATATATATATATATATATATATATATATATATATATATATATGTATGTATATATATATATATATATATATATATATATATATATATATATATATATATATATATATATATATATATATATATATATATATATATATATATATATATATATATATATATATATATATATATATATATATATATATATATATATACTTAACAAGGGTTTCTTTTAAGTAAACTTGATATTGAACATAAGTTGCACATTCTAACACCTAGTGCAATACTGTCTGATGTGTCTATGTATATATATATATATATATATATATATATATATATATATATATATATATATATATATATATATATATATATATATATATATATATATATATATATATATATATATATATATATGTATATATACAATATACAATAAAATTTATGTAAATTATGGAAAACTTTATCCATAACATGGGTTCCTATCATGTGAACTTGATATTGAACATAATTGCACATTCTAACACCTAGTGTAATACTGTCCTCTGTCAACCTTCAAAATGGACTTCTTCTAACTTTCTCTCTAACATGTTTTGTTCTTCTAAAATCACCTTTGGTCTGCAAAGAGGATATGATGCTATTTAATGAGCTGAACTAATTTTTGTGGGCCTAGGTATGTAACCTCTTTTTTGTAGGCAGTTTTTTGGAGGAGGATAAACCACATGGAGAATAAATGCATGGAAGAAGGTATATATTAATTAAAATAGTATGTTAGATGTATTTTTATATTTACTTTTTTGAAGTGCAGTCTAAAAAAGATTTATATTTAAATTATATAAAATTGTGGTTTTTGACTAAGTTATCTGTAGAATAGAAATTTTGATGTTAGTAGTTGTTAAGTTATTATTTAACTATTTATTTGTATTTATATACATTGAATAATTTTGATTGTAACTTTTAAAATGAAATACTACTATTGAAAGTTTTTCTTAGGTTCATGCCTTGGTTTCGGTTTCAACCCAACTTTGAATTTAAATGTACCTGCATCTGAATCTTCCATTGCTATGCTAGATGAATAGATAGATGTTTTCAAAGTTCCCTGGAAAAGCTGACGGCTGAAATCATCGGTTTACTTCGCAAGAATGCTCCTCTTTTGCCATGAAAAACACGAAACTACAATGATAAGTGTTATTTGTGATACTTTCATACTTGTTTATAAAAAATCATTAAAAATCCATATCTTTTTCATATTACCTGCACTGTATTCTTTAACTTTATCTACTTCTGACCTATACTTTCTTTTATATCACTACATCCTGATTATCTGCAACTGCATGCTTTACATGCTCGCGCTACATAAAATTTTTCAACATTACTTTCTTTTTTCTTTTTTTTTTTACTGTAAATAATGATTTATTAATCTAATCTAATTATTATTTAGATGAATCACAAAAATGAATCGTGGCAAATGAAATTAAATTGAAAAAAAAAATTGAAAAACTGGTAAAAAAGCAGTTGGACCTCATCCAAAAGTTTTGAGTTTCGTAAACGAACTAGCCCTTGAGTGGAAAGAAGCTTTGAAAAAACGCTTGAAAAGACATCAAAAGACGCTTGTTTATGTTTATATTATAACTATTATAACGTAATATATATAACAACTTTTTTAATATAGTATAATTTGTCATAATAAAATATTATTTGTTATCATAAATATTATATTAATTTGTTTATAATTATTATAGCTATTATTACTTGATGTGTATCATATTATAATACGAGTAGTTTCTTAATAGTCGAATTACATTTTTATAATATAAACATATAAATTCTACTCATTTATTTTTTACTTTAGCGTAAACTGTGTAAATGAGTTAAGTAAATGTCTATTAGCTGAATTAAAGGAGTTTTTCCGTTAATTTGCATGTAAAAAATGAAATACGGAAACCGTAAATTTTACAGAGAAAGTGCTGCCTGACAATCTCCGTTATTTCGTACGGAAAAAATGAAATACGGAAACCGTGAATTTTACGGAGAACTTTTTTAACGGACTTTTTCCGTTTATTTTTACGGAAAATAGAAACTACAGAAACCGTTAATTTTTACGGAGAAAGTGCTGTCACTTTGCTACCGGACTATCTCCGTAGATTCTACGGCGAATTTTTTAATAGTAAACTTGCATCTGTGAAACCATGTTTTAAGAAGAACTCACATCTTAATGAAATATTCTTTTAGTGGAAAATGATTCTCTAATATCAGGCTATAAACTTGTGGCCGATATTTTTAACGCATATTATAAAGACTCTATATTGTAGTTGTGCATGAAACCGATCCCTAAATCTATTGAAACATCTACCTATAACCCTATAGAAAATTCAATATTTAAATGCAAATCACATTCAAGTATTTTCTTTTTGTCTAAGTCAACTAAAAAAAATGGACAGGATTCATATGTTTACTAAGACGTAATTTTTGAAACAAGAAAAAAATAAATAAATAAATAAAACATTATTTAAGTTTCATGTCATTACCTTTACAATTACAACATAAATTACATTGCAAAATATATTGCAACATTATAAGTAAAATAGTATCAAAATTTCAGCTAAAATTCATAAGTTACAATATTATTAACAAACTTTTCTCGTCAAAAAGCTGTACATCATCTGGATTTAATCCAGTTCCGTCAGAGTCAAATCCTAAAACTTTGTTTTTATTGCAAAATAATCTGTATGAAGAATATGTTGGTTTCTCAGCGCATGTAACTTTTTCAAATAACGTTTCTTCATCAACAGCGTTTATATTAATAACTTGGTCAGGATTTTTATAATCTTTTGAAGGTTTTTTAGAACATATTTTGTTTCCAGAGATTGCAACAACTAAATCACGGGCAATACAATGCATTACACATACTTTGCTATTTACTTCATCCAAAAACGCAGTGTAAACTTTAAATACGGTATTTTTATCAGCTAAGAAACCGTCACATCTCACCTCTTCTTTTTCATTTATATGCAAGCAATGTTGACCTCCACTACTACCAACCTGATATTCTGCAATGATCTGAAAATCTGATGAATGAAGATCAAGTTCACTGTCACTAATAACTCTTCTTTTACTTGACATTTTTCAATGGTAATTAATAAATGTTTATGATAAACAATTTTTTAAATTCATTTAAATGTAATTCTGTTTGTTTGCGTGTTAGTTTTCTGAATTAATTGAAAATCATAGTGAATTTGATCTCATTAGTAAATACAAAACTTTAAAAAGCTGCGATGACTTTGTTTTGAATTAACCCAGTTTTGACGTCTTTGAAACAAGCAAACAAATTTGGAGAAATATATAGGGACAGATCATAGTTTTGTTTTTAGAACTTATTGAAGATCATAGTGAATTTGATCTCATAAGTAAATAGTCCTTTACAAACATAGTAATTCATTAAATATTTTATCTCTGTATAAACATCCCCTCTCTTTAAAAAAACAAACTAAATATACACTCAAGACAATCACGGTTTGCGTTTTTCGATGATAACAATTATTAGCATGTATCTCTTTGTACGTTAATAATATAAGTTTATACAAGGTTATCTATAGGAGTCTTTTGGATTATATTCCATAGTTTTTATTTGTTTTATATTGCCACTGGAGAAAAAAAGGTTTTGATTTAAATTACATAATTTGTCTTTTTTTTTACCGAAACTAAAGTAAACAATGAAAAATTTTTAAAATTAAAGTTTTTTGCTTTTTTTTAAGTTTTAATAAACGATGGTTTATGACTAATTACCACATTGGAAAAGAAGTCGTTCATAAATTTCAGACCGTTTTAGAACTCCTCCTCCCCCCCTCCTCGTTACAATATCGTAACACTTAAGAAGCAAGTTTTGAATGAGTCGTCACAAAAACACCAACCGCCTTCCCCCTCCCCCTAATAGCGTGACGTAATTTATGGACGACCCCTAAACCTGTTTGATAAAATCTTTAATTTTTGATTGCCGATTTATTTTGGTGCGCTGATTTTAAAATTATGATATTATTTATATTATATGTGTATGTTTGTGTCTGTGTTTGTGTATGTGTGACAAATCCGTGAGAGTGGTTGATCGAACAAAACGGCATGGCAAAAAAAAAATATTTAGTGTACGTATTTAGCACATATTAATATTATAATATGCTGAATTTCATAGTTTTTGCTTGAAGTTTAACATGCATTTTTATGTTGTTTTTTCGTGACGGTCGTAACCGTGACGGTTATAACGAAAAATCCAATATTAAAAAACAGCAAACAAAACGACGCAATTGATGATGTGAGGAGAAAAGTATTAATGGTAATCAAAAACATGTAGATTATGTTTAAAAAATGCACAATATTATTATCAAAGTTTCAATTATGTTTCACGATACAATTTTTAACGCTACACAACAAGACTGTAAATAAACGTAAAAAAACGTTTACGATATTCTTACAACTTTACAACCATACTATGGGATAATAAAGCCTGACTTGCAACGGGGTGTTGCTACATTGACTATCTTATATCCTGACTCGCAACGGAATGCTGCATAGGAGCGTGCAATATTTTTTACTAATTAATAAATTATTCACATACTTATGCTAGAGTAGGTTACAGGCTTTTTACAAAACTTTTTCTTTTTCGGAGCTCAGCTCCGAGGCTACAATATCTTTTTATATGGTTTTATAATATTTTTGTGAGCTGCTTCACAGCTTTGCTCACTAAATATTACAAGGCTTTGTTTTCTTTTTAGAAACATGACGAGGTGTGACTGTTTAATCTGAAATTTCCGAATCTTGTATGTTATATATTCTATCAATTACTGATGCAAGTTGCACATTTTTGAGAAAAATTCCTGAATATCTCTACTGAATTCAAGGAAAGCTTTATTCCAAAACATACTCCTGTCACTAAAATGAACAAGTTTAAAAATATTAGATTTATAAAAACTAAAAAATATAGTATAAGCTATTGGTGAAAAAGAACTAACTAATTACATACCCTTTTTGAATTTCCTTAAAGTCTCAAATTAAGGTATCATCAGGAGAGGAGCTATAGTTATAAGTTCATTTAAGCAAGAAAGTACTTTTTAACAGTTAGGTTCATCAAATCCTCCTCCATATAAATGGGACATGGATTTCAATATTGAAAAATGTAAGATAATGCACTTTGGTATACACAATCAAAACTTTGGTTGCTACATGACTGATAATGATATTAAGATCAAAATATTAGCAACAATCATTTAAAGAGATTTAGGAGTTTTGTTATTAGACAATTTAAAGTGAACAATGCAATTTAGAGCAGCAGCTTCAAGAGAAAATAATAAATTAGGTATTATTGCCAAAGCGTTTAACTATAAAACTTCTGGCTCTTTCAAGAAGCTATATTGTGCGTATGTGAGACCACATTTAGAATTTGCTGTTCAGGTATGGAATCCGTTGTTAAAGAATGACATTGATATACTTGAAAATTTGCAAAGAAGTGCAGCTAAGATGATACCTGAAATTAATCGTGTGTTGTCTGGACCAGCTACTAATTCAAGATGTAATCAATTTAAACACAGTTTATGCACTCAATAGGTCAAAAGTTGAATTCGAAAACATTTCTTCACAAACCGAATTCTGAATACATGGAATATTTTACTACAGCCAACCATTGAAGCATTAACGGTGAACAATTTCAAAAGCAAAATAGATAAATTATCTAATATTATGTCGACTACTAACTAAACTTCTAGAAAAAACATAAATGACTGTAATTTATTGTTTAGGTTGTTAATTATAAAATTATTATTGTTAAAAGCTGTCACAGATTTAACATGGCGATAAGTCTCAACAGTAATAATAATAATAATAATAACAATAATTACAACAATAATAACAATAATAATCATAATAATAATTGCTATTCTTCTTCTTCTTCTTCTTATTCTTCTTCTTATTATTATTATTATTATTATTATTGTTATTATTATTGCTATTATTATTATTGCTATTATTGCTATTATTATTATTATTACTGCTATTATTACTATTATTATTATTGTTATTATTGCTATTATTATTATTATTATTATTATTATTATTATTATTATTACTGCTATTATTACTATTATTATTATTGTTATTATTGCTGTTATTATTGTAAAGGTGTCTTGTTACAGTTTTACGAATTAAGAACTTTTAGTTGATCCTTCAGCCTCAGTCTATTATTTGTGTAACAGTATGTTCAAACAAATCTAATTCAGGAGGTGGAACTATATCAATTACAAGAGTTTCTACAGATTCCTCAATTAGGCATGGTCGAACAATATTTTTATAGTTTTTCATGTGCTTATAAAGTTCACCATCCTAAATTAGTTTCTGATGCCAATTAGTCAAACTTTGAAAAGTCCTCAACTTTTCATTTTTTTCGTCTTTTTCTCCTTCACAATAACAGCTAGCATACTTTCCCACGTGTGCCTTTAAGGGTAAGTATTAAAAAAGACTATATTAAAATATTAATACATGATATTAAAACTATATTATATTAAGACTATATTAAAAGTTTAATATTGATAAAATATTAAAAAGCAATAATTTTTTATAAATTATTATGCATTTACACAAAGTTATTAATGTTAAACTTACAGAAATGCCCAGTAAACAATTAAACTCTTACAAAGCCTAAAACCGTTCTTTTAATAAAGTTAATAAAGGTTTTTAAGCTGGTTTTTTAGCTGGTTTTCTTGCAACTAAAGTCATAACACTACGTTCTCTTAATTGTTCTAAAAACAACAGTAATACCCCTGATTATAACAATACCCTTTTTCATACCAAGTTATTAATGTAATAATATATATATATATATATATATATATATATATATATATATATATATATATATATATATATATATATATATATATACAGGTATACATTTAAAAAATTCAAATTTTAACTAAAGGTTTTTTTTATATAATCAATTTAGTAATTAAAATAAAAGTTTGGTCAGCAAATTATCTTGGTTATTTAGATTGAAGGAATCGAAGGATATGCTGCACAAGCTGTGGTAAGAGAATACTATGATATTTTTAAATCTCCATGCCTTTTAGTTCCGCAAAACCATTTTACTATGGACCAAAAGCTGAATATTATTATAAAATACAGTTCTTTAAATCTGGCAATATTATAGAAACCTCTGATGATTTTTATCCTGGTCTAAGTTAAAAATTTAAGATGATTTGAGATAAGTTATTAAAAGAAACGTACTTGTTTAAAAATGTTTTTACTAATTTTTATTACAAAATGAAAAATAATAGAAAAATTTAGTAATGAATTTATTGTTACTATAAAATCAAAAATAACACTAAAAGCATCTATTGCACGACTCAAGTTCATTTATTGCGACGATCATTGCAAGTTCATTTATTGGTCTCCACAATTTCATGTTTTCTTAACTTGAATTCACTTAAAGACTTTATCAAATTATAAATGCATGAATTAACTCAACCAAACAATCAAGACCCGGTGGGAAATGAGCTAGCGACTAGCTAACAATTTTTTAGCGATTTTTTTTTCCTATTTTATTACTTCCTAATGACTTTAACATCTTTATAAAATTCAATTTTAAGTGTTGAGTCTATAATAATTATGAGGATAATCGAACTTTAAACATTGCGATTTTGTAGCAATGTTTCGCTACATATCGTAGCTTTGTAGCTAGCCACAAAATATCTACAAATCTATAGCTGGTTGATAGCTACATATCAAATTTTTTTAGACAACGACTTCATTACGATATGACGCTAGCTACAAAATCCAGTAGGTCTTTAGCTTATTAAGCTGGCTGTCCTCTTAGCCAAATGTCTGTCTTTATCTCTACAAATATCGATAGCTTTTCGCTAACTTAAAAAAGCTAGCGATCCTCGTGGCCAAATCGCTGTCTTTATCGTTACGATTTAAGCTAGCTATTCGCTAGCTGATTTCCCACCGGGGATTGATCAACAAAAATATACGTCTTTCTTTATAGTTAAAAAATTGTACTATAAAGAAAAACAGCAACGATATTCTACTAATCCAGACTTTAGTAATATGAATTATTTATCCGATTTTTAATTGATTATCCAATTTAAGTCAAAATCGTTAATTTTTTTAAAAATTTATACATATTAATGAATATATATTTATTTTACAAAATAGTATGTATCACAAGTTCAGTGTATTAAAATTAATTTTGTCTCGCTAAATAAATTGTCCAACAATAGCCGGAAACTTTATTTAGCCGTGGCCGTATTCTCGTCTCTTCGTTGTCAAAAAGTTCTTTTTAACTACATTAAAAAAAAAAAAAAATTCTTAAAAAAAATAATATTTTAATAAAATTGTTTTATTTTAGTCTTAGTTTTATTTAAACGAATTCAAATAAAGTTTTTGTCACTTCTTTACTTAGAAATGTTGTAATGAAATTTTTGACAAACGCTCCGTTAAGCTTAACGAAAAGATGAGAATACGGCTGCCGAAAATCTAATTTTCTCGATGTGACAAAAGATTATTTTTCATAACCTTGTAAATAATAACAAATATTTTACTTACATTAAATAAGTATAAATGCAAAGAAACTCGCTTTTTATTGTTGTATTATTATATTTTTGACTAAATTTAAATTATTCAATATTAAACTCAATCTAATCTTTTTTAACCACCTCATTTTGAATGAGATGTGTTGCCTTTTTGGTTACACATATTACTTGCATATTTAAGTAGGGTTTCCAACAAACCGCATTTATAAATAACCGCTGGTTTTGGTTTTAATTTAAAAAAAAATGTTATTAACCGTGGTTTTCGGTTTTTCTTGTTAAATAACAAAACATATGTAAGTTTATTTTACATTAGTTTCATTATTTAACAAGAAATTATTTAATTTATTTATTACAGTTATTTAAGCAAAGTATCTAACATTATGTTTATATTTAGAAATAAAATTTATAAAGACTTTTATAAATTAGAATCTTTAGTTTTCTTAAATTTTTATTGAATAAAATTTTAAGAAAACTAAAGACTCTAACGGTTCATCAAAAAATGTGAACTGATTTTTGTGCAGAGACTAGTGCAGCTCATAAAAATGCCTTCAAAATCTGTTGATGTGGGCTTTATAGAGAATCGCATTGCAAATTGTTTCAAGACTTTTTGTTCTTTTACCCGTATTTCCGTTTTAAAATCCGTATTAAAATGGCTTAAGCAAGAGTTTTTGTTGTACTGAAGAGCAACAAAAACTTAAGCCATTTTAATTGATCAGTAACAAGCATGAATTCAAGAACTGTATCTGCTGTCGATAACGTTGCATCTTCTCTGCTAAGGAATTCCACACCTAGTTTATGCTGACTCTAAAGCAGCATGTAATGAAGTTAATTAACCTAAAATCTAGCTTGTTTATTACATCAAGAGCTTTTAATCCAGTAAATATCTAGAATAAAGATTTCTTAGTTTTTAACAATAGCAAAGTTATTGAAGAAAGTAAACTGTAACAATGACAATCATCTAGAGGCAGTTTGATTTCTTTACCGAATTCCGATGTAACTTACTTCTGAAAAATTTGATTACAAACTGATGACATTTTTATGAATTACTACTTTTCGTGCGTTTATCAAAGTTTCAGGGTAGTCAACATTAATCTAACTGTTTAATGATTCAAAACTAAAATTATCATTGTAAATTCCATGTTCATCCTCTTCTGAATCACTGTCCATTTCGTTGGGAATTGGTACGTATGTGTCTTTAATTTTCTTAAACTATGTGTTGTATACACCAAGATAAGTAGCATAATTAAAGCAAAACTGATAAAGTCCGTAAATTGCATAAGCTTCAGACACACAATGAATTAAAATGATCCTTAATATTTGTATTTTATTATAATTTTTTTTATTCTTCCTCCACCTCTCGTTGGAATCGTTTAATGGCAGTTTTAAAGCCACTTAATATGCCTATCTTAAAAAGGTTATCTGATACCAGATGGTCAGCACATTATGATGATGTACACTCCCTCCAGGTTGGATATACGCAAGTGGCAAGATATGTCTCAAAAGCTACATGACTTGAAGCGGTAGGATTAAATGATATAATGAGTCATCATGAAACAGTTATCTTAGTTCAATTGTGGTTTCAAGTTCTGAATAGGTTTAATTTAACTAGTAATTACTTCCAAGGGACATGGATTTCAACACCGCTACGGAACTGCATTGTTCTTTGTGTGATTTTGTTCATTCTCTTTGGAACCAGTTCACAGCATTTGAAAAGGAAGGATCTGGGTACCAATTCGTAAAAAGGAGAAGCAAGACGAAAGCACCGGAACCGGAGATTATGGTGACTAAGAAGATCTAGAATTACCCCTTCTGATAAGTTTAAAGTTCAGTTTTTTTTACCTATAGTTGATCAATTGTTAGTTGCTCTTAAACAGAGGGCTAATGCATATGATACAGTCAGTAAAAGATTTGGTTTTCTTAAAAATCTAAAAACTTTGTCCAATGATGGTAGGAGAGATCATGTTTCATTTGTATGTGAAACATATTTTAAAGATGTTGAACCTAACTGTCATGGTGAATTTATTCACTTCACTTTTCTGTTTGCCAAATTGTCACCGTCCAATGAAACTGATTGTGTTGAACTGCAAATGTACACCTTCCTAGTTAATTATAGTTTGACCGATACCTTTGTGAATGTCTACACTTTGTTGAGAATTTAATTATCTCTTATGGTCACAAACTGTACTTGTGAAAGATCATTTTCTGTCCTTAAGAGAGTTAAGAATGAACTTAGATCAACAATGGGACAACCTCGTTTAAATTATTTGGCTTTGTTGTGCATTGAAAGTGACATAGTTAGATCAAGAGATTTCACAGAAGTTTTCTTCAGAAAAGGCCAAAAATGTCAATATATAAAAAAACTATTTTTATTTATTAACTAAATAGTGCATAAATTATGCTACAATTTATATTTATTGTTTTTTTTTTACACTTACAAAAGAAAAATATATGAAGATTTTAGCTTCAGCTAAATAGTTCACACCATCAACAATACTAAAAATGATATATGTTTCCTTACATTGCTAAATGCTGTCCTATTCCTATATAACATAAATTGTAAAACAAGAACATTGTAAAATGTTCATAAATGACGAATAAATATTGAAAAAAAAATGGTAGTAAAAGAAAAAAAGAAACACCAAGAGCAAGCGAAAGTGGAAAGAATGAACAAATGCATCTAAGATGGCAAAAATAACCTTTTCAAAAATAAAGTTGTATATGCGAAGCCAGATCTAAACCAATGAGTTTACCAAAATAAAAAAAGAAGAAAGAAGTAGTCATAAACAGCATCAGGTATGAACATCTGATTAGATAGGTTGGTTTCAGATTCAAGAACAATTTTAATTTGACTTTTCTCTGCTTGATTCAGCAAAGTGTTTTATTAAATTAGTAAAAAAGTTTACTTAAAATCTTTTTATGCGCACTCTGTTAATATCATCTTTCTTTCTCGTTTTTTTTTTTTTTTTTTTTAGATTCTACGCAATCGTATCACCAAAGATTTCTAGTATAAATATCGTCTTTTGATCAACTATAGGTAAAAAAAATTAAAAAAAAAATCTGTATTTAAAACTTTAAAAGTAATTTACACATGAAAATTAATCTTAAGAAAAAAAAAAAAAAAATTTTTTAATTGATGGAGCCGAATGCTAGCAAAAGTATATATCAGTGGGGCAGTGGCACAATGGTTAGAGCGCTTGTTCTAAAAGCAGGAGATCCAGGTTCGAAACGAGCTCTGGACATATTTTTGCGTCACGGTAAGGAAGGAGGTGTGAACTTCCTGGTTAAATGCACTTCGCGGCGCTCTGTGACGGGACCGTTAGGTCTTCTTAAGGCACCTAAATAACAGAAAAAAAAAATTTCCCAAATGGCATACATATGTTTCTTGGTAGTGGTCGATATTTGCCTTTTTTAAGGGCTAAAGCTCTCTTACTTATTAACAAAGATCATTTACTTTAAGAGCATCATAAAGACCGACTCTCAATCTTAAGGCTGAGAGGTTATTAATTTATGGAAAAACCAGTGAAAAATTTATATTATACCAAGGCGAACACTAGGAGTTTTACCCTAAAAATGACTTGTCTGCAGAGCAGACAATGCTTGAAAAAATATTCTTCTGCGTTAGATCTTTTAAAGGTTTTGCTTATAAACTTTTATGTTACATTTTGTTAACTTATAGTTTTTAAAAACTAAGTTAAAAAAAACAATGCTAAATAAAACATCATTTAAATAGTGTTTTGTTTCTGCTTTACTCTATTGATTTTTTTTTCCTACATAATCTCCGATTTTTTATATTGTTGTTGAATGGATGTTTTAACTTTTTTTTTTTTTGCTTTTTTTTCTGGCGTCTAAGTTAAATTAATATACTAAGTTAAACTAATAGAGATAGACATGATTTATGCATAGATTTACTGAGACTTTAAAGCATAAAATAAAAATTAATAATAGTTGAACATAGATGAATAAAATTAGTTGTAGCCACAGATGTGAATAAGTTTTACTACGTTTAATTAGCAACAAAATAAAAAAATATTTATTCAAGTTTCTGTGATTACCTTTACAACTGCAGCATTATAAATTATATTGCATATAATATTGCAACATTATAAATTAAAAAGTATAATGCCTCTAACTCGCTAAGATTCAGAAGTAAGTTAATGCAAACTATGCAGGAAATGGTTGGAACAAACTTTCGTCGTTGAAAAGACCTACATTATCTGGATTTAATCCAATTCCATCTCGGTCAAATCCTAAAACTTTGTTTTTATTACGAAACAATCTGTATGAAAACCAGATTGGATTCTTTTGATATGGAATTTGCTCAAATAACGTTTCTCCATCAACATCATCTATATTAATAGCTTTCTGGAGATTTTTATAGTCTGTTGAAGGTTTTTTAGAGCATATTTTATTTCCAGAGATTGCAATAACTAAATCTCTGGCTGTACAATGAATTACACACACTTTGCTACTTACGTTTTCCAAATACGCAGTGTAAACTTTAAATATGGAATTTTTATCAGTTAAGTCACCATTACATGTCACCTCTCCTTTTTTATTTATATGGAAGCAATGTTCACCTCCACTGCTACCTTCCTGAAGATTCGCAATGATATTATAATCTATTGAACAAAGATCAAGTTCACTGTCACTAATAACTCTTCTTTTACTTGACATTTTTCAATGATAATTTAAAAAAATAATTCAAATCAATTTAATATTAAAAATGTTCTGTTTATCTGCGTGTTTATTTACATAATTTATTGATAAACTGTGAATTTTATGGTGAATTATAGTGAAATTGATCTCATAGAGAATTTGATCTTATAAGTAAATAGTTCTTTACAAATAAAGTTTTTAATTAAAAAATTATAGCTCTGCATAAACATCCCCTCTCTTTAAAAAAACAAATGAAATATATGCTAAAGACAATCACAGTATGCTTTCTTTAATAGTAACAACTATTAGCATATATCTTTTTGTCTATCGGAAATTTAGGTTTACACAAGATCGGTTGTCGATAGGAGATTAGTTTTTAACCGTTTAATGCTGCGATTGCAGAAAAAAATTTTGATTCAAGTTGTATAATTAGTTTTTTTACGGAAACTAAAGTACAAACGAAAAACTTTAAAGTTTATTTATTTTTTAGTTTTTTTAGTTTTATTTGAACGAATGTTGATCACTAAAGGCCACTTGGGATAAACCTATTTGATAAGTTTATATATATATGTGTGTTTATATATATATATATATATATATATATATATATATATATATATATATATATATATATATATATATATATATATATATATATATATATATATACATATATATATATATATATATATATATATATATATATATATATATATATATATATATATATATATATATATATATATATATATATATATATATATATATATATATATATATATATATATAGTTCTAAAATTAATCTGTTTGAAAAGGGATAAGTTTTTGAATTTTAGCATTACAGTAATTCTGACAGATTCTAAATATATTTTTAGTTTATGCCTTTCATGGGTGGAAAGTCAAAAATTAAATTTACTCGCGTTACTGTAATTGATTAGTTTTTAGTATGCTTTTTAAGTATTTTTTTAAATCTTACTTAAACATTTAAGTATTTTTTCTACGTAAATATTGTACTTAGCTACATTTTAAGTCATGCGCTTTACTGAGTAAAACAATTTATTACGTATTAGTATTGTTTAATTTCGATCTATTTTCTCTGAGTGTCTATTCGCACGTTTTTCATCTAAATATTAATCCTCCTGTTAACTTTTACTGATTACTGTCGTATTACGTCATTTTTAAGTAGTTACATGGCTTTTCTGAACGAGTTTCTTAAAGTTCACGTGTTGTTCAAACAAGATCTCCAAGCAAATAAGAGCTGATAAATTTTTCTTAGCTTTTAAGTTGAATGTTTTAAGTTGTTCTTTTTTTATTTTAGGATCAAAATAGTAGTTTTAATTATCAAACTTTTGTTTATTGTTGGTTGTCGTTTTTTTTTTATAATTTATTTAGTTTGTTTAGAGTCTGTTAAAAAGTTAGTACTAAAATGACTGGTAATTTAGCTTTTTTTATTATGTTATTAATGTTCTCATGTAATTACTCCTAGTTAGTACTAATTACCTGTTAACAATGCTGCGGATGGTCTAAAATATAAGGTATGGCCTGAAAATTAAAAAGAAAAGAAAAGGATACGTCGTACTTCTCATTAAGGCTGTGTAGACAAAAAAAAAAAACTTGTAGCAAAACTTTAAACTTTATTTTATTATTCAAAGGTTTTTTTGCTAAATTTATTTATATAAATTTATACGCCAAGGTTGTAAAAATGAAAATGTTTTGTACTAAAGGGCGGATTTGACATACTTAGCTCTCAGTTACCCGTTTTTCTGGCCCTCTTATGCTTTGTAAATTTAAAGTCTTGATGAATGGTTGAAATTCTCTTTTCTAAGTCTTGAATTTTAAAAAAACGCCGTAAATGAACGAAAATAAAATGAAACGTAAACAAAATGCCATGCAACTGCCATAGCATTTCTTGCAGCCTTTTTCTTTTTTAAATAATTAATTTGTTTTCATTTAATTGAGGCTTTTTCTTTTAAAACAGATAAACGGAGTAAGAGTTCTAGTGAGTGCACTTTATTTGCATGCTTAGGCAAATAAAGTGCGCGTATTATTATTATCTTATTTATTTTTTTTCACTACGAGAGCAATACTGTATTGAATTATTTTTTGACTATTTATTCAAAAAATATAACGGTAAGATATAGACGTATGATAAATAGCTGAATAAGTATAAAAATAGGTGTGAGGTTGGTGTGGGGTAGGTGTGGGGCAGATGTGGGGTAGGTGTGGAGTTTGTTTTATGTAAGATTGATAAGAAGAATTATTTGTTAGTAGTTGTAGGAAGCTCGCAGAAGACTTGAGTCAGTCTTGTCATCGAGTACCTTTTTCTGGACGTGTAATACACATAAAAATTAGTTGCATACGTGGTATATATGTATGTTGTACATATATACCTTGTTATTAATATTGTAATTTTTTATTGTCGATTTGTATTAAAAGTTAAGCTACATTTTTTTTAACTTTTTTTATTAATTTTTTTAAAAATTCCTAATAGTTGTTTAAGTTGACTATTGTAGATTTTAGCTTTATTTTCAGAGAGTGTTCGTTGTTTAGGTTTAATAGTGATTCGTTTCTGGAAACTAATTTGTTAAATAAATATGGACCACGAAATGTAACTGAGAATTTTGAGAGTCTTGTTGTTTCAAACGGTATCTTAAAGTTGCCTGTTGCTCTTGCATTGTATTTATTTATATTGTTTTTAAAAAAGTGTTCTTTGAAAAAATCTGAAACCAGATTTAGTTTATATTTAAACATGAAAAGTATATTTTGAAAAATATTTATTTGAAATATATTTAGTGCGTTCATTTGTTCCAATAAGGGTTGAGCATGAGCAAATTTGTTTTTGTTGTATACTAGTCTTGAAGCGTGTTTTTGACGTAGGTAGAGTGGTTCTTATTTAGATTTGTGGGTACTGTCCCATACTATATTGGTATACATCAGGTAGCTATGTATGAATGAAAAGTATACATGTTTTAGACTTTTTTGTGACTAAAATGGTCTTGCCTTGTATAGAAAACCAATGTTCTTTGTTATTTTTGTGTCAATGTAGTTTATGTGGGGTTTCCAGGAGATATGTTCGTCAATTATAACTCCTAAAAATTTTGTATTCAGAACTCTTTTGATGGTTATACTTTCTATATTATGTGTTGGTAGGTTCAGGGGTATTTTTTTAATTTGTTGATTAGAGTGAAATAGTACACTCTAAAAACAGTCCGTTAAAAAAAGTAACGGATTGCGCTTTTTTGTCAAATTAACGGATTAATTCCTCACCAGAAACCAGAAAATTAACGGAGTAAAATTAACTATTTACAGATTCTTTGAAATTTCGTTAATTCAACGGATTAAATATTCTAATCAGTTAAAAAAAAATTTCAGTTTTTTATATCTTTTTATTTTGAAAATGATAAAGTTTTGAATGCGTTTTTCTCACATTTACATTTACATCGTAGATAAAAGTTGATTGCAGTAAGTGTAATATGCCATTTTTTAAAAGCTTTACATTTAGTAGACAAAGCAAATGGATAAATATAATTTAAATTACGCTATGTTATTTTGAAGGTTATTTAACTTATTTTAAATTTTCTATATAAAGCTTTATACAGAAAATTTAACAATAAGGTTTATTTTATTTTAAATTAAAAGCCATTAGCATTACTAAATAATATATAATAACATATATGGTAAGTTAATACATATAATATATGGTAAGTTACTACATGTCTAAATCTAGAAAATTATACAAGAATATATGCAATCCATATAGTCTATATTATAGAAATAAAAGTTCAATTAATCCTTTACTAGTAGTAAAGGGTTAGTTGAACAATTATTTCTATAATATAGACTAAATGGATTATTTATAGTCCTGTTTAACCTTATATTTTAGACATATGACATGTAGTAACATACCATATCAGTTTAAATCAGTTGTAAAATTAAAAATGTTAACAGTTTGATAGGTATATTTATTTAGGTTAGTTACAGCTAAGTTTACATGGCTAGTTAATATGCTTTTATAAATTGCAATTTTTATTAATTTCCAAATTAAACATGTTGCATCCAATATCATAAACTAAGATTATACTGGTGTGTTTATGTTATTTTAGAATTTTTTGTTTTAGACACATGGCATTTGTTATCCCACTGTAAGTTAAAACTAGTTGTAAAATTAAAAAATTTATATTGGAACTTCTTTTTCTTTTAACATTCATGTTTATTTATTTATATCTTAGAATTTGCTGCTTTAGAGGCACGGCATTTAGTGTCACATTGTAGGTTTAAATTGGTTGTAGAATTTATATTGTAACTTTGCATATTTATTTAGTTGAGTTTATTCTAAGTTTATATCTGATGTGTTTGTATTATTTTAGAATTTACTGTTTTAGGCACGTGGCATGTGGTATCCCACTGTAAGTTTGAATTAGTATATTTAAAAAAATTATATTTTAACTTGCATTTCTTTTGAAGTTCATGTTTATATAATTAGATTACAACTAAGTTTGCGTATGGCTTGTTTATATTATTTCAGAATTTGCTATTTTAGACACTTGGTATAAGCTGTCATACTGTAAGTTTAGATTGATTGTAAAATTTATATTGTAACTTGCATTTCTATTGGCGTGCATATTTATTTAGTTGAGTTTCAACTATTAATAATAATAATAATAAGTTTATATCTGGCATGTTTATATTATTTTAAAATTTACTGTTTTAGACACGTGGCATGTGGTATCCCACTGTAAGTTTGAATTAGTAAATTTAAAAAAATTGTATTTTAACTTGCATTTCTTTTGGCATACATATTTTTTTAGTTTAGTTAAGACAGTTTATATCACACTTTTTTAACTATTATTCTACTATATTCTATATTCACTATTATTTTAGAATTAGCTATTTTAAACATGTGACAAGTGGTATGAGACTGTAAGTTTAAATAAGTTGTAAAGTTAATTTTTTTATATAGTTACTTGCGTTTTTTTTGGTCTGCATATTTAATCTTGTTTTGATTTATCATAGTTTTTAAAAGGTTAGAGACTTTATTTTTTGCTCCTGATAGGTATTGATGTATGTGAAATGTATTGAGTCTTTCAGTTATCAGATAATGTCAAGGTAATCTTATACTTTTTTTTCAATTTACATTTTAATAAAGATATAATTTACTTGTTCTTTTTAACTTTATCTTTAAAAAACGATATCAGAGATAAATAAATAACAAAATTTAGAATAGAAATTTATATATAATGAATTACCAAAAACATTTTCTATAGTGCTATCAGTAACATTTTATTTTGGTTCTATACTAGGTATGTTATTAAGTTTCCATATTTTCCTTATTTTATATTAATCTTTTAGGAGTTGACAGCATGGTGTCCGATTTAAAGTGCGAATCTGTGTACGAGTAACAACAGTATTTATAACCAAAACCTATTTAAACCAACCAAACCAAAACTAGCGACCAAAAACATTGGTTTTTGATAAACCAATGTTTTTGGTCGCTATATATAATAGATGTTTAAAATATATATATATATATAATAGATGTTTAAAATAAACCTTGGCATTACATATATATAATAGATGTTTAAAATAAACATATATATAATAGATGTTTAAAATAAACCTTGGCATTGGTTAATTTTAAACATCTATTATATATATGTGTGTTTTTTATATAAATGTACTAGCTTGAGTATAGTGTATTGAAAAAAATTTTTAAGTATTTTTATTGTAATTTAAAGTATATTGAATTAAATATTACAAATATTTGGTTAGTTTACAATTTTTGGTTAAAACGTTTTATTGTAGAATATGGAAATAAAATAATGCAATTAAATAAAAGTACAAACATTACCAAATATAAGGATTATTTGGTTATGAAGTCACAATTCTGGCCTCTCTAATTTTAAATTTTAGTGATTTTAACGAAATAATCACTAAAATAACTTATTAACACATTTATTTCATAGGAATAACAACCGCGGAAAATTTGCTGCCTAGTGTAATAACTCCTTAATTTTAACGGATTATTCATTGCACTAACGAAATAAATCCGTAAATTCAACGGACTATTCCTAAAGGACTTCAATTCGTTAAAATTTTAATTCGATTTCCTGTGCAATAGCGACAGATACAATTCGTTGTATATAACGGATTTTTTCTTAGAGTGTATGTACTTAGTTTTTTCTATATTGAGTGACAGTTTATCGAATTTAAACCATATATTTATTTTTTTTAGTTCAGCATTTGTTTTTTTAAAAAGGTCTTCGATTGTCTTTGTTGAGTAAAATAAGTTTGTGCCGTCGGCAAACATTATAGTTTTAAAGATATTAGAGGCATTTGGAAGATTGTTTATATAAACAAGAAACAAAAGAGGAGCAAGAACTGAACCTTGGGGTACACCACTTTTGTTCTCAGTAAATTTGAGTTACTTTTTTTATCAATAGTAACACAATGTTGTCTGTTATTTAGGTAGCTTTTAAACCAATTTAAAGCTTGATTTTTCACGCCATAGTTTTTCACTTTTTCAGTAAAATCTCATGATAGCTTAACCTATTATAGTAAAAATAAATCTTTACATAAAAATAAACTTTGTGCAGCAATTAAACGTAGAAATTTACTCAATACCTTGCGCACTTCATTAAATGCACGGGGTAAACTATACTGTAAGAGATTATACGGTTTTTTGTGTTTAATGAAACGGGATTTAACATACAAACAACAAAATAAACTCATTTATAAGTTACTGCATGCATTTTATTTCAGTATATATATACATACATACATACATATATATATATATATATATATATATATATATATATATATATATATATATATATATATATATATATATATATATATATATATATATATATATATATATATATATATATACAAGGCCGGCGCGATAGAGGGGTGTGGGGGGGTGACACCTCCCCCATCAATGGTTTTTAGTCGGCAAACTGGACCCTTAGTCGGCAAATTGGACCCTTAGTCGGCAAATTGGACCTAGTTAGTCGGCCCTGTATATATATATACACCTACTCGCGCCGGCCCTGTATATATATATATATATATATATATATATATATATATATATATATATATATATATATATATATATATATATATATATATATATATATATATATATATACATATATATATATATATATATATATATATATATATATATATATATATATATATATATATATATATATATATATATATGTATATGTATGTATGTATGTATGTATATATATATATATATATATATATATATATATATATATATGTATATGTATGTATGTATGTATGTATATATATATATATATATATATATATATATATATATATATATATATATATATATATATATATATATATATATATATATATTTATCATAACTCGTATTTGCAATTTAATCAAATAAAACAAAGAAAAACAAAAGATTTTTGTGAAAAGGATAGGAGAGCCAATGTTTTAAATTATCGTGTTGTCCGTTAAACTAAATTTTGAAATATTTTTTTTTTTTTGCATAATATTAAAGATTTTGTTATTAGATGATTTGGTAAATAACTGCGGTCTTCTTCGGAGATTCCCAAAAAAATTAATTTTCAAGAAGAAAAACTAAGTCAAGAAAAAAAAAGGTTTCAAGGTAAAAAAAAGTAGCTTAAAGTTTGTTTTTTTCAAAAAAAAGTACTTTCATATTTTTCACACTGAGTTACATAAAAAAAACTAAAAAATCGACACTAAAAAATCGACCCTAATATATATATATATATATATATATATATATATATATATATATATATATATATATATATATATATATATATATATATATATATATATATATATATATATATATATATATATATATATTCGTTGGCCAAACATCGGCTACCAACGTGTTTTTTTTATATCATTATGGTTACAAATGCGACGTCGCCAACAACTAAAAACCAATGTTGATAAAACGTTTATATAAAGTTGGAAAATGGTTATATTTTCTACGTTGATTCAACGTTTTGTTTTATACGTTTGCCCAACATTTTATTTTAAGTTGGCACAACGTTGTATTAACGTTGATTCAACGTTGAACAAATTGAGTTAAAAAAAAGTTGCATGCAATATTATTCGGAATATATATATATATATATATATATATATATATATATATATATATATATATATATATATATATATATATATATATATATATATATATATATATATATATATATATATATGTATATGTATGTATGTATGTATGTATATATGTATATATATATATATATATATATATATATATATATATATATATATTTTTATCATAACTCGTATTTGCAATTTAATCAAATAAAACAAAGAAAAACAAAAGATTTTTGTGAAAAGGATAGGAGAGCCAATGTTTTAAATTATCGTGTTGTCCGTTAAACTAAATTTTGAAATATTTTTTTTTTTTGCATAATATTAAAGATTTTGTTATTAGATGATTTGGTAAATAACTGCGGTCTTCTTCGGAGATTCCCAAAAAAATTAATTTTCAAGAAGAAAAACTAAGTCAAGAAAAAAAAAGGTTTCAAGGTAAAAAAAAGTAGCTTAAAGTTTGTTTTTTTCAAAAAAAAGTACTTTCATATTTTTCACACTGAGTTACATAAAAAAAACTAAAAAATCGACACTAAAAAATCGACCCTAATATATATATATATATATATATATATATATATATATATATATATATATATATATATATATATATATATATATATATTATATATATATATATATATATATATATATATATATATATATATATATATATATATATATATATATATATATATATTCGTTGGCCAAACATCGGCTACCAACGTGTTTTTTTTATATCATTATGGTTACAAATGCGACGTCGCCAACAACTAAAAACCAATGTTGATAAAACGTTTATATAAAGTTGGAAAATGGTTATATTTTCTACGTTGATTCAACGTTTTGTTTTATACGTTTGCCCAACATTTTATTTTAAGTTGGCACAACGTTGTATTAACGTTGATTCAACGTTGAACAAATTGAGTTAAAAAAAAGTTGCATTTAATATTATTCGGAATATATATATATATATATATATATATATATATATATATATATATATATATATATATATATATATATATATATATATATATATATATATATATATATATATATATATATATATATATATATATATTTCATTTATTTTTAATGGATTCTAGTAAAATAGTTAATGGTAAAACATAGAATTTGCCTTGGCTATTCTGTTCGTAAGTTTGACATGCAATGTCTAACTTACTTAACAAAGAGCACCAACTAGAAGGTAAGCCATAGGACTTAGCACTCCATATGTAAGTTGTAAAGCTGCCTAAAGTTAGCTCTCCATTTCTAAACTTTTTCGTATTCTTAACAGGCGTCAATGCAAAAGTATTGTTATTGTTGAAAAAAAAAACCCTCGATTTCTGGATTCTTTCCTTTATATTTTTGTTACCAATAGAATAAATGCAACTAACAACCACTGCATTAACAATATGATAATATCGTGATATATTCAAAAGATGTTTACTTTAAAATTGTATGCTACTATATATAAATATATATTAAAAAAATATATTAAAAAAGATTTGAACAGTCTCACCATCTATAGGATCCTCAGTAAGCTAATTTATTATATCTTTGTTTTTTATGATTATCGAGCACTCTTTTTGTAGCACACGTTAACAAAACTTACACACATATTTAAATTTTTTATTTAGTGGTTTAAATTATTTAGTTTAGAACACTTTTTAAAACATTTAACATTTTAGTCGAAGATTATGAAATGTACACAAAAAAGAAAATAAATTTATTTATTAAACATTTAAAACAAATAAAAAATAAAATGCTCTATAAAAAAATTATAAAAACGTTTTAACAAAAAAATGATTGTAAATATAAGAGATAATAACTATTATTCAATAATAGCCAATTATTTAAGACTTAAATATCAACTTTAAACATCTCTCTTCGGAGCTGAAAAAATGTTGTTAACCCTGTATTTATCTGGAACCATTTCTGCATAAATTGACATTAAGGCTAGACCATTTAATCACCATTTAAATATATATTTATATAAATATCTACTTCTTGAACAATCTTTTAAACACTAATTATTATTATTTTATTAAACAATAGTCATTGTCATGACTATTGTTAAGAAATACTAGATGGGCTTTTTGATTGATCTTTCCGAAAAGGCTTCATAATCAAACTCTGCATGAATAGAGGTTAGATGCAAAGATAATAATGATAAATATCCAAAAATACCTGAAAGTAGATTTGACAATCTTAGTTAGTTTTTATGTAACTTCATGTAGCTTCATGCCCTGGTGCCTTGTAGAATAGGCCTTTCTAGGCAAAGGCTAGGAAATGCCAACTCCGATATAAAACATCCCCTGCCTTGAGGCCTTTGGTTGAGTATTGGCTAGAGATGGTATCTCAATAAAAATACTCATCTTGGGCACATGTTAAATACAACGGGCTACTGTCTTGTAAAAGGCCTTCTAGGCAAAGACTAAGAGGTAAACAGATTCTATCTGTTGACCAGCCTCGCAACCCTTCTTCATCTATTAGGCTGATGTATTTTTATTACGTTTCCAGATTAGGATGTTAAATGCTACATTTTCTTTACTCAATGCACGGATTTTTCTTGTGTCTGTTTTTATGACTAAGCAACTCATTCTATTATCTCCTAATGAGAGTACAGCTCTAAAACTCAATTTTATGGTTCTGAGTCCGGCTGAGAGTCAGGTTTCCTGAACTCTGTGGTAGTTCTAAGCTGTGATAGCTCTCAGCTCTCTCTCTATTTGATAGCTCTCAGAAAGGCTGATTCCATCAACAGCTCAAAAATATCAAAGTATTAACAGTGCCATGTTGCGCATGGATCGTGTCGCTGTTTGCACTTTTGGTGTGCATTGTCAAGACCACATTAGAGCCCTTTGATACGGCTTAGGGTTTATTAATAGAAATGAGGCAATTGCTTGGGCTATTAAACAGTGTACTGAGTACTATCTATGCTTCGAGTGAAGTTTTTTAACAAATTTAAAAATGAATAAAATAACAAAAACTATAAAACACAAAAAACCACTGTTATCACCAAGCACGCTAAACCTATCATTCATTAATATTTGTGGTCTTCGAAGTAACTTTTTTTCTGTTGAGTCTTATCTTTCGCAAGTTAACTAGACCTACGTGCTCTTTTTCAGACTAATTGTAGTTCAGCTGTCTCATGTTGTGATCTTAGTGTTGATGGTTATCTTCATTTAATTCGTAAAGACTGGAGTTTTTACGAATTAGTCACAAGCTTGGCCTGGGAATTTACATTCGTAAGAACTCACCAATTCGTCGGGAAACTAGGTTTGAATCCACAGACTACTCTTTTATGTGCTTTCGTTTAGCATCACTTCACTCTATCGCCTTTCTCTTTGTTCTATATCGCTTTTCTTCATCTCAAGACTGCATTCTTTTTGATGTTATTTCTGATCATATTGACCAAGCCCTCACTCTTTGTTCATCAGCCAATATTGTTTTTGTCGGTGACTTTAATGCTCATTTTACTGAATGGCTTGGCTCTAGTGTCAGTGACTTTGCAGGAATTAAAGCCCACAACTTTTGCCTTTCTCAACCCCTAACTCAAATAGTCAACTTTGCAACTCGATTTTAAGATAACCCGAATCATTTACCTTCACTACTCGACTTATGTCTTGTTTCTAATCCTAGCCAGTGCTCAGTATCTCGACATTCACCCTTAGGTGCCTCTGATCACAGTTTGATCTCTCTAAAACTATTATCTCATTCTTCTTTATCATCAGTATCATTGTACATCTTACAACTATCTTAAGACTGACCGGGACTCTTTTCATGATTTTCTTTGTGATGGTGCTTGCGTAGAAATCCTTCATTTTCCTGTTGACAAATGTGCTTTTTACATTATTTCGTGGATTCAGGCTGGCATGAAATCCTTTATTCCATGTCGAAGATAAAAGTTGTCCTTGATGGACAACACTCTTCTTCTTATTCTGTAACCTCAGGGGTTCCTCAAGGTTCAACCTTTGGCCCTATACTCTTTTTAATTTACATTTACGTAATTTACATTTACATCCAGATGTTCTCACATCTTAGGTTGTTCGCTGATGATACTACCATTTATTCTTGTCATGATAAGAAGCCAAGACTCTCTGATTGCTTGGAGGGGGCATTTGAGCTTGAAAAAAAATCTCACTTCTGCTACAGCATGGGGCTCACAGTGGCTGGTGAACTTTAATTCAGATAAAACTCAACTTTTTTCAGCCAATCGTTATTGCAATAATTTAGACCTTCCTTTATTTATGAATGGTAATGTACTCGAAGAATCATATACCCTTCATCTTCTAGGATTAACTTTTACTTCTAATCTTTCTTCAAAACTATATATTAAATCCGTTGCAAAATTAGCATTTGCTAAAGTTGCATTTCTTTATCGAGGACGATACTTTCTTAATCTGGATTCTTATCTCTATCTCTATAAATCTCAAATCCGGCTTTGTATGGAATACTTTTGGCATATATAAGGTTGATCTTCTAATAATGCCCTTTCTTGATTAGACAAGGTGCAAAAACGTATTGTAAACATAGTTGGACCTGCTCTTGCAGTCAACCTTTAACCATTATCATATTGTCGTTATGTTGCTTCTCTTTCTTTGTTCTACAAATATTATAATGGGCACTGCTCTAAAGAGCTAGCGTCTCTTGTCCCATCTACTAAAATTCATTCTCGTGTTACTCGTCATTCAATTAAGTCTTATACTTTTTCTTTGACTATTCCTAAGTGCTCTAAAAACTCTTATTCCTCTAGTTTTTTTTTCTCTTAGAATTCGCTTCCTTCATTTTGCTTTCTTAATTCATATAATTTGCAATCTTTTAAGTCGTCTGTCAAACGTCATTTTGCTCTACAATCTTCGTCTTTTCTCTTCCAGTAACTTCCAACACTAATTAGTGGTTGGTTGCAGCCTTTTTGGAAGCGAAGATGAAAATCGAAGAAAAAAAAACAAAAACTTAACATGGCGATTGGAATTGGTTTATATGGCAAACATCCCATATAAACCAACATACTTTTTGTTTGAAATCTTATATAACTAATAAGATCATTAATAAGATGGTCCAGTAGAAGTAAAGTGATAGAAAGCTTAAATAATCAGATGATTACTGGTTATCATAATTGATTTGCTTTCCACATTTTCTAATTTTTTAATTTTTTTTACATTTAAACTTATAGCTAATTCAATATAATTATATAAATCAATTCTAAATTTAATTTTTTTGAGCGTGTTTATTCAATTGTCAATTACAAAATCCTGAAATTTGAGATATGTCATTTTTTATCTTGAGTCTAATTATAATCTAAAAAATTCAATCCATCAAACTTTTGTTAAAACTAAAATGACATTGAAAGAAAATTTAAACATCAACTATGAACAGTCTTTTGCTAAAAAAATGCCTAGACTTTTCTGCTTTCGAACCCAACAAGTGCAACAGACATTTATTAACTTTGCTTTACCAACAGAAAAATAATAAATTAAAAATGTCTGTAATTTTTGACTAAGGAAACATTTAAATAATTAAGGACAGTCAAAAACTTCAAAAAATCTTTACAAGTACTATAGTTATTGTCTATATACCTTATAGATAAACTACTGTTTAAGATTGACACTATCAGGTGCTAAAATTGAATAGTATTGACCAATCCCTCTCTCTTTATTCATCAGCCAATATTGTTGTTGTTGGTGATTTCAGCCAATATTGTTGTTGTTGTTGTTCTCAACCCCTAACTCAAATAGTCAACTTTGCATCTCACTTTCCAGATAACCCGAATCATTTACCTTCTCTACTCGTGATATATTATAACTCGTGATAAAATAAAGAATTGTTATACTGCTCTGTGGCAAAATTATTATTAATAGTATTAACCTGCATAATAAAATAAGAATGTCTTGGTTAAATGTTATAAGAATTTTATAACAATAAGCACAGAAACAGTTGTATATAAGTAGACATAGTTACATTTATAAAAAGGACGTAATTTTTATAACAAGTATAGTTCGTAAAAACATAGCTAAACAAAATACCTTAAAGCTACAAATCCATTTTAAAATATAGTATAAAAACATTTATATCAGGGCATTTTCAAGCCAAAATTTGAGCGATGAAATTTAACTGGTAAGGTATTTAAACCATTTATTTTTTTTAAACATTTTTTTTCGCAACATTTTTTGTAGAATCTGCCTTCGGCTAGTAAACCGAGGGTTCCAAGCTCGTTTTTTAGAGTGGGAATTTTTTTTTTAGTTCTTGCGCAAAGATTGTTTTTTTGTTGCTGCACACTTTTGTGCACCAAAAAATAAAGTTCTGCACTTGAGCCATATAAATTCCAAGCGCAGAACGTGCACTGCACATACAGCCGTAACAGTTAGAGGAAGTGAATTCGGAGTGTACACATCGACTAAGTAAGATATAGGCGTAGTTGATTTTACAATCAATATGTAGATACATCAACTGAGGGTTTTGGTTTGGTCAGTTACTCTTTTGATTAAAAGAAAGTCTTCTCAGCAAAAAAAAAAAAAAAAATACAGCGAGACAAAATAGAGACCCCTCCCCCTCGTAACAAATCGTTACAAAATTCCCCCCCTCCCCCATCTCCAATGCGTGACGTAATTTAATGACGAAAAAACAATCTAGCCACGGGTTACGAGTGTTGACGGCATACGACTTTTCAATAAAAATATTTAACGTTAAAAAAAACAATAATTTAGTCAGCCTATGTCGTAAAATTATACATACATATATATATATATATATATATATATATATATATATATATATATATATATATATATATATATATATATATATATATATATATATATATATATATATATATATATATATATATATATATATATATATAGGGCCGGGTTATATTCTTCTTGGCCTCCCGGCATTTTAGGTCCTCTGGCCTATGTTGGCCTCTTAGTATTAAAATTAAAAGCGGTTTAAAATTAAAAAAAACTTCTTGAAGAGAGCTAAAGAAATTAACTGGAGCTCGGTTAGATTTTGCGGCACTTACTTCTATGAGGTTCAAAAGATGAGCAGCACATGGAATGTATTTGGCATTAACGTTGACCTTTTTAATTCTTTCTTGTAAACCAAAGAAGATTCCAGACATATCACTGACATTGTTGTATGACTAGCTACGGCAATTTTGAATGTTGATCCAAATCTAACTTTTCTAAAACGATTTCAAACATAGAAACTGCAAAATGATTATGCATGGGTATGAACCGCTCAACTGGTTCTCCGTTTTGAAAAACATAACGCAGAATAAAGCAGAGTTTGTCAATGTAATTTTGATCTTGCTAACTAAGAAACTATGTTTGAAGTAAATAAAAAATCTAAGACAACAAGTTACTTAAGGATGATCGTAACATTATAAACATAGAAGAGAGATGCTTAATAACTTCGATTGTTCGTCGTAGATCTTGCATCCAATTTTCTTTTTCAGCCTAGTATTGCTTGGTAAACACTAAATCTATCCTTCCCTTGATTGCTTTATCTGAGATAAAAGTGCTCTATGGTCTGCTCATGTCCACTAAGGGAGGATTTGGTATGTTGCAGTTCCGGAATCCTCTTTTTTTACATAAGCTGCTCTTCGATTTTCCAAAAAAACAGCAAGGTACACAGTACATGCTTCCATTTTCTATTGAAAATTGAAGCTACACACTCGAGGAAAGTGTGAGCTTTCCTCCACACTGGTGTGTAGCTATCACTCCTAGACACAAGTGTAGAGTTATTTTGCACAATTTTGTGCAAATAACTCCACACTTTTGTGCAGAAGTTGAGTTAGAAAAAGTTATTTTCCACAAAAGTGTGCAAATTAACTCCACACTTGTGTCTAGGAGTGATAGCTACACATCGATGTGGAAAAAAACTCAACACTTTCCGCGAGAGTGTAATTGCGTAATACTTTTCTTCTTTCATTATTTACCAATCTAAAGAACAGGTTTGAATGAACTCAACGAAATTTGTCTCAAAAATCACGGTCTCTGATGATGAGAAGTTAATTTTTTCTATATTTATTTTGGGTGGATTTGACAAGATATGGTCGATCAATTCCAAGTTGTCACGGTTTCAATATGCAGGATTGTTAAAATTATTGTTGTTTTGATTACTATTTGATTTTTGAGACAAATTTTGTTGACGGTTGTTTGAACATTAGGTTATCACGAGGGTCGTTTGAACATTAGGCCATCACGAGGGTTGTTTGAACTATGTAGAGAATCAATGCGCTTTTGCGTTTGCCTTGCCTTTGATTTGTGGAGCAAAGTGTTGGCATTTTTATTTTTAGTTTTATTAAGAACTGGAGAAGGAACTGATTTACATAAACAACGATATTTTTCCTGATCTTTTAATGTTTAAAAAATTTTTTAGATTTATTTGCCTTCTAGGAATTTAAAAATCAAAAATCATTTATACCTTTTGGTTGAATAGAAGAGAAAAACTTTATCATTTCGGTAGTTCGGAAATGATTTCATGTCTTTTTTTCTTTTTTTTCTTTTGGTTCTGTGCAACAAACGCCTCCAGATTTTCTCTTTCTTTTTTTTGACATTTATCTAGAATTTCGCTCACTCATTTTATTTATTTTATTCTTAATTATTTATAACAATACTTAATTATTTATCTAAACATTTATCTAGAATTTCGCTCACTCATTTTATTTATTTTATTCTTAATTATTTATAACAATACTTAATTATTAAATTAAATGAATAATTAATCCGTAAACTAAATCCCAACATCACTTAAGATAAATACCACTTTTTTAACGAATGTCTCATTAATAATAAAAAAAAGTAACATCCACTAACACTTCGCAAATGCGTAATGATGGGATACGCTTGACTAACAAATACAAGTATATATAAAATATTATACAGTTAATTTTTAAAAAAATTTTTTAAACTTTTAAAAAAACATTATTTAAAGACTCATCAAAACGCCATTTTGAATTCAAACTCAAAAGTTTTTTCAAGTTGCTTTAAAAAAACGCCGTACGCGCCGTAGTTTGTAACTTTATCTTTGGCACATGAGAGGAAATTAAGGATAGAGACTACAAAGTGTATATGTATGTAACTACAAAATAGCACTCACTGTTAAGTATACTCTTCTACACTTTTAAAATAGTTAAAGTTTTTATTTTTTCAAATTTTAGTGAGTGAGAATGATTTAGCATTTGCTATATTAAAAAAACTATTTCTATCTACTCAAGATGCTTATCATCTAAGTTTTCTAAACAGTATATAGTTAGTTTGCTGAACATTATTTGAAGCACTCACTTTGTTTGTATGAATTATCTGTTTCGGTTCTGGTGGAAACCATTCTAAATTTAAACCTACATAAAAAAATATAAACGTTTAGTAAAGTCAACATAGACTTTGTATTTAGTTTTAATGGAAAAAGAGTTTAATTTAGTATTAACTTTTACATAATGCTCCAGAGGAAGAACAAATATTTGAATAACTCATTTATTCGGTTAAATAATTATTAACTAATTATTTAGGCAGTAATTATTTATTAGATAAATGTTTAATTAATTAAAGTGAAAGAAAAATTTTTCAACATTAATTGGATTATATGCCATATATGCCTTAACAACGGAATTATTTTTTGTTATTTTAAATTCTTTTTCAATTACTTGAAATATAATTTAAATTTATTTTCGTGACAACCATCTAAAATGCTAAAGTGGACCCTAAAAACCTCCTTTTTACCCTTTGTCTCATTTGTGAACCTTTTTTTTTAATTTTAAAAAATGCTTTTTTTTAATTACCATTATTCCCTCCCCCCCCCCCCCCTCCTAAAAACTCGCTACTAAACATGCATTTAAAATGCTAAAATGGGCTAAGATCCCCTTCAAATTACCCTTTTGCTCAGTTTATGACTTTTGGCACTCATTTTTTTTCAATTTTAAAAACGTATTTTACTTTAAGACTCCCCTCAGTTTTAGCCTTTGGTTCAGTGTATGACTTTTAGCATGTTTTCCGATTTTGAATAAGCGTTATTATTATAGAACAAATACTCTTGAATAAAAAAGCTTTTATTTGATTGGCACAACATAAAATATTGCGGTCTCTTTGGCACATAGCATAAAATCTGGCGGTTTCTTTGGTATATACTTTTTTGGTTTTCACTCGGCGACTATTAAAGACTAAAAAAGTTAAACGTCTAAACGAAAAGTATTTCACTCTTCAAACAAGATTTAATATGAATCTCAAGTTTCAAATAAAAATTTTTTTTTGTAATAAGGTATTATAAAAGAAATAGTTTCTGCAGCACTTTTGCAACGTGTTTCAATTTAAACAGTTAAGAAAATTGCAAAAATTATTACCATAATTTGAATTGTTTTAATAACTTTGATAAAAAATTTCTGAATAATGTTTATGTAAAATGTATGGTACATGTAACAAAGTAAATACAACTCCGCTGATGTATTCTACTTAGCCATAATTAATACAAATCCTGTTAAACTGATGCATTCCCTTGCCTTCCATCTCGCTTATCCTGCCCCTTTTTTACTGCGGACATAGAATTAAAAACGAGAAAATTTGCATAAAACGTGACTTATAACAAGAAAACATTCTATACCGAGCATTCTGCAGCAAACGTTATATAACGAATTTTTATCGAACCTATAGAGGTATTTTGAACGGCCAAGTGTAGTTTTGCTCATTGTTTACATAGTGGAACATGATTAGCAACCGTTTAAAATGGTTAGCCGTTGACTAGCCATATAGCTAGTCATCTGTATCATGATATAATTTTATATCTTGATGCAGATGGGAATCTGCAATAAACAATTATTTGTACAAAAATATACAAAAGTTAGTTATAATGTTAAAATAAAACGATCAATCACGTATCAATTAATTCATAAAAAGTAAAGGTAAACTAAAAAAATAAAAAAACAACTCAATTAAATCAGGTCAGGTCAGGTTATCCTGCTACTGGTAACATGTAACCCAGTATAACCTGCTTCAAGTCCTGCTGTCTTGTAGGATACGCCTTTTTAGGCAAAGGCTAGGAGAATTTAACTTAAACACCCCCTGCCTTGGGGCTCTTGGTTAAGTAATGGCTAGAGATGGTGTCTCGATAAAAATACTCATCTTGGGCATATGTTAAACGCAACCGGCTAATGTCATGTGGAAATTCTCCTAGGCAAAGACAAAAGGAGTAAACAGATTCTATCTGTTTACCAGCTCCGCACCTCTTTTTCATCTATCAGGCTGGCGCATATGTATTTATAATATATTGTTTCCAGTTTAGGATTTTTAATGCTGAATCTTCTTGACTCAATGCACGGATTTAGCTTG
Source organism: Hydra vulgaris (assembly GCF_022113875.1). Taxonomy (NCBI): domain Eukaryota; kingdom Metazoa; phylum Cnidaria; class Hydrozoa; order Anthoathecata; family Hydridae; genus Hydra; species Hydra vulgaris. The sequence continues at coordinate 41,466,651 of NC_061167.1, read as the reverse complement.
TGTCTCCGTTTTTATGACTAGGCAACCCATTCTATTATCTCCTAATGAGGGTGTAGCTCTAAAACTCAGTTTTATGGTTCTTAGGCCGGCTGGTATTCAGAATTCCCAAACTCTGTGGTAGCTCTTAGAGAGTTTGATTCCATCAACAGCTGTAAAACATTGTTGAGGCCACATTTGAAGCCTATTGTTATGGCTCAGGGTATTATTATTATAGTAATAAAAGTCAATTGCTTGGACTATTAAATTGTGTACAGAGTACTATCTGTGCATCGTCAATTTCTTTAAACCTATTCTTCACTAATAATCTTGGTCTTCAAAGTAATTTTTCTTCTGTTGAGTGTATGTTTTGCAAAGTTCACCAGACCTACTTGCTCCTTCTGAGACTAATTTGAGTTTGGCTGTCTCATCTTATGATCTTAGTGTTGCTGGTACCCTTCCTTTAATTCGACTTCTTTAAAGACTCCAATAGTCACATGCTTGGCCTGGGCATTTACATTTAAAAGAATTCAGTCATTTGTTGTGAAACTAGGTTTGAACCCACAGATTATTCTTTTATGTGCCTTCACCACTTAGCACCACTTCAATCTATCTTCTTTCTCTTTGTTTTATATTGCTCAAGACTTCACTCTTTTCGATGTTATTTCTTATCAAATTGACCAAGCCCTCTCTCATTATCTATCAGCCAGTATTATTGTTGGTGGTGACTTTAATGCTATTCTCACTGAATGGTTTATCTCTAGTGTTAGTGACTATGCAAGCGTTAACGCCCACAACTTTTGTTTTTCCCAATCTCTAACTCAAATTGTTAACTTTCCAACTCGCTTTTCAGACAACCCGAATTATTTACCTTTTCTACTCAATTTATGTCTTGTTTCTGATCCTATTCAGTTTTCAGTATCTCCACATTCACTCTAAGGTACTTCTGATTACGGTTTGATCTTTCTAAAACTATTATCTCATTCATCTTGTATTTCATCAAAAAAATTAGGCTCTTGTGACTTCTATGAGACGGATATATTGTTCCCACTTTCTTCTTCTGATTACTTGCTACAACACTGAACATCTATTCAAAGTAGTATAACTGCTACACTTATATTTTTTCTAATACAACCAGTTATTTCTTTTCTCTTTGGCATTTACGGCTAAATCTACAAGTGACTAGACTTAATTGTTCTAGTTGCGAACTTTATGTAGATATATATTATATCAATTGTTAAAAAAGTTATCGGTAACCAATGAGCAAAACTCTATAGAACCGCGTAAAATACTTATATAGGTTATGGTAGAGTAAAAATAATTTTTTTAGAAATATTCTCCCTTATTTTCATATTATTTATAAAAAAAAACTAAAAATATGAGACCAAGATAAGCAAAATTGGACAAGTATTACCCCATGCAGCAAACTTTAACTAATAATACTTACAATTGATAGCCCGAACTTTACATTATATAAATTATCGATTAGTATTATGACCACCAATAACAATAACAACAATATATTTACCAGAAATAAAGATATATACATTGGCTTCGTTCAAATACATAAAAATTGTAATGCACTCAATATTCTGGATGGTTCACTCACTTATAAGAAAGCTAAAGTAATGTACTCAATATTCTAAACGGATCACTTACTTATAGTAGAGCTAAAAAATTTAAAGAAATATTTTTCAAAAGGAAAACTGAATATTAGGGATATAATAAAATCCATTCTCTACTTGGAGTTTCATGCTGGATTGGATTATATGCTAATACTCAATTTTTTTGATTTAAAAATTTTCTTTTTTCTTTTAAATTGTTATTAATTTTACTGTTTTGTTTTATATATAGTACAAAATAAAATAGCCTTATCTTACTCTAATCAAAACACACGTTATTGATTAGAGTAAGATAAGGCGTAAAAACGTGATAACGCAGTGGACTTTGATTGAAAAAGAGACATTAAATTTTGAAAAAAAGAGTTAATATTTGTTTAAAAGGGACATTAAATTTTTCAATAATAAGAGTGCCATAGTAATGGAAGACCAAATGGACTTAGTGTAAAGTGTAATTATATTTTATAATTGTTAACGATCGATTTGCGTTAATTGTAAATAGTTGTATATAATATAAAGTCATAGTTGTAAATACCAAGAGAATATGATTCTATATAAATTATGTTGAGATGCATTAGAAAATATGAGGCGTTTAACGCTAAACTTATAAAGTCAATTTTGATGTGAAACAACAAGCTATTTCAGCAAAAATGTCAACTAAAATTGATTTAAAGTTAATTCCAGAGTTTAGTGGAAACGATCAACAATCAGTTGCAGAATGGCTGGAAAAAGTAGAATTAGTATGCAAACTAATTGATGTAACCGATCTGGCGAGTGTTATTACCCTCCGTCTCACAAATGGTGCATTTGCAATATATCAACAGTTAGCAGAAATTAATAAAGAAGATTTTGACCGGATAAAAGAGGCGTTGCTAAAAGCTTTTGTTGTTGATGCATTTACAGCTTACAAACAATTCGTTACAAGAAAGTTAAGGCATGGAGAGGCAGTTGATGTTTATTTGGCGGAACTGCGGAGATTATCTACGCTGATTGGTAGGTTACCAGACAGAGCTGACGGATGCTGAGATCAAGTTCTCGTATGGATGATTTTACTACTATACAAATACTTGCACGAGCAAGAGCACTCATGGTTGAAGAACGGAACGATGGAACGAATGAAAATTTTGCTGCTGCAACAAAAAGACGTGCTGAGTTGAGGTTGCTCGAAGATCAAACACAACCAGTCGGGACCGGAGACAAGCGATGTTTTTTGTTACTCGTCTCACGAAAAAGGACACATATCAAGAATGTATCCAAAAAACGTACCGAGGGAGAAGTTTGCGCCAGCTCACTCCCCAAACAATCAATAATGGCGTTACCTACTATACGCTCGGACATTAATGGCGTTCTTTGTGATGTGTTGATTGATTCTGGATGTAACTGCTGTATCATTTATAAACAATGTGCGCCAAAAGTTACGAAGAAAGTAGTTAACATGGTAACTGTAAATAGACAACAACAACAGTGCGAAAGCGTTAGCCGAACTCAAATTGTCATGCCAAATTGGAATGAAGTTTTTGTTGAAGCATTTGTAGTTGACTTCAAACCACTTGGTTATTGTTTTTTGATGGGTATGGATGGAATAGTAGCTTTTGGTGGAGTATCAATATCTGCAACTCGTGATGTTTGTTCTATGGGAAGAAACGAATCATGTTTACTTACAATAAGAAGTGACCAAAAGATGTAATTTGAATATGACAGCTTGAGATTTTACAGCTTCGTTTGAAAAACAAAATCAAGAAAATCGAGAATGGATAATTGCGTAGAAATGGAATAATAATTCTCAACCTGAAACTTTAGTGAGCAAGATTGCTGAATACACTATCCATGTTGGCATAAAACACGATTACGAAAAAGAAATTGAAAGATGGATAGAGAAAAAAATGGCTGCAAAAGTACGATTTGAAGAAACACGATCCAATAAAAGGTTTGGTTCCTCTCATGGCAGTCGTGCAGCGAAATAAAGGAAAAGTACGACCAGTATTGGACTTCAGGGAGCTCAACACGTTTATTGAAGCATTCACTGCAAACACAGATGCGTGTGCTGACAAACTTTGAGATTGGAGACGGTTTGGAGAAAATGTTTCAATAATTAATTTATCTTCAGCTTACATGCAACTAAAAATTGATGAGAAACTTTGGGCTTGCCAAACTGTTGTGTTCAGTGGGAAAAGATTTTGTTTAACACGTTTGGGATTCGGACTAAACGTTGCGCCAGTCATAATGAAAGCGGTGATGGACAAAGCGCTATCACAAGACGAAACAACCTGGAAGGGAACGGCATCATACATTGATGATATTTTTGTGAATTAAGATATAATACCTGTTCGTGTACTTAATCATTTGGAAACCTATAGACTTGATTGCAAGCCGCTGGTCCGCGTATCCGATGGAGCAAGAGTTCTTGGTTTACAAGTCGGAATGGAAAAAAAAAAAGTTGTGTTGGAGAAGAGATAATGATTTTGATGAAATTCCGAAATCACTAACAAGACGTAACATCTTTTCTTTGTGCTGAAAAATGATGGGAAATCTTCCAGTTTGTGGTTGGTTGCGTGTAGCCTCGTCATATGTTAAAAGAATACCAAACGCCTTGATGAAAACGTGGGATGAAAAAAATAAAATGCAATTATCTGGAGAAAATGTTGAATGATATGATAAAAAGAACACAAAACGACGATCCTGCTAAAGGAATTTGGAGTGTTTACAGTAACGAGGCAACAATTTGGGTAGATGCTAGTTCAATAGGACTAGGCGTGGTTGTCGAGGTTGATGGCAATATAATCAAAGACGCTTATTGGTTAAGAAAAGACGACACAACACCTATAAACATGTCTGAACTTGACGCAGTAATCAAAGGACTAAATATGGGCTTTAATTGGAAAATGGAAGTTCTACACATTTGCACTGATTCGAAAGCGGTATTCCATTGGGTTACCGACGCACTCACGGGAAAATCTAGATTGAGAACAAAAGCTTCAAACGAAATGCTGATAAGAAGAAGACTTCATAACATTGCGAATATAGTGAAAGAATACCAACTCAAAGTAGATATAAAACTTGTTGCTTCGGAGTTTAACTTGGCCGATGCTTTTACTAGATCGCCCAATAGTTGGTTAAATTGGTTAATAAACCCTACAAAATGGCAGCAAGTAACATTAGTAGTACTTTGCTATCTCCCAAAGACATCGAGCAGGTTCATAGATCTACAGTACGTTATGGCGTGAAGAAAACATTGTACTTCGCTCGTAAAATGGACCCGTCAGTGAGCAAGGAAGACGTAAAATAAGTGGTTGAGAAATACATAGCTTGTCAATCAATCGATCCAAGTCCAGTGAAATGTCCGATAGGGGAAATAGAAGTAAAGAGAACGTGGCAACGACTTGGTATGGACATAACTCATTATGAGGGGCAGCACTATCTTACTTTAATTGACTGCGGACCTACACGGTATGCAATATAGCGATACTTTAAAGATCAAACCAGTGCATGTGTTATTCAAGCACCAAACGCAATATTTCTCGAACCAGGAGGTCCGGATAAAATACTAACGGACAATGATACTGCATTTCGAAGCACATTGTTTTCTCAATTTGTAAATAAATGGAACGTTAAACTTTAATTCAGGTGCGCTTATGTACCTTCGGGAAACGGAATTGCAGAACGATGTCACCGAACTATCAAAAAAACGGCGAAGAAAGTTTCGTGCAGCATACTGGAAGCAGTTTATTGGTATAACGTTAGTCCAAAAGATAGTTGTAAGTCTTCTACTGCATCTGCAAACAAGTTGATTAGAGTAAGAGGAATTGATATCAACAAGAATGTACATGATCCTCGTAAGAATGCACATGATCCTCGTAAGAAGATAACCAATAAATTCAAATTTGGCGATAAAGTATGGGTTAAACCCCCGAACAGCCAATGCGACTCTTAATATAAGATTAGAATAACTACAGGGATAATCTTGGAACAAACGGTAGAAGTAGTCAAAATGTGTCGACATGTACGAGACCTAAGACAAGTAAAAGTTGACAACAATTCGAATGAAGATCTTGGAAAAGGAAGGATTATCACAATAATTTAAGTGAGGATTCAGATGTTGAGTTATACCTTGTGCTGCCTCGAGAAAAAATGTGCAAGACGTCAGTGTTTTGTAGAAGCACAGAGGAAGGAGAGCCCCTGAACGTTTTAGTCCTTGAGACAAGATGGTCATTGTGACCAAGGGGAAGTGTAAAGTGTAATTATATTTTATTATTGTTAACGATCTATTTGCGTTAATTGTAAATAGTTGTATATAATATAAAGTCATAGTTGTAAATACCAAGAGAATATGATTGTATATATGACTGAATATGACTGTATTTTGCGTGATAGTTGTAAATACTAAGAAAATATGATTGTATATAAATTTTGTTGAGTTGCAGTAGAAAATAAAAGGCGTTTAACGCTAAACTTATAAAGTCGATTTTGATGTGAAACAACACTTGGTCCAGGAACCTGGAAGAGACTATTTAGGGCTTTTCACTCCTCTTAGAGAAACAATTGAAAAATTAAAATCTCAAGTTCTACAGTATTCTAAAAAACACTTTGAAACACTTTGAACACTTTGAAACACTTTGAAAACTTTGAAACACTTTGAACACTTTGAAACACTTTAAAAACTTTGAAACACTTTGAACACTTGAAACACTTTTAAAAATCATTTTGGATAATTTGCAGGTGTTGGGCTATAATGGAACTGTAATTAAAATGTAAGCAATAAAACTATGGAGGTGTTATAAAGTTAATTGAATTAAAACTTCAACGGCCTTTACAATAGGTAATTTTTTTGCTGCATGCAAATGGTATTAATCGAGATGTACAAGATGCAAATTGATGGTTCAACTTTTGAACCAAGATTCTTTTAAGGCTCTATTGAAAAATATTTTAAAGGAGCTAAAACTTCGGTAAAATAAAATATTAATAATGTAAAAATTTTCAAGTTTGTCTTTAGATTTTTTAAGAATTCTGGATTCTCTATATTTTTCTCATTATTCTTAGTTAAATCATGTTTTCGTGTACACATAACGATTATTCTCGTGTCAATAGTGAGTCCTTTGATATGACTTAGTGCATCACTTAAATTAGTTGGCAGCACACCAATCTTAACTGTTTTATATAGCTTTTAGCATTATTTTTGCTCTGTTGGTACATTTTTTAGTATTGTTTCTGGAATGTCAATAAAGCTCTCTCCACCTGGACGAGTCTTAAATTGAGGATTATACTCTATTTTATTAACATCAGAAAGAAACTTTTGCACAAAACCTACGAATCCAGTACTACATGATGTTGGTCCACCAATTTCTTCTATGAGGAGACGCAAATTAACTCATTTGAATGAAGCATGCATATAGCCCAGTAGCACGAGTGACCTAACAGTATTCCAAGAACCGCTATAGTAACCACCTTTCCAGCCGGTATTTTATCTGCTCCAAGTACTAAACATGATTCAGTAAGGCTATGTTGTTTCAGCAGAAATTGAACACCTTTAGCAATCTTTTTAGCTAGCTTATCTGGAAAAGTAGGTGCATATGGGCTAAAATAACCAAGATATTGACCGCCAGGTTCTAAAGTCACGGTAATGTGTTAAGTTTTGATAATAATAGGGTGTATTTGTGCATTGAATTATTAATGATTGCTCTTGTTGAATCTTCCCTTCCATTAAAGTAAACACCAATATTTTCTGCATTTGGAAGTTTTGAATTATTGTTTTTCTTCGCATCTACCATGACTTTTTTTCTTGTCAACTTAAAAGGATCACAAGCAAAGTTTCAGGATTGCGGGGAGAAATCCAAGCAATACTGAATATCTTAAGCAATACTAATTTTACTGAAAATCAAAAAGTTTTTGAGCGCTATACATACAACCCTTTCCTTAGGCTCTTCTTTTTCTCTCAAGTAACAGCCTCCATAAAGTGTGAGGTGTGTGTTCTTAGTATATGTCTTCAACTGAGAAATCTTTGTTATCCTTAGCTCCATTCTAAATGGAATATTTAGAATGGAGCAAAAGATAATAACAGCTCTAGAGGGTACTCCAGTATTGGATGTGTCGTTTCACAGCAAACAGCAAATATATGATCTACAATGTCGAAGTGTTCTAGCGGATTAGAAGTTGCTTCAGCCTGGTCACTAGCTATAGAACTTGGTGTCTGAACAACACCGAGCAGTATGGTATTTGTGTCATAGGTATTAGGGGATGTAACACTTTCTACTATTTTTTCCACAAAAGCCGTTATTTTTAGATCTTCTTAAATCTGTTTCACCCTCTTTCCATCAAAATGAAAACAGCTTTTTTTCCCTTCAGATTAGTTATAATTTCTTACCTGAGCCTATTTCCTAATATCCCTATACTCTTGAACAACTTTCTATGGAGTTTACTTTTTAATAGAATAATATCTTTTAGATTTATTGCAAATAGCAGCTACTAATGAAGTTTGTGGGCGTATACCTACAATGTATAAACTATGTTGAAAGCTAAGACTAGACATCACTTTATATTGGGGAGAAGTCAATATATTGTCAAATAAAAAATGTATATGAAAATGTCGATAATAATGACTACTTGAAAAACCTTTATGTTTTCTGTATACTGCTTTTTTGTCTCCTTTTTTTATTTTAACTACTTAGAGTAATAATTAGAAACAGTTTTTTACTGGTACATTGACTAATTTTTTCATATATAGTTATCTAATAAAAGGTGTTTTTTTTAGAGGTATAGAACTTTAAGTTGGCATTACTGTTCAAGATGGCGACCGATTTAACAGGTGACAAGTGATTTATTCTCAGTTTGGTTTGGCAACTCATCATGAATAGACTCACGCCTGAACAACGCTTGCAAATAGTTCAATTTTATTTCGAAAATAATGGTTCTGTGCGGAATACGTATCGCGCACTACGTCCATTTTATCCTCGACAAAATCGTCCATCAGAGCAGTTAATTCGATTAACCATGGAACGTTTTCGCACCAGTTTACTCTTATTGATAACTCGCATCCCCAGAGACGCCGTACGGTGCGTACAGAAGAAGCTATTGCTTCTGTAGAGCGTAGCATTGCGGAAGACCCGAATGAGTCTATCCACCATCGAGCACAGAAATTGGATCTGTGTCCATCCACTGTATGGAAGATTTTGTGGAAGGATCTTGGTATGCGTGCTTACAAAATCCAACTCGTGCAAGAATTGAAGCCTAACAATCATCAAGTAAGGCGTAGATTCGCCCAATGGGCCCAAAACGAGATTGCCGTTGTTCCCGATTTTCATAATCGAATTTTCTTTAGCGATGAAGCGCACTTCTGGTTGAATGATTACGTCAACAAACAAAACTGCCGCATTTGGAGTGAAGATAATCCTCAAGTTTATGTCAAAACACCGTTACATCCAGAAAAACTGACGTTTGGTGCGCTTTATGGGCTGGTGGAATCATTGGTCCGTATTTCTTCAAAAATGATGATGGCCAGAACGTTACAGTCAATGGTGATAGGTATAGAGCCATGATTACAAACTTTTTCATTCCTGAATTGAACAACTATGATGTCCAGGAGCTGTGGTTTCAACAAGACGGCGTAATATGCCATACAGCTCGTGCAACAATCGATTTATTGAAAGACATGTTTGGTGACCGCCTAATTTCATGTTTTGGACCTGTGAATTGGCCTCCAAGATCTTGTGATTTAACACCACTAGACTACTTTCTGTGGGGCTATGTAAAGTCATTGGTCTATGCGGATAAGCCACAAACGCTTGACCATTTGGAAGACAACATTCGCCGTGTTATTGCCGATATACGGCCACAAATGTTGGAAAAAGTCATCGAAAATTGGACGTCCAGATTGGACTACATCCGACCCAGCCGTGGCGGTCATATGCCAGAAATTATATTTAAAATTTAATGCCACAAGATTATCTTTCTAATAAAAAAAAATTCTTGTCAATCGAATAATCCATCGTTGTTTTATTGCAATTTAAAGTTCTATACCTCTAAAAAAAACACCCTTTAGTTATGTATATCTGCAATATACATATATTTACTTGAAATTTTATGATAAAATGTAATTTTTTTAGGAAGACATTAGAATTAAATTATTTTAAATTTGTTTTAGCATTAACTAAAAATAAAAGTATTAACTGAAATAGTGGTTGTACTCGCAAAAATAAAAAAAGAAGAATGATAAGAGAAAGCACATTGTGTCAAAGAATTCTAGAAGGCTGCTGTTTCTCCTAAAGTACACAATTTTTTTTTTTTTTTTGTATGTATTTAGGTGCTCCCAGAAGTCCTTACGGTCTTATCATAGAGCACCGCGGGAGAGCATTTAATAGGAAGTTCACGCCTCCTTCCGTACCAATGTCGCTTTTTGGGCTGGAGCTGGCGTCGAACCTCGGACCTCTGGGTTCTGAGCCAGTACTCTAACCACTGCGCCACGGCTGCTCAAATCAATGAGCTTCCAATAAACCAGATACATCCAGTTTGTAAAATCTCCCAGGTAGAACAAATAAATATTTTACTTATATAAATATACTATAAAATAATAATAAAATTTAAAAATGGTCTATTTTATCCAATACATATTTAATCTAATACCCTCTTTTCCTAGCCCCTTTCTTCACATCCCCTAAGTGTTAAAGATAAGACACAACAAAACCACAATGAAAAATATTTTTCTATTTTTATTATAGATCAATAAGATTTCAATCTTCTAAGATGATAGTAGCCTGCCCTCGAAAGCATGATAACAGGAATCTGATCAGCAAATGATCTAAACAAAGATATGTTGCCTCCGCTGTAATAGAAGTTTGAAGAAGACAGGGTTTTAAGATTTTATCATCGGTGAATTCAGTGTTAGGGATAAGACAGTGAAAATCCATAACAAGTACCTAAATTTGCAAAAGTTGCAAATTTAGGTACTTATCATGGATGGCAACTTTTCTACAAAACAGTGAGTTTTCACATGAGAGTGTTAGACTCTTTGATATTTCTTTGGAATATTTTGAACAAAAAGTAAATCAGGATCATTTTTGTTCTAAGGATGTCAAAGAGAAATATATTCAGTTTGATTTAAATCAAAAAGGAGAGCGAAACATGTATATTGTGGAAAAACTGTACAAAGTATTACAAAGTTTATTTAAAAATAAAAAAATTTGGCTCAAGAGAATCAAAAAGACTAGAGGTAAATTATTTATCGTCTAATGCAGTAAAATTCAATGAACTTGAGGTTTCTTTTCATTCATCTGGAAATGATTCCAAATCTAAACTTAGTTTAGATTTTCCAGATGATGAAGATTTACCTATTAGATTCAGTCATTCTACTAAATCTAAGATAATGACACGTATAAGTGTTGAAGACCTGGTTGACTATACTGCAGCAATTTCTTCCCGATACTGAGTAGGTACACGGAGCAAAATGTAAAATGGAATTTTGCATTTTGCTGAAGTTTAAGTTTTATCTTTTATTTGAAATGAAAATCTTTAATATATATCAAATCAATATTTTTAATACACTTTGTTTCATGTACAAATGTAAAATTAATTCCTTCTTAGTTTCTTTCCATAATATAAATACCTTGAAAGATAAAAGAGTTTCTCTTTGGAGTGAAATAGTTTTGAAACATTTTGATTTTTTTTTTCTGGAATGGAGTTACCTTTCATTTAAGAACAAGCTCAAAAAAACTATTTTTTGTCTTGATAATATATTTTTATATTTTTAAAAGTTAACTAATTTAATGCATTATTTGATGTATTTATGCTGTCAAGTTGTTATAGGGACATGCAACTATATTTGATTTGCAATTTAATGAAATTGTTAATTACGAGCGTTTCTTGATGACAAAACCTGATGGTCTTTTGCAAGTGTCCGCGTTTTTTTTTATAAAATTAAATACCTGTATAAATGTTTTATCTTTTAATTAGTTTTTATTGCATGATTTTATTATTTTTATTTTAACAATTTTAATGTACAACGATTAACTAAAATGTTTAAGAAATGGAAGTGTAAAACGTTTCTTAAATAAAACAAGTTTAAAGTTCGGACAGCTTGACAGACGGACAGCTTGACAGATATATTTTACTATACCCATTCATGGGTGTCCGCAGGATTTTTTGATGTTTCAGATATCACACGTATTGGGCGAAGTCTAAACTTAACTAAGTTTTTATCTATACCAAATGAGGAGGCTTTGCAAAAGTCAAGATGGTGGGGGCCACCATCTTGACTTTTGCAAAGCCTCCTCATTTGGTATAGATATTTTTCCAATAAAATCCCATAACGTCTTTCCCCTCTTCCTCCAATTTTTTTTTTTTTGTATGTATTTAGGTGCTCCCAGAAGTCCTTACGGTCTTATCATAGAGCACCGCGGGAGAGCATTTAACAGGAAGTTCACGCCTCCTTCCGTTCCAATGTCGCTTGTTGGGCTGGAGCTGGCGTCGAACCTGGGATCTCTGAGTTCTGAGCCAGAACTCTAACCACTGCGCTACGGCTGCTCGAATCTAAGCAGTAATGTATTAAAATTAAGTATGAATAATAAAGTAATCGCGTGATGACGTCAATAAGAAGAAAATGACAAGAACAAGTAACGGAAATAGAGAAAAGCTATTAAAAAGTGAAGTTGAGAAAGTAGGTATTTTATATGAGACAGTAATTTTTGATATGAGATAGTGTGTATTTGATATGAGACAATGGTATTTGATATGAGACAGTGGGCTTTTGATTTGAGACAGTGGGTATTTGATATGAGACAGTGGGCTTTTGATATGAGACAGTGGCTATTTGATATGAGATAGTAGGTTTTTGATATAAGACAGTGGGATTTGATATAAAGCAGTGGCTTTTTGATATGAAACAGTGGGTTTTGATATGAGACTGTGGGTTTTTGATATGAAACAGTGTGTTTTTGATATGAAGCAGTGTGTTTTTGATATGAAACATTGGGTTTTTGATATGAGACAGTGGGTTTTGATATGAGACAGTGGGTTTTTGATATGAAACAGTGGGTTTTTGATATGAGACTGTGGGTTTTTGATATGAGACAGTGGGTTTTTGATAAGAGACAGTGGGTGTTTGCAATAATAAAATATTTTGAAAAGTATATTGATGCAAAAATGATGCATATATTTGTATGTTCCCATTTGTATTAATAGTTTTGAGTCAGTTATTTTATTACAAGCATCATTTTTCATACTGAGGTTTATTACCAGTGGAATAAAAATTTTTTAAATTTTTATAATACATTTTTTCTCTTTATTACCCGGCAAAAATTACAGGTAAAATAAATTATAATAAAATAGTTATTAAATTATATAAAATGTTATATAATATAATATATTATAAAAAAATGTTACCATTAAATGCTGATAACCAGCCGGTGTGTTTTCCACAAATTATTAGATCTGACTTCTCGAAACATTCTCCTCTAAAAAATTTTAAACGACTCTCTCTTTTCTTTCAAACTTCAAAACTAAAACATTTCTTTCATTATTGACACAACATTAGCTTGATAGATTGCGTGAATTTAAATTTTTTGCTATTTATCATGAACTGGATGAAGTTTAAATCAAGTGTGTAGCAGACATCAAACACTTCATTTGTAAAGAATTTTTTATTCTGTATTGCCTGTAATTAATTGATTATCATTGAATGGCAAGTTTGATTTTTCAACAGCTTGATAAAAAGATTTATTTTGTTCCTAAGCAGAATAGTTGAAATATCGTCTATTTTAAAAAACAAATGTATGTAATTTTTTACTGTACTTTAAGATACAAAAAAATGATTTTAAAATTGCTGTTCTAACAGCGTCTATTTTGCTAGTTATCATATTTGCATAGCTTGTAAACTAATATCATATTTGCATAGCCCAAGACAATAAATAAACTTTGGCGCAGTTAAGGTATTTTGCAAATGAGCTATTGTTGACGGTTGGGAACAACGAATCCCACTATCTATTAGAGCTATTGTAACCGATTCAAGCTAAGATATACGCTCATCGCTCATTTAAATTTCTTTTTTGGAGTGTTGCAATTTTGTTTTTGCTAGTATTGTTATCCCATTGGAAACCCAGGTGTTTTAATTTATTTTGAAGGTATCTAGAAACACCTTTAATTTGAATAACATTTTTGGAAATATTGCTTTTTCCAGAAGTCAGAAACTCTGTTTTCTGAGTGTTTAGCTTGATAAAGTTTGCTACTACGTACGTTTAAAATTTGTTAATCAGTTCTTGTAGACTAGAGATTGTAGGACTTAGCAAAATTAATCATCTGCGTATGCAATTACACCAATATAAATGCTATTTATTGTTGATCCTACATTACATTCTGAGAATATTACATTTAGGATGCTTTTAGTATAAATGTTAGATAAATGCGGTGATAGAACAAACTCTTGTAGCACCCCATATGACAGACTAAATTGATTTAAGGTAAATCCTTAATAGGATATAATTGTGTGTACTACAGACAACGGAAGTTTTTTTTGGAAATAGAGTTTCTCAAATAGCAAATCCCAGTTGCAAGTATCAAAAGCTTTTTTGGCATCTAAACTGCACATATATAAAGGCGTGTTATTGTTTTTATAGTGCTTAACAGTTTCGCTTAATAAAAATTATACGTGGAAAAACCAAATTAATGGGAATCGCTATCTGTTATAAGTAATATAAGTAGCATTAGAAATTCTAGAAGTTTAGTAAAGATAGGTAAATTCTCGAAGATTTTACTTTGTTTCCTTCCATTTTGAATTAAAATTTGGTATTCGAGTTGAGTAAGAATGTTGCCTTGCAAAAGAAGGTTGTTCTTGAAATGTAAAAAATATTTTTTGAGGTGATTGTACAAAGTGTAGTGTATTAACCGCGCTCTGCTGTGGTGTTTTCCTTCTTGAGGTATCACGATAAAGCCTGAATGGTTTAATGATAATATTATTGACCCAAACATCTGGGTTTAGGATTATGTCTTTTTCAGTACTTTTTATCTTTTCTTTTAATGAATGATTGTATTTATTTTCACGGTTATTTTCTTCATCAATAGGCTCAAAAACTTTTTCATTTTTGATGTGGTTAGACAGATCATCCTTTGATATTGAGTTACAGACCCCTCCTACAAAGATATAAAATTCTCGCACCGTAAATTTGCCAACAATAGAGTTTCTGCTGAATGTAACTTTATTTCAAAAATTTGGGCTATATTCTAGACTTTTCTGTTGGGGCTTTAATTGCTACATTATTATCTTTTTAACTACCAAAAAGGAACAATCTTTTTTTAGTATTTGGCGGTTGCATTTGAACCTTAATGGCATAGGTGGATTTATTTTGGTTTCCGTTTTCGTATGTCTTTAGACTAGGCACTTTAAGTGATAGTCTTGTCATAAGGGAAACGTAAAGGTACGCCGTCATTTAAAGTATTTTCAGTATTTGACGAATGATTTTCTATTTAACCAGAAGCAAAAAATTTTTCAGTATTAAGCGGTTTTTAAATTGATAAATTACTGCAGCTGTTAGAAAGCAGGGCATTAGTTTTTTTTGATTTTTTTGCACGTTTTCTGTAATTCATCATATTTTCCTTGTAATAAATGTAGGTCGTTTCTGATTTTCTTTTTTTCTGATTTGATTGTTTTAATGCAATCGACGAGCAATTTTAAAGTCGACAACAGATTTGCATCTGGTAATTGGTGTATTTGTTGACTATTTTGTTTGCAATTAGATAATAATTTGTTAAAGTCTTTGTGAAGCTGCTTTTCTGTTAATAACATTGACATCAAATATATGTCATCTAGACATGTTGCAGTGTCCACCGTTTATTTTTATTTGTAAAAAACGAATATTTATATTTCTAAATGATGACATTTTCATTCCCATTCCTTATATATCAGAGGCAATTTTTAGACAATTTTTTTTTAAATGTGTTGAGAACATTCCAATGCTAATTATTTACGTATTATATTTGTGTCACAGAGGCAAAAAAAAGTGATAAAATCATAGTTAAGCTATGTGCCTGGTATTATATTTTGTAGGCTACCATCCAATTTTGAAACATGCTTTTTTTCTAATATTTTTTCTGTTATGTTTTGTATATTATTTAGATACCCAGTAAGCACAGGACGTTTTTAAAACGTTTTAATTCCGTTCAATTTACGGTCGGACGTTAAAAGAACCAATACAATCGTTTTTAAAACGTTTTTTTGCAAACGTCTTTTTTAATGTTAATTTAAACGTTTTTTTAGCGTTTTTTAAACGTTTTATTTTTTTTATTAACTTACGGTTAGCTTATGAACGTTTTTAAAACGTTTTTTTTAACGTGATAAAAAAACTTTTTTTAAACGTAGTATTTAAACGGCAATATTTAAAAGAGTATGTTTACGCAAATAATGGCGTGACCTTCGATTAGGCGAATTGATTTATTTAAGTAAAAATATATAAATTAGTATATATTTAAATCAACCAAGTGTTTGTATTGTTTTTTTGTAGAATTAAATTTGAAAATATATTGGAGTATATTTAGTTTAAAGTTGTATGCCTTCGTTGAAACTTGGTTGTGTTTGTATTTCTACTTGAATCAAGTAGATATGATTAATAAAGTTTTAATGGTGTGGTTAGCTAGATTATTTTACTCTAATAAGTAACTTAATTGTTGAGTAAACTTGAATGCTTAAAAAAACTAGATTAAGTTTTTAATTCTACTTAATTATCAACTGCTTTTAACGCAAAAAAATCTATTTGGATTTGAAAAAAGGGAACAACATTAAAATCTAAAAATTAAAAATAATATCAGTGGTTTTTATAAAGGAATTACTATAGTTAAAAAAGGCTGAAAGGAAAAAATATAATGATTTGTTTCCAGAAAGGGAGTGACTTACTTCAAAATGTCATTTTAAAATTTTTATTCTTTAATGATATTCTGGTGTTATTACCAAATGTTTAGCAGTATGAAACCTATAATATTATATACCATACTATATACCCTATTTTACTTATAAAGTTAATAATCTGTAAAGTAATTTGTAAAAATTTTTTAATTGTAAAATTGCTACATGAGAAGACAAGTTGTTAGATGAAATTCAAATATTTTCTATGTTTGTGTTGTGTAGGTCAAAAAATAATAAACAAAGATGATATTGATTGTGATGACCAAGAGGTTCATTTTAAGACACATCAATCTTCATTATCTTTAAATAAAAAGGATAAACATTATGGATTTCCATTATCTCAAGCAAGTAAGTCTTTAGTTAAAAATAATAATGTAATGTTTGTTGTAAAATGCTAACATGACTGTCAATATTAAAAAATATCATTAAAATGATGAGGTTCCAATTTCAACTTTAAATAATCACCTTCATGAAATCCATTATTTCAATATTATCAAAACTATAAATCTATGGAA
>NC_061167.1:41409666-41444666 GCF_022113875.1 Hydra vulgaris | reverse complement strand
CTTTGCTAAATAATTAAAAAAAAGTTACTTACTTGAAAGCGGCGTAGATGCAAGAAGTATTTTTTTCAGAAAATAGTTAAAATATCTCACTGATTTTTTACTACTATTTGTGGTAGATACATTTTAAGTAACCCACTATTGTCTTCGAACTCAAATCTTATCATAACAACAATAGCTCAACGTGACCTTGAGGTGCAGTCTACTATTATTAGATAGAACTTACTAACTTTCGATTTTGATCAATATACTTTTAATTTTTTAGAAATATACTGCAACTCATTTTGAATGTACTTATTCAAATTATGTATTCTTGTTTGCTTTTGAAGAATGGTCAGCAAATCAAACTTTGCCAGTGATTAAAATATATATTTTTTAAACTGCCATTGTTTCTAAGATAAATTTTGCCAATTACACATCGCATTGTAATTGATTGTTAAATTAAATAAATTTTAATATGGCAATTATTTTTTTAGAATTTTGATATATTTTCTTTATTTATTGCGCATTGTTAAGCATTGTCTATGATGTTTAATGGTTTTAAACATTTCAAAAATTAACAGCTAAAATGTTTTAGCTGTTAATTTTTGTACTGTAGTTATACAATTACTGAATATTGAAATTGGAAATTAACCAGAAACTCGAAACAATTTCCTTTTATGGCTTTTGTTGATTGTTAACAAAAAATGGACTACCATTGCTGTTTACCAGAAAGTCAAAATTTTTTATTTACACTGGACTTTTTTAAAACTAAATTTTATCCTAAGTTATCCATGATATTATTCGATTCAGGGGTATCAAGTAAAATTATACACGCCGGGTATTTACTCTATTGTTAATTTTTAGGCTCGTTTAATGTTTATAAAACTAACTTTGGGGATGTTTAATATTTCACAAATGCTGTCTTGATTTTTATTTAAACTTTAGTAGGACACAAGTCTGAAAAAATGGAATTCTGAATTTCTTCTAACTTCAATTTTAACTATTTATATATTTATCAGATTTAGATGTTTAAAATATATTTATTTATTTATTTATTTATTTATTTATTTCGTCAGTAAAAAAAGAATTCGATACCGTGTTATAAAAAATAAAATCTACATGACTGGGGCTAAAAAAAGACATTGTTTGCCTTATCGTTACGCCCTGATTCCACACTCATATCATCTGTTACATGAACACCGCTTGCATCATCTTTTTTTGTTGTTTGTTTATCTGTTTGGTAAGCAGATTGGTTTAGGTTTGATGGGCACGTTTGTTAATGTTTTGAATATTTTTATTTATTAGCATCCGATAATACTATATAATCAGTAAAACTGAATTTTAACTCAATATTGCCAAGTAGTCTGTTATGCAGTTGCAACTAATTTGAAGTTGAAAAAGTAACTTATAAACTTCCGACCTTTCAAACATTCAAAATTCATAAGTTAAATTAACAAACAGTTGACATTCAACAGTTAAACTAAATTGAAAAGTATATTTATTTTTAAAATATATTTTTTTAGAAGTCGCCGGTATTTTTCAATAACATTTTATAAATAAATAAGCCGCCGTTTTTAAATAAACACCGACTAGTAAGCACTGGTTTTTAATAATTGCCACACCTATATCACACTTTTATTGTTAAAATTATAATTGCAAAAAGGATATTTTTGTCATAAAAAAAATCATTATTCTACAATTGATCAATTCAAAAAAGAACTAAAGAAGAAACAGAGGAGTTGTTTAAAATAACAACAAAAATAACAAATAAAAAAATGTAAAATATCTGAAAGACACTTTTATTGTTCAGACACTTGGAGAAATTGCTCCATTACTCCAGACAACCACATATTTTATTTAAAAACATAACAGCGAGTTGTTTGTATTAAAAAGTTACTTGCTTACTTTTGCTTGCTTGATAGTAATCAGATTTTTTTAGAGTCAATTAAAAAATTAGTGTTATAATAAACACTAAGTAAAGTAATAGTTCAGACTAGGCTGTGGCCTGGGGCCCACGATGAACAGGGGCTGCCAAAAAATAAATGTTTTTGAGTAATAAAATTTTACTGTTAATTTAAATAACTTTAGGAAAAGTTTTGTTGTCTATTAATCTATAACGAAAATAATTTTTCTAATTGTTCTACTTCATTATCGTTTTATTTATACTTGAAGTATTCTCGACAACTTTGAATTTTTGAATTTTTTCTTACTTCACAGCAAAATAAAATTCGTCATACATTTTAACATGAAAAATTTTTTTTTTTACAAATTTCTAAAAAAAGTGGCACCCAAAAGTTTTAATGCCTAGAGCATTATTTTACCTTATTGCGGCACTGAATAAACACAAAAGTTCTTGGTATATAAAAAATGTTTATTAAATTATAAAAAATCTCAAAGTAAAGTCTTGCTATTTTTGGACCATTTGTTTTGAAACCTGTTAGCACATTATTTTACATAGTTATGTCATTAACTATGTACTCAACAGAAATAACGACAAATTTAAATACTCAAAAGAGTTTATGTGACATTCAGCATTATCAAAAAGATTTATTAATTTTTAACTAAATTTAGTCAAATTTAGATTTTTGTGTAAATGTTTTAAGGCCAAATCATAACAACTCCAAGGTTCTATGGCATACTGACACTTTTGATTGGTACTCAAACTTTTGATTGGTACTGACACTTTTGATTGGTACTGACACTTTTGATGTTGTGATTGAGTTAGTATTTTAACTATTTTTTTTTTCTGCAATTACATTATAAACTATCTGTTACTTATGTTTTATAACTTTATTTACATCAATAACTCTATAATTTTTAAAATTCTTTGCTTATTAATATTGATTGTTAATTTTACTGCTAAACCTTTGCATCGAAACATCCAGATAAAATCTTATGAATCTCACGCGACAAAAAAAATATTGTTATTATTATTTTTGTTTATTTTAAAAATATTTTGCCTGCCAACATTTGGTCAATAAATGATGTCAATGCCAAGATTTTTAAGTCATTTCAATATTTATTTTATTTTATTTTATTTATTTTAAGATTAAAACAATTTGTTTAAAAAGACATCAATTTCATTTTCCACGTTGAACAAAATTTGTTTGATTCTGCAGCTAAGAAAAAGAAGAGAATATGAAGTTTTTAGTTTTATTTACCGTGCTTGCTTGTAAGTTTCTAATAATTAATTTGCAAGAAATGTTGCTTTTAATAGTAAATTAGGTGTTATAATGAAGACTTAATATTTGATTAACGGGGAGATGCAGTTTTGAAATTGTAAATAAAGTTTTCAATATATTTTATACTTTTAATATTTAAAAGTATATATACTGTAAAATTGCCGAGGTTCGGTCACCGTATTACTATGGTTTTTTAGGCGTAAATGGCAAAAGGGCACGCACAATTCAAATTTTACAACCTTTAATTTTCAAATAATGTCTGTAGTTTGTATGTGACTTTGTGTAAAAAGGTAAAAAAAAAAGTAAAAAGACAACAGCAATGACGTCAAAATATTTTCTTTCATCGATAAGAGTAACAGGAACCACACTAAAAAGAATCGAAAACCAAATTTGTTGAGCGACAACATTAAACACATTTTAGTTAAAATTTTAACCCTTGTATGTTTAAGTTATCAACTAAGTAAGTAAGGCAAGTGTTGGTGTAAGTGTTGGTTTTATTTTCGGCGAAGGTACATTTCCCTGGTATTATTTATTCATCGGACACCATTCCAATAAGATATCGCCCAAGACTTTAAATAATAGGCTATCAAACCGTGAAATGTTAATTCAGCTAAGCACTATTGATCAATGCTGTTTGACCATTAAGTATTGTGACTGAGACCATTTTATTGTTATCTAAAGAAATTTTGTATTAGCAACAAAAATGCTTCAGTCTGCTGTAATATGTTTGGAACATTCTTGCCAGCTCATGTTTTTTTCCAAAGGTAATAATAGCTATGATTATTCTGAGTATTTATTTTATACAACAGAATTTAAAATTGTGCACAGAATCCGTAAAACTTCGGTTTTTATAAAGTTTTTATTGATTAAACTTTTAGATGTCCAATTTTAGATTAATGTTCTTTTCTGGAAGGTTTGAAAAGACAATCGTCCCTATTACCACAAGTTCGAAGGCTTCAAAGTCATTTTTTTAGACGTTTACGTCTTATATGTAACGCTAGAACTAATACTCTTAGGACAAGAAAAGAATATTTTTAGTTGCTGCGAAAGTTAGAAAACGTAATCAAAATTTAGACTACATTTAAACGAAAAACGACTTCCACATATCTGTCAATCAAATAGTTCTTTGAGTTCTTAAAAATATCTTGTGACATTTTTTTAGAAATTTACAGCTCAACATTAATAATGGATGTCTTGCTTACTTTAGTCAGCGATATGTGAAAGAAATATAAATTAACATAAAGGAGTTTTTTAAAGAAAAGTTGCATTTTTTTGTTAAACGAAATGACTTACTGTTTTTAAATAAATTAACCAGTATTGTTTTATGGTTTTACAATAAAATAACATTTAAAAATTAGTTTTGATAGTTAGTGTTTTGTGGTAATGTGATGTGTTTTTACGAACTTATGAGATTGTATTAAATCAAAACTTAAATCAAAGTAGATGTTCTCATTTAAAATGAAATATTAAAAAATTATCATATATACATATGTATATATCTGTGGCTATTTATGTTAAGTGCATAAATGACATTTTGAAATAGAAGAGTTTGAAAATTTAATTTGTTGTCATAAATCTAATATATACAATATAATTATAATATAACTATACGTAAATAAATTGTGGTCTATGGTTATACAACTTTAAAATTTTTTATTTTTTCAGCGATTTTACTTTTTGTCCATACCATAGAAGAGCATTCACACGATGAAGATCACCCTATGGGCAAACATGAAAGTTTCGAACAACACGATGGTCATAAAGAAACTGAAAAAAGTCATGATGATCACGGACACAAACACGACCATGACGATCATGCAAAGATTTAAACATTATTTGTACTTTTATTAATCAAGTTCAATTATACCTTTTGTATAATTTAAAATCAATAATATGTAAAATTACTGTTTGAGTACGCATGCTTACTAAATGATTAGAAAGAAAAAAAATACAACAATAACAACATAAATTAAAAAATACAACGTTAACGATAGTAATACCCACAGAAATAACAACAGCAAAAACAACAACTACATTTTTGTTAAATTAAAGAGTCAAGGAACAATAACAAACAGACTAGTGGTGGCATACCAGCATATATATATATATATATATATATATATATATATATATATATATATATATATATATATATATATATATATATATATATATATATATATATATATATATATATATATATATATATATATATGTATATATATATATATATATATATGAATATATATATATATATATATTGATTACTACATGGCTAAACTAAGTAATGCAATCCCCAAGGTTTTTCTCAGTCCCGGGACTGAAAAAGCAGCCGTAAATCAGCCGTGGAGAAATGGTAGCACACTTGCCTCAGAAACGTAAGATCCATGCTTCAAACTCTACCTCTGGATAAGTTTTTTGACATAGGTCGGAAAGGAGGCGTGAACTTTCTATTAAATGCTCTTCCCCATTGATCAGTGATAAGATTGTAAGGACTTCTTGGGGCACCTAAACAAACAAAAAAAAAAAAAAAACATTAAATCCGGGATTTTGGATTTGATCTCGGGATTAAAAAATAGTATAGCATCTACATTAAGTCACTGCATAAACACACTTTTTTTTCTCAACTTTTTTTTTGCTCACTTTAAAATTAATGTGACACATAAATATAGACATGAATCCAAAAAAATTAGACAATTTGGAGTTCATTTTGAGATGCCACTTTAAAGTTTTTATATATTTGTGTTTTTTCTCAAATATTAAGAATAATTAAGTTAATTAAGACTTATGTTAATTTTCTAAAATACTTAGTTATGAAGCAATTTTCAAAAGCCAAAGGTTCGCAGAAATGTCTTTAAAATTGGCGGTTTTTAAATTTAGTATAGGCCAGGGTTGTAAAAAAAGGGTGTATGACGCACACCCTTCCCTAAACAATTAATTTTATTAGAACCAGTCAGCGAAAATGTACCTTAGTTTGCAAATGTGAGAGAGCGATGCCTTTTTTTTAGGAAAAACAAACTCACATATTTAATAACTGTTCTCGCTAGCTCTGGTTGCGCATGAATATAATATTTTTTATTTATTATAATATTGCAGAAATATTTTCTACGAGAAGAGAAAGGACAAACAGCAATGTGTAAATTGCCAAACTGTAAGAAGATTTCAAAAATCTGTGGTGGTTCAACAAAAGGGCTTCATATAAACATGTTATCGGTGCATAATGTGAAGGTCAAAAGTCCAACCCAACCTAGTATTACCGGAGAAAGCACATCAGATAAACTGCCAAAAAAGATATCTAAACCACTAACAGAATACTTTTTCGATTTTTAAAAAGAAAGAAAAGCACTTCACGCTACACTTGCTCGTCTAAGGGCGTCTGAAGGGTTTTCTTTTAAAGTGATTTGTTCTTCAATAGATTTACGTGCCGCTCTAACTGCTATGCGGTTCAAAAATCTACCAACGTCAGAAAACACAGTCATGTAGTAGGTTACAGCAAAAAATTAATATTAAATTTAGTAAAGGAAATTAAAGCGCTCAAGAGTACAGAATTTGGGGTAGAAGAGAAGTTTTCTTTGTTTTTTGACGAATGGACGTCACTTCGAAATCGTTGCTTTAGGAATATTAACGTTCATGGAAAAAATTCTCAGTTGTGGAGTTTAGATTTAGTGCGAATAACAGGGTCAATGCCAGCAAAAAAGTACATTGAACTATTTGAAAAAAATTTAAAGACCATTGTCTTGATCTACACGGCGACATTGTGGTTGTAAAGACCGACGGAGCTAGTATTATGAAAACAGCAGCAACCTTCCAACTTTGAAAAGTTGGAAGGTTGCTGGCTGCATATCAACAACTATGTTTTGCCCACGGCATACAACTTGTTGTAATTGATGTTCTTTATAAAAAAAGAGAATTCAATGCAAATCAGCTAGAATTTGAAAATGAATTTTTTGACAGTGATTTGTCCGAAAATGAGGATATTGAGGAAGGTTTACTGGGCTACAATCATGAAACTTTAAGATCTAAAATTGAAGGTCTAAATGAAGTTCATTAAGGACCAGTCATTAAAAAAGTACGCAAGTTGATAATAATATTTAGACGATCACCTACCAAAAACGACATCTTACAAAAATATATTATAGCTGAATTTGGAAAACAACTGTCTTTAATTATGGATTGCAAAACAAGGTGGAGCAGCCTTCTGTTAATGCTCAAACGATTTTATATAGTAAATAATTGTATACAAAATCATTAATTGATATTTACACAGTGCAAGATAATTCTATAGCTCTGTCGCGTGATGACTTGACAATATTATCAGACATTATTACAACTTTAGTTCCTATTAAAGCAACGGTTGTAGCACTTTG
The DNA here is from genome assembly GCF_022113875.1 of Hydra vulgaris. NCBI lineage: Eukaryota > Metazoa > Cnidaria > Hydrozoa > Anthoathecata > Hydridae > Hydra > Hydra vulgaris. Next base: position 41,437,138 of record NC_061167.1, on the reverse strand, counting down.
TCGCCAAGATTCTAACCTATTAACAGCTGACATTGCTATTAATTTTATGCTTAGAAAATTAAAAGATGCTGACAATAACACAAGCAAGAAAATGCGTTCAGCTTTAATGGCTCGTACACATGAACACCAAACTGATATGAGTGGACTTCTGCAATACCTGCATAACGGTCGAAGCTCGGTTGAAGTCGATGAAGAAATAATTACAGTGCCTTCTTCATTTAAATGTCAAAAACTGTCGGTATAATTTACTGGAAAGATTAAACGCTTCCAATTCTGCTTTAGTAAGAGTATTTTATTGAAGAACCTGAAACTGAAAATAACACTTTAAGTATCGAAGAGGAGCTTGATCGTCTAATTAAAGAAGCGCAATCACCGATGCAACCAGTTAGACATGAAACATTGTTATCAAAAATTCAAAAAGAAATAAAATTATAAGAAAATGGTGGTACACGTGGTGATTATTTAGAAAGAGTTTATTCATTTCTAATGACGGTGAAAGCGACAAGTGTCGAGGCTGAACGAGCAATTTCTTCCGCTGTTTAATAATAAAATTCGTAACAGGTTAGGCGATGAAACATTGGACGCGTGGTGCTTCCTGAAGCACCACGCGTCTTTTTTTAATGAAATTTCTTAACATTAACAAACATGTTTTTCTTCTATGCATGTAGCGATGTAAGGCAAACAGCATCATTTATAAAATATATTTTTGTTTAAGAGTGTACTGTTTTTATTCTACTTAATACTATAAAAATGCTATATCTGTTTTTCAATTCCGGCATCCCGGGATTGATGTTTGTCAATCCCGGAATCTCTAGATTGAGAAAGATCTCCGGGATCGCAAACACAAGCTTTAATGGTTTTTGTTTAAAAACTTATTTTCTTTTAAATAAAGTTTTTGTTAATAAAAATTTCTAACACTCCTTAAATTAACTTTTCTATAGTTTTTTTAGTTGTCAAAGTCTTAGAAAAATAATTTTTGATTTCAATATCTGTAACATACAAGTTTTTAATATTAACCTGAAGAAAGTATACAATAAATATATGTAACCTTTTTGCATTTCTCTTGTTTTTGGTTCTGTTTTAGTTTTTAGCTACAAAAAAAATCTTCTCACTCGTCCATAAAAATATTTACAATCATCAAATATGAAGTTTACAGTTCTTTCTACCAATTAAGAATTGTTTGACAGATCAGTAGAAGAGAGTTTTCTGAGAATTGTTTGACTGCTCAGTAGGAGAGAGTTTAAATAGCTTGTTGTATCACATTTAAAGAAACAAAAAAAGACTATTTATCAAAAAAACCTCAATTAAGTTGGTCCAAACATCAGCTTTGAACTTCCTTAGCTTTAATTTTAAGCTTAAAACTTGATTCATTTTTCCTGGATAGTAATTTGCAGGATTTGATTAAAAGCGCGATCAACTTTCAACTTTGTCATCTAGTAGCATAAAAAAAGTTTTCTTGACAGTAAAAGCTACTCTGAAGATTTATCTATACATTATTTTAAAATCTGTTATCTTGTTTGTTGATAAACTCTAGTTTTATAAAAAAACTTTTTTGAAAAATAGTTTTTAGGTTCATTGTTTTTTCTATCTTTTCAGATATAACATGGAGAATCGGTAGCTCAGACTGAAGTAAATAACCTATCCTAATTTTACAAACAAATCGTCGTCCACATCAGCGCCAGAACAGGTATTGACTGGAACTAATTCTAATATAAGACTTATAGAGCAATTGCTGAAAAGAACATGTTATGACCAGAAAAAGGATTATTTTCACAAGTAAAAGTGAGATGATGTTTACATCTAGTGGTTTGACAAAAGACATAAGGCAATATCCCTATTAGTCTTGTATTTTATTCTCTTGTATTTTCAAAAATTTCATTAGTTCATTTCATAAACTAATGAATTTTTATCTTTTTTTCCATCTACACCAATTACTTTTAATTGTAGAACTTCTTGAAGGTGCATAGTATCAATTGAATTAGCCACTCTTTTTTTTTTCACAAATAACCTTATATTTAGTTATTACATAATCAATTTTTTTTTATAATTTTTTTTTTTTTATATAAATTTTAATTCACACACCTAAGGCCATGAAGGCCACTACAGCCAAAGAAGCTACTTTTGTCGCGGTTACAACCCTCTCACAACTCTACAACTCCAAAACACAAAGCTTGACAAAGAAGGCTGCTGTGCAGAGGAAAAAGTTGAGCGTTGTGCAGAGGAAAAAATTGAGCGTCCTCACCACCTAGGACGTGGTGATGATCGAACTTGGTACTGCTCGCTTATGAGGCAAGTGCTCTACCTCTACTTTAGTAACATCTCTAACTTTATATCCTATTGCAGCCTTAGCTATATTAGTTAAGTCTAGTAGAATTTTTTTTTAACTATTTTCTCTATTTATTTGCTCTTCAAACTCTTTACTTTTAGCTGTTTCTAAAGTTAAGGATTCAACACTGAAAATTTCATCTGAATCAACTTCTAATGTTATTTGAAAATTTCTCTGTCTAATTTGCTTTCCAGTAACAATTTTGCAACTCTTGTTGCGACTGCTTGGTCCCCATTGCCATAATTCCAACTTCTTTTTCGTCCTATCTTTGTTCATTTGTCCTTCAAATATTCTCTTAACATAACAAGTCAGGTATTATAAAATTAAAATTATTTTAATTTAAAGTGACAAGTCAATGAAATATAAAGTCTCGGTCAAATGATTAGAGATAAGCAATTGATGCTTCTTTTTTTTTTACTTAATCTATCATTTTTGTGAAGTGTATCTGCAAATGCATAACAATACTGGTAAAAAAAATACATGTATTAGTTTTTTACTTTTCTCTCAGAGACAAACTATCTTTCATTGTGCACTCACTTTTCTCGACATTTAGCTTGCCTAAATGTTAATTGTTTTACTATCAAATCCAAATCATTTTAAAAATATTTGTTGCAAAGGTTTCTGCAAACCTTAGGAGGTGATGAGGGGGGGGAGGGGAAAGGGGAAAGGAAGGTTTAGATAGGTTACTGGATTTCTAACTACACATACAAAATCCTTATCACTTAACATTTAAAAAAATTGTTTTAAAATTATATTTATCTATCTTTACAATCATTAATAATTAGAATATCAAAATGACAAGCAGACAGATCAAACAACATTTCCAGTTTCTATTCTAACCAGCTTATACTGAATATATGGTTTCTAGATTGAATCAGCTCCGCCATTAACACTTTTTGAAATGTTCTGGAAATTTTATTTCTCAATGGGTTATCTTTTTTCAAAGTTTAAAAAAACTGACTTTTGTCTCGTAACTTTTAATTTCTCAAGTCAAAAGTTAATTTTCTGCCCATAAAATAAATCTTTCTCAAACTTGTAACCGTATAGATAGAGCTGTTGGTAAGTTGGGGGAAGGGGTTAAAGGTTTTGTGACGACTCATTCAAAACTTGCTACTTAACTGTTACGATTTTTTGACGAAGAGGGGGGAGGTCAAAAACAGTCAAAAACTGTGTAACGTATTTATGGATGACCCTTAATAACAATTAGTTTACGTATTATTTTGGTAAATAGTCTTTTTTATCAACCATAAAGCGCTGTTGTTTCCTGTAAATTTGTAAATATCATAACTTTGAAACAATCTGAAAGTGTGGTTTTATTTTTGGACCTTAAGTAACTCTACTGTGAAAATTGCAAGTATTTTGAAACAATCTGAAAGTGTGGTTTTATTTTTGGACCTTAAGTAACTCTACTGTGAAAATTGCAAGTATTTTGAAACAATCTGAAAGTGTGGTTTTATTTTTGGACCTTAAGTAACTCTACTGTAAAAATTGTAAGTATTTTGAAACAATCTGAAAGTGTGGTTTTATTTTCGGACCTTAGGTAACTCTACTGTGAAAATTGTAAGTATTTTGAAACAATCTGAAAGTGTGGTTTTATTTTCGGACCTTAAGTAACTCTACTGTGAAAATTGCAAGTATTTTGAAACAATCTGAAAGTGTGGTTTTATTTTTGGACCTTAAGTAACTCTACTGTGAAAATTGTAAGTATTTTGAAACAATCTAAAAGTGTGGTTTTATATTCGGACCTTAAGTAACTCTACTGTGAAAATTGTAAGTATTTTGAAACAATCTGAAAGTGTGGTTTTATTTTCGGACCTTAAGTAACTCTACTGTGAAAATTGCAAGTATTTTGAAACAATCTGAAAGTGTGGTTTTATTTTTGGACCTTAAGTAACTCTACTGTGAAAATTGTAAGTATTTTGAAACAATCTAAAAGTGTGGTTTTATTTTCGGACCTTAAGTAACTCTACTGTGAAAATTGTAAGTATTTTGAAACAATCTGAAAGTGTGGTTTTATTTTCGGACCTTAAGTAACTCTACTGTGAAAATTGCAAGTATTTTGAAACAATCTGAAAGTGTGGTTTTATTTTTGGACCTTAAGTAACTCTACTGTGAAAATTGTAAGTATTTTGAAACAATCTAAAAGTGTGGTTTTATTTTCGGACCTTAAGTAACTCTACTGTGAAAATTGTAAGTATTTTGAAACAATCTGAAAGTGTGGTTTTATTTTCGGACCTTAAGTAACTCTACTGTGAAAATTGTTTCTCTTTTGTATTTCCAAAAAAGTTAAAAGATTTAAAAAAAAAATTTTTGGCGGCAAAAATTAATATATACACAATACATAAACTGCACACTCAGCCGAGTAATATTCCATACATAACAGTGGCTTAATCTACATAGTATTAAATAAAAATAGTACATTTTTAACCGAAAATATATTTATTAAATGAAGGCAGGTTACATTACATTGTTGCATGCATGAGAGAAAAACATGTTAAGTTAACATGTTAAATAATGTAAAGAAATTATGGTAGAAATAAGTAAATATATTATGTTTTATGTGCTTTGAACTGCGACATAATAAAGCACAACGCGTCCGAGGTTTAGATGCCTAAATGGTTACGAATTTTGGTATTCAAAAGTCCAGCGGAAGAAAATGCCTGGTCAGCCTCGACATTTGTCGGTTTCAAGGTCATCAGAAATTAATAAGCTTTTTCTAAATAATTGCCACGAATACGGCTTTTTTTTAAGTAGTGTCATTTCTTTTCAAATTTTTAATAACAATGTCTCATGTCTAAATGGTTGTATCGGTGATTGTCTTTTTTTAATAACTCGACCAAGTTCCTAATCAATACTTAAAGGATTATTTAAAGACTCAGGTACCATTTCAAGTTCCTCAATCAAATTCAGCATATCAGAATCAACTGAGCCTCTAACTAGAGCAGGATTGGAAGCATTTAATCTTTCCAGAAATTCTAGCAAAAGTTTTCGACATTTAAATAAAGAAGAAACTACAATTATTTAATCATCGACTTCAACGGAGCAACCATTAGGTATTGGAGCTTCAACCATTAGGCATTGAAGCTTCAACCATTAGGCAGGTATCGCAGATCTCTACTCGTATAAGTTCGGCATTCATGAGTACAAACCATAAAAGCTGCACACATTTCTTCGCTTGTTTCATTGTTAACATTTTTTTAGTTATGTAAGCATAAATTTAATAGCTTTAAATAGGTTAGAATCTCGGCGACAAAATATTTCACTCTTTGCTTTAATGTGAACTTATACTGTAATAATCTCTGATAATATTGTCACTTTATCATGTGATAGAGTTATATAGCTTTCACTAACTTAGTAAATATCAGCTAATAACTTTTGTATAGTTTTTTACCTTGTAAAATAGTTTAAGAAATAACAGTTGGCAATTTAAACGTGTCTTTCAGTCCATTATTAAAGTTTCACAAATTCAGCCTTAATATACTTTTGTATTTAAATATTAGTATCAATTATAATTAAATATTAGTATCAATTTTATTTGTATTAGTACCAACTTTCTTTTTTATGTTATGACTGGCTAATAATAAAATTCATTTAGTTCAGTTTTAGGTCTTACATTTTCAAAATTATAGCCCAGTTAATCTTTCTTAATTTCCACATTCTCGGATAAATCACTGTCATGACAGCGATTCATCCAGATTTTGAAAATAACTTTTCTGCAGAAAAGTCATTTTCAAAATCTGGCTGATTTGCATCAAATCCTTTTTTTTTTTATGAAGATCATCATTTACAGCAAGTTGTATGTCATGGGCATAACATAATTGTTAATTAGCAGCCAGCAATCTTCTAACTTTTTTTATTACACTAGCTCCATCGGTCATTATAGACACTATGTCGCTGTGTAGATCAAAAATGATCTTTAAGTTTTTTTCTAATAGTTTAAAGCAATTTTTTGAACCTGTTATTCGCACTAAACCAAAACTCTTATCCGTGTTTTTTGCAAGTTCCTCGTCTTATTTATTGCATATTTGGCTCTGGAACTTTTCAAAGTAATACAAATGTTTTTCTATTTGAGATATCTACTTCCGATGATGTTTTTAACAAAGAATCGAAAAGAAAAGTTTTACAAATTACAACTAGAGGTATATCTTTAGTTATAATATTATTATTGTTAAAGATATAATATGATTTTACATACTAATATTTAATCAATGAAAGTTAATATTTAAATTTTTATTTTTATTTAAAAAGATCAATATTTAATACAATTGAGTCTAACCTTATTTCATTTTAAAAAAATATCTAAGACTCAAAAATTTAACTAAGGTTCATATATATATATATATATATATATATATATATATATATATATATATATATATATATATATATATATATATATATATATATATATATATATATATATATATATATATATATATATATATATATATATATATATATATATATATATATATATATATATATATATATATATATATATATATATATATATATATATATATATATATATATATATATATATATATATATATATACATATATATATATATATATATATATATATATATATATATATATATATATATATATATATATATATATATATATATATATATGTGCTATCTTTAATAAAGACATGTGTTTATTGTTGCCATTATAAGATAATAAAGAAGGCGCTATGTGAAACTTGAGGTTAGTGGTAATTGTGGTATCAAAATATGCATTTTCAATTTTTGAAAATTTCAGGGAGGCCTAAAGTGGCCTATATAGGCTAGTATGGAGAAGAATAAGTGACCTATAGGCTAGTAGGGAGAATGTGTGACATATATGTCACACAACTTTAAACTAATATATTAGGTTGAAGTTGTGTGAAAGAAAAGTGTTGCAGTTTTGCAATTTAAACATCGCTGTCTGGCTTTTCTCATCCCGTAGAAAATATTTCCAAACAACTGAGTTACTTTTAATTATAAAATCTATTATTCAGTTCAAATAAAATTTATTTTTCAGAATTACAGAACAGAACGAAATAACTGACCAACATGATATATTGCGAAGATTTTCATTTTTTTTCTTCTCTAAATCAATCTTTTTCGATAATTTTTTAATTGTGCAAACAAAAAAACAACTATTTTCTGCAATTTTAAACTATTTTTTAATTATTTTATTGAGACACATAATATGTTGTTACTTTTATATATACTTTGATTACGCTTTGTTTTGTTCAATTTTATAGGAAATCCCGGGATTGATATTATACAACCCCTGGAATTTCAGGATTATAAAAAAGGCCGGGATTCCAGGGTTGCAATTGCTAGGCTAATCATATAAGGAATAAAAGTTAGAAAATTATAATAGTAGCACAATGAGAAACTAAAGGTGGAAAACAGTCGAGTGAGATGCACAGGTGATTTTTCTATTTTTCTCTGATAAGTTTTTAAATCGGACTTCAATGTTTAGGATTTTTATATAAAAGGTTGTATAAAATTCTGACATGTTGTTTTTCTCTTGTCTATAAAGTAAATAAAATTTTTTCTCTTAAAGTGTATAAAGTGAATAAATATAAAGCTTAAAAACTATAGACACGCTCACTGTTAGCAGTAGTTATATTAATGACAGACTGCACTCGCAGGCAGTGCAGTGTTTAATTCTAAAAAGATGATCTTCAGGGTTTTAGAGTTATAAAGTTCATCAAATTAAGTGTTTACATTATATTTATACGTTAACAAAATATTTTTAGTAAAAGTATTGTGATGGTGAGTTTTTTGAAAGTGAAAAAACTCACCATCGGATGTTGTAGCTTCTTCAACAGAACTTGAATTGATAGCATCACTATAGGTTACCATTAGTTGTTGATATTTGTTTTCCAGAAATTCCAGACCATTTTTTTTTATGTTCATCATTATTTATCCATGCCGTTTTGAATTTTGGGTGAATAACTGCTGCAGTTGTTATTCCTGGGTTCATCATTTAATGACTAAATTGTTTGTCAATTGCAGAATCAATGTTAGTAAGTAATGATTTGCAACGTTGGATCGAACTGTTGTGAAGGAAGGATTGCATTTTCTTTTTCATTAATGTTAAAGTATTAAAGTGGGAAATAAGTAACCCATATATACTTTTGTCTCACACTGCCGAATACCAAAGCCTTGAAAAAGTGGCCTCACAACAGTGACATGTTTTGTAATAAATGCAAGTTCTGCTTAAGTCTATCATATTCTTTTACTTTTATTGGATAAATTTTCTATAAAAATAAAAATATTATAACATGAGATAAGTATATAGTCCATTGAATCATGCAAAAATTTGTTAAAAAGTAAACCAATAATTAAAATAAATAAAACTAAAAACTGCAATGAAAATTAATTAATTTAAATCATTAACTGATGGATCACACATTAATAAAATCAATAAATATTCTCTCCTGAGCAGATCATCCCAAAACAAAAGCTTATATAAATATTGTGATTGTAAAGAAAGGTGAATTAAGTTCTCTTTAAAAAAGTTCCACTTCATGCAACTTACTAAAGAAATTATTAATTTAATTACCACATTAAAATTACTAGAAAAATTATAAAATATAAAAAAAAATTTATGCAATTTTAGCAAAGTTAAAAATTTATATGGCGATGATCAAACGAATTAAGAATTTAAAAGTTAATTTTTCGGTAAAAATAATTTAATTGACAAATAAACACACAGTCACACACATATGTAATTATATATAACACTAACCTCAACATGTTTTCTAAGATTGGATAGAGAATGCATGCTGAGACCTCTTTCGGCTTTGGTGAGCACAGCATACAAATAAACGTAAATATTGTATCACTACCATTTAATCATTTGAAAATTGCATTTAAATACGGCCACGGAGTTACACATTTATCATCAAATTTGCTATTTTCTTTAAAGGACGCTATTTTATTTTGACAAACAGAAAAATTTGTTTAATTTGCTTTTTTTGTTGCGATGAGTAATAAAATCTTAATTTCGAACCGATTTTGGCAAGTGTGCGATAACATTTGGTATTACGACTTTTGATTTATTTTAATTCAATTTTAATGGTAATACATTTTTAGTATTTTTGTACTTTTTTTAAAAGTAACTCGTTATAAAGTAAAAACTAAAGACGAAAATGTAACGAAAGTAAAAGTACATAATAAAAAAAGTAACTCAAGACAAAAAAGTAATTGTACTTCGTTTCAACCCAGCCTTTTATATATATGCAATAACATAGGCCGAGATGTGTGATATATACTAGAGGGGGTATAAGTGTCTAACACTTAAACCCCCTCTAGTCTTTAGTAAGTTCAGGTTTATAAAAATTTTATAAGAACTGTAAAAACTTTATTTAACTTACATTAATAGAAATCGATACCTAAACGCTTTTATAAATAAATTAAACTTCCTAACTACAGCAATTCCAGAGCAAAGTTTAAATTAGATTGCAAATCATGACAATATTTTTTAACAACTTGCAATGTTTGAATTTTTTGGTTTGACTCCACATTTTTGATTCAGAGATGAAACAATAAAAAATTTATGAGACAGCATGTAAATACATGAAACTTTATATTTTGTACAATGTCTCACCAAAAGAATGATTAAAAAGCATCAAGGGTTCCAAGAACGTCAGTAAAAAGGTAGTAGAGAACTTTCTCATTATAATGAGAAAGCTTTTAATATTAAAAGCTTTTGACCAGTCCTTTAGAATTTTCTGTAGTTACCTTAAAAACATTAAAATATTATTTTGCATTGTCTTATATAAAAATTCAATTGCGTAAAACTTGCGCGTTCGAAAGTAAATTTGACTTCAATTGTTACATGTACAAGAAAATTTTTGTTTAATCAACCAGAAACAAACAGGCTCTAAAAAACTTATTCTAGATTGAGTGCATAAACATACATTTTTTTGTTGATCACTGAATTATTTATTTTTACTGTAAGGAAAGCTGCTGATGCTTTTAAGGGTCAATTAGTGTTCGGTTGATTCAAAAAAAAAATTCTTGAGCAGATAGTAAACTAACTGTTATTGTTTTCTACTCTGAGGACAAAAAGCTCTAAATACAAAATTAGATAAGGTGATACGACTAAAGTATCCATAAAAAAAACAGATAAACCAATACCAGCCTTTTGATCAGAAGTGCTCACGTCACATCTAATTCACAATCAGCTTCAAAAACTAAAAATAAAAAAATGGAAAACCACTACCACTTAAATCGGTAACTTTAAACAAAAAAACTTTTTTTGTAATATATTATAATAATTTGTTTTTTTTTTATTTTGGTCGTAGAAAAGTTAGATATTTTGGTGTTTTATTTTTCGAAATTTTTATTTATATAAGTTGTTGCGCGTAAAAAAAAATTTTTTAATCAGTTATATTTTAATATGTACAATAAAATAACTTGTATGAATATACATAATAAGATAGCCAGAGAAAAAAAGGCCTTCTCACCAAACTCCGTTTACATTATCAATTATATTCAGTAAGTCTTATTATCAATTTATATTCAGTAATAAATATTTCATTTATATTCAAAACTTATTTTATTTCTTTTCTAAAGGACCTTTTTTTAGAAATTTCTAGATTTCGAGGACTTTTTTTAGAAATTGAAAATTTTGGTTTTACTCCAAAACCTGTGTCGTCGACCCTGATATTAAGGCAAAGTATTTTTGCATCAAGAGACTTTTTGATTCGTTCCTGAAATGTTCTGAAGAGACTTTAAGAACATAATTATTTTTGGTAATAAATTTAGACGATTTCTTTCATAAAAATGATCCATAATATTTGATTTGGTACGAACCTAGCCATAAAATGATTCTTGGAACAACAAAGTTATTAAAAATTGAGTAGAGTTTGGTAAGAGATTTTATTAAACTCTTAAATATAATAGAGGGAAGCTCATGCTTTATTTAGAACATGAAGAGTAAAACTTGGTGTGCATTAAGTTAATAGAAATTTTAGATTCTAAGTTCTCTCAATAGAAATTCACAATGAACAATGTGTGCACCATAAATGATCCTAAAGACATGATTTGCTTGCTTTAAACAAGCATGAGAGTGTGTAGTACGCGCTTTTATCTAGTTTTTAGTCTGATTTTTTGATTAAGAAACCAAAACATTTTTATAAAAATCTTAATTTGCACGCGTAGCACGCATCAAATTCTTATAAAAGTTTGCCATTTGCCGTCACAACAAAACAGGTTGACTAAATGTGTGGACAATCACTTGAGTTGCATTACGAGTAATGTATAATGATATACACTGTTGGTAATGTATAATGAACACAGTGTTAGGTGCCTTGGTGTTGTTATCAAACTAATTCATACTATTGATTAAACGATTAATTACATTCATAAATCAAACAAATTTTTTGGCACTGCTTAAAAAAAGTACTTTAAAATGACCAGGATTTTAAAATGACTTTTTTTTCTATCAAATGGTAGTGCTTTAAACAGAGACTATTAAAAGACTAAAATTTTAGAAAACTGTTTCGCAGAGTGTTTTCAAAGGCAAAAACGGCATTGATAACTGAAGAATAAAATAACATTAAAATTGCTTGAAATGTTTTTTTAAATGATTATAAAATGCTTTTGAAAAATTTCTGTTTTTACTAAAATCTAACGTCTATTCGGATGATTATGTAAGGGCATTATAACCTAACTAGAGCTTTAGAGTTAGTAACTTCATTTTATATCAGGTCTTTGTAATGCTTAAAGAAACAAATATTTTTAAAAGATTTTAACATCTTTTACTACCACTAATACAAGATCTAAAATACACTATAATCACACCTTAATCCACTTTAGATATCAGATCTGATCTGATCTCAGTGCATTTTAACTAAACACTTTTGTCAAAATACGCTATTTACACCAAACGTTATTTATGAAACAAGCAATCGATTAATTCTTGATGGGACCCGATCAAGAAAGAGCTTATAATTAAGAAAAACTACCAATGACTGATCAGAAAAGATTACGGTAATTAACTATGTTTATTTTAATTAAATAACACACTTAATTAAAATCTTATTTTAATCTAGACGATAATTCGTCTGATTTTATTTCCCGTGAACTTTGGGAAGTCAGACGAGCAAACTTTGGTTAAAAAATCATGCACAAAAATAGTTTATAAACATTTTTAATGATAGGGGTACTAAACTGCTTTTGTAAAAAGTTAAATGAAAATGCATGAATAAAAAGAAATTTAATTTATTTCCTACTCTAAAACATCATCTTTTTTTTTTTTTTTTCAAATTATAACGCAACTGTAAAAATCTAATTTAAAACAAAATCTAAATCTAAAAAATCTAAATCTAAATCTAAAAAAAAATTTAAATCTAAATCTTTTTAAAAGACTAGAAAATAAATAATAAAACCCCCCTAAAACTACGCAATAGACGGTGTTCGATTGACGTCACTATGCATAGTGATTGACATCACTATGCATAGTGATATGCAATGTTAAAATATGTATAAACCACTGATCTCAAAATTTTGAGATCACTGATGTAAACATTGTTATTCCAACGCCATCTTATAGGTCAAACAAATGTGCATTGGTTTTAGGCGAGGCTATTACACGGATTTATAGTCTCAGTTCCCTTCCGCAAATTAACTCAAAATTGTTTAGAAAAGTAAACATTTCTAGAAGTTGAGAAGATTTGAGAAATAATTTGAAAAAGCAGAATATAATATATTGATATTACTTTAATATAAAATCTGTGATATAAAATTTTTTTAACGCTAAATATCTTTCGTAGCCAAATTTATCACAAACTTAATTTCGAATTATTTATCTTACTAAACGATTTTGTGATAATTTACGGAATGGAACTGAGACTATAAATCCGTGTATTACTATTATCTGTTAATGTAGATCCTATCGAAAAAGCAATTAAAAAGTTTATTTTTAATAAATTTATGTAGAATTTAATTCTCTTTCTCATGATATAATTAGTTATTTTTTTGTTCAAACCAAAACTCAATATTAAATAACGGACTTTCTAAACACAGTCAAACTAGGTAATTAACCTTAGCAACTAATTAAATTGTAAATAATACAATACAAACAAGTAAAGTCGCAAACTTAGAAGAATGTGTGATTTTAGAGGCAATCGACACTCGTACAAAAAGGTTGTAAAAGATCCAAGTATATTACGATTGCGATTTTATTATAAACTATACTTTAAAACTTTACTATAAAATACTATAACCTTCAAATTGTTGAAAATTTATGTTTACCTTTAGCTGAAATTTCAGAACGTTTTTCATAAAACTTTTTATTTACAGTTTAGCTTCTCGCATGGTTTGTGTTCATAGATTACACTTTAAAGTTAAATGCTCTGTGTTTAAAAGTAGCAACTCTTTACATTGAACCCTGCAGTTTAGAAAAGTATACGCATTTGGTGAAAGTTTGATATAAAGGTCTTCATTGACTTTAAGATATGTAAGAAGTAAAAGATACGAATCAAATCAAACAATTTATAAAATAATTTGTAACATTTCAAGGACTTTCATGTATAGTACAAGTATGTTGTATGTATCTCGTGTTACCAAATAAACACTTCTAAAGCATACGAATTCGATAAAAATATCGATTATCACTTAAAAAATTGATTTTACTTCATGGATTAGTTAGCAAAGTTTACATTACATTCACATTTTTCTACAATTTACATTACATTTACATTTTATTACATGGATTAATATTTAACACTGAAGTTAGAGCTTGTGCAGTTTTATCTTATTTTATTAAATCAATGTAATTGAATTTTTGGAATAAATTGAAGTTTTATTGATTTGATCATTCATTTCTGTTAAGCGATTTTCATTTTTGTTAAGTGATTTTCTACTAATTTATATATATATATATATATATATATATATATATATATATATATATATATATATATATATATATATATATATATATATATATATATATATATATATATATATATATATATATATATATATATATATATATATATATATATATATATATATATATATATATATATATATATATATATATATGACTTGACCAACCGTTGACAAAACAAGTACTTGGCATAGTTTTAATGACAAGAATAAAATAATTTATCGTTTCTATGAAAAAATATATATATTTTTACACAGGTTTCAAAACAATCTCTTTTAAAATGTATAATGCAAAAAAATTAACCTACTTTCTATGATTAAAAATCTCTTTACTCAAACTTTAATTTCACCTATAAAATTTGAATTAGAGAAGTTGTACTTTATATAGTAGACAATTCTGAAAAAAGTTGTTATCTAAATGATTTTAAACATGCTAGTGCAGAATTTTTTTGTCAATTTGAGCATATTTTGTAATATGTGTATTTGAAAATTGATTTATTAAAAATCCAAATAACTAAAAATGTTCAGAGTCATGTTAGTTTATAGTATCAACAAAAGGTTGTGTTATTAAGTCATTATTGAGATCCATTATTAAGTAACAGTTGTTTACATTTGTTTGAATTCGTTGAATTCAATGAAATCAGAAAAAAACTGCACATGTCCAACACACTTTATTTTCATTGATCAAAGAAAAAATTTAGTTTGTACGCAGCTGCTGTTTTATGCTTTATATTTTAAATATTGGTAATATATAATTGTACATAAGGTCCCCAACTAACAACATCTTTGAATGACAAAGAGTCACCTCTTCTGGGAAATTCTTTGCACACTAATCAATAAAATGAATTAGATCTTGAATGGATATATTCCTTGAAATGTTTTAATACTTACAGATCTATTATTTATTAACTAGTACTACTTATAGGAAAAAAAATTTAAAATTTGATTCATGTCCTCTTCCTACTTCTTTTAAAGCTAATGCAGATCTTTCAATAAATTTCGTCTACTTTGTATACTTTTATAAGCAGCAGTTTTTGATAATCGGTTAATTAAAAACACTGCTTTCAAGCAAGCTTTTAAATTTATAGTTTAACTTAAGAACAACGCCCATGTGATAAATTAATTTGACAATAAAATGTCTGTTTTATGAAAAACATTCTTGACATGACATCAAAAAGATAAACATTTATTTTCAACAATTTGAAGTTTATAATGAAACTATAATCATTTGGAATCTCTGCAACTTTATGTTTTTAGCACGAGTGTTTTCTGCATCTAAAATGACACATTCTTCTAAGTTTGTGATTTCGCTTGTTGCCAATTATAATTGCTATTAAATATTATTAAATACTTTTAATATACTAAAGCAATTTAATAAGTAATTCAGCATACTATTTATATACGTAGTATTTTAAAATATTAATGCAATTTATTAAGTTAATTAATATGCTTAAACAACCAAAATGTGTTCAGTGTCTAGAGTTATGTTGTTACCAAATTGACAAAAATATTTAAAAAAAAGAATCTTATGTGTATATATACATATACTTAAAAGAAGATGTAAAAATGTAAAACAAAAATAATCAAGTCTATTTTTGAATGCTTTATAGTACATATACTATTATAGAATGCTTTATATACATATACTTAAAAGAAGATGTAAAAATGTAAAACAAAAATAATCAAGTCTATTTTTGAATGCTTTATAGTACTTTAAATACAGATTACTTATTCGCACATGACTTTACTACACCTTTGTTACACCTTTACTACACCTACTTTCACTACACCTTTGAAAAGAAGTTTTTAACAGAGCTTCATTTTAAGCAAAAAAAAATAAAATAAAAAATACTTATATTGAGAAATAGAGAAATAAAATACATAATTTTTTTTTAAATAATCTTTAAAAACCTATCTACTACAAGGTATGTTATCTAAATAATTATAATTAAATACGTTATGCTATTAAACGCTCGCATTGCTTACTTTATTTGCCATACAGTATGGCGGCCGTAAATTTTAACATCACGTGACT
Organism: Hydra vulgaris; assembly: GCF_022113875.1. Taxonomy (NCBI): domain Eukaryota; kingdom Metazoa; phylum Cnidaria; class Hydrozoa; order Anthoathecata; family Hydridae; genus Hydra; species Hydra vulgaris. The sequence goes on along the minus strand of NC_061167.1, from coordinate 41,420,871 downwards.
GAATACCACCTATATTTTATTGTTTTTTTATAACATCAAAGTAAAGCCGCAGAAACATATTTGTTCGGGTAGATTATAAAATGCATTTGCGCACAAACCAAAGTTCTCTCGTCTGACTTCTCAAAAATTACGTGAAAAAAAAATCTTAACAAGCGACTCGATTTTCAAGAGATTTTTTAAAACAACAAATAAAAAGTCAGAGTTCGCCAGAACCATTTTTATTATATGTTGGGCACATAATCAATGCAAAAGTAAAATTTGCTCATATTGTATTAAACAAAATTGGAAAAAATGTTCAGAAAAAAACTCTTATTTTGATCTAATTACTGTCATAACTTAATGACATTAATTAGAATAAATCAAGATCATTGATTGTAATTATGTATTGGTCAGCAAAATATCATACAGATACACCGATAATATTTTGACTACACTGATTAGTTCAGATTCTGTGAATAAAGTTTGCTTTTTTTTTTTTTTTTTAAATTACTCTACATTTTAAGAAGATGAACTTTTTAAAATACACAAAATCCAAAATAAAATTATCTCAACTTGATGTTTTAGTATTACATTTAAAATCTTTTTTCTTACTTGAATTCAAAAGAAAAATATTTATTAAAAAGAAAAACGCTTTGTTTATCGCTTATACAGATTTTCTTAAGTTTAATTTAAATTTTGTTGTAAATGATCACAAAAAACTATACTGTTTTTTAAAAACGAGAAACATATATCTGGAAATAATTATCACTTTACAAGATCACCACCAGCAAAGATTTCAAGACTTCATAGAACAATCACAACCACTAAAAAACAATTTTCAAATATATAATTCGATAAATTAAACTAAAGCTTTTTTTTAAACGAAACAAAAAAAAAAGATTTTTGTTTGTTTCGTTTTATAAGCTACAGTTAAAAATAGGCTTAGATTAAGAAATATAGGTTATAATTTGACTGCATAATAATTGCAGAAAAATTTGACTTTAAAAACATTAAAAGGTATTCGTTAACGCTTAAATATCAAATCTAAAACCTCTGAAAATTTTATATTTAAATAAGCAAATAAATTATTAATTTATATGTAAACTATTATTATATGTAAACTATTATCCATTTCTAATTTAATTGAATCATTCCGCTTAAAAATTAGAAATTTAAAATAAAAAATTTCTAATTTTTAAAATTAGAAATTTTTTTTTTCAATTTGAAAAAAAAAAACAAAATTTAATTTAATGGAAAACTTTTTCGTTTGAAAACACTGCAAGTTCATCTTGACAAGTTACTTTTGCAACGTTTTTGTCACTTGTAACTGATGCTATCAAACTCAATACGCATAACTGTGCACTTAGAATGACCTTTTAACTTACAGCAACTTGTATAAACTGATGCAAGATTTTCGGAACTAACGCTGCTTTTCTTAATTTAGTTGAAGTTTTGCAAAATCCAATAATTTTTTTAATCTTAAGTTATTTAAGCAATATCTTTAGCTAAAAACTTTTCATATTATTATTTAAACATTATTTGCATAACATTTGAAAATAAGTTATCATAACCAAGTAAATCTAATAACATATATTTATCTTGTAAATATGTCTAATCATAAATTTACCTTGTAAATATATGTAATTATATTGCTGCAAAATAAATGTGCTTTAACGGGTGTTCACTTGAAATCTAGACAAAGTTCCGATCACTATATAAAATATTATAATTTTTAAAAATTTGTATACTTATTAAATATTGGTGTTTTTAAATATGTTTAGATTTGAGATCATTTTTTATTTTATTTTAGAAAATGAAAGCAAGTGACTCTTCAAGAGCATGTGTACAAGTTCTATTTACAAAATAAACATCAAGGTAAAAAATGTAAAATATTTTTAAGCAAAGAAAATTGTAAAATACATAAAAAATACGTATAAAATATATACAGTATAATTCAATGTGCAAATAAAGAATCTAGCTATTTTAGAAGCCAGAAAGTCAGGCAAAAAAGCTATTAGAATTCCTCAGAAAAAAGTTGACGCCTAAGAAATATTGTTTTATCAGCATGATGGATCCTTTCATAAAGCAGTTTACTTTTTTAACTTCATATGCTCATAACATAAAAAAAGGTCAAACATTAAAAATAGAAAGAAAATAAAGATTCCATGCCGAACTGTTAACCCAAACCTAATGGCAAAAATTGTGGACAGACTTTATTAAAATTTCGGCAAAATTGATTGGATTATTGAGACTTTATTAAGACTTTCAACAATTAAAGTCTTGGTCTCACTTTTTCCAATTCTGCTCAAGATTACCTCGAAAGAAATTTTTGTACTAAAAAAAAGATAATGCTGCTAATCAAGAATCAAGGCTGATTGAGGATTTTTTTATAAATTATCAAAGGATTAGCTTATAAAGATGGGTTGCACGCAGAAAATTTTGAACAGCTTAAGAGAAGAGTAGCATATTGCTTAAAAAAAAGTTAACCGAACCCTTGTACAGCGCTTTTCTGAATCAATAAATCTAGAATATATTCTATAAGAAATAAAATAATTAAAAACCAATAATTATAAAAAACAACCAATAAATATTTTTTTAAAGAAGTCTTAGATGGTCTTTTTGAAAACAGTTTGTATTTTAAAAAATTTTCTATGGTGTTACGACTATTTAAAGTAATTCCAGATTTCAAAGTAAACACGCGTTGTATACTTTTTTTCACTAAATTTCATCACTTAAAATTAACTAAAAATTTACTAAAACTATGAACTTAAGTTTAGATAGCATTAATAATAAATCACTTATACAAATTGCAAAAAAAATCTTTCCATCAATTGCCCTAATCTATACAACCTATTTTCAAAGTAGTGGGACAAACTGTCACTATGTGAGAAAAAAAATCATATTCTAAACGCAATATTAAAGAGTAATAAAAATTATTAAAATAATATCAAATAAATAATCGTCCAACATAATTGTTAAACATTACTTTGATTAATAATAAGGATTTATTATTTTATGTATATGTACAAAAATGGTTATTATATAAAAGACAAAAAGTAGCAACCAAATATTTCTCCATGCAAACTATATTCTTCACTATTTAAAGATGATTTTAAATATTAAAATTGAGAAAATGAAAATTTTAGTTCAGAAAACACGATACCTAATTAAGAAATCACTCAGCTAGCCCAGAAATTTTGCAGACAACTGACTTAATTTCCTTTTTTTATTTATTTTCAAAAAATAAAAATTAAAGAGGTAATGAAGTTATAAGTGTTTTTAAAATTTAATTAATATTTAGTCATCTACCCTTTGTTCTTAAGTACCATATCACTACGTTTTGATATGCTTTCAAAAAGTTTCTAAGAATAGTGCAGAAACATTTACTGAAATCTTTTTATTTACATCATCAATACTAGAATCAAAGTGCACCATGCTTGACTGATCTTTGATTCATTTCACAGAGGCTGATTTCATTAACAGCTGTAAAATATCAGAGTACTTACAGTACCATGTTGCGCATAGATGGAGCCCCTGGTTATACTTTTGGTAAGCATTATCGAGGCCACGTTTGGAACGCTTTGTTACGGCTTAGGGTTAGTTAATGGTAAAAAGGCAATTGCTTGAACTATTAAATGGTGTACTGAGTTCTATCTATACTTTGAGTCAAGTTCTTTAACAAATTTTAAAATGACTAAAGTACAAAAACTATAAAACACAAAAAACTTTTGTCACCACCAATTTCTCTAAATCTATCATTCACTAATATACGTGGTCTTCGAAGTAAGTTTTCTTCTATTGAGTCTTATCTCTTACAAAGTTCACTAGACCTACTTGCTCTTTGTGAGACTAATTTGAATTCAGCTATCTCATCCTGTGATCTTAGTGTTAATGGTTAACTTCCTTTAATTCGTAAAGATTCGAATGGTCACATGTTTGGTAACTCTCTTACAACTACCTTAAAGACTGGGATTCTTTCCATAATTTTCTTCATGATGGCCCTTGGGTAGACATCTTTTGTCTTCTTGCTGACAAATGTGCTTCTTACATATCTTTTTTGCGTTCAGGCTGACATGGAATCTTTTATTCCTTCTTGACAATTCCAAGACAAGCCTCACTCCTCTCCTTGGTTTTCCATACATTGTGCTGCTGCAATTTCTAATCGAAACCATTACTTCCTTATCTATGAGCAAAACAATTCTCAAAAAAACAGACATGTGTTTATCATTGCTAGAAAACATTGCAAAAAGGTTTTGTCTAAAGCCAATGCCCGCTGTTCTTAGGTCTTGTATTTCATCTCAAAAATTAGGCTCTCGTGACTTCTGGAGAATCTTTAACAGTATTAGTAATAAAGGCAAATCTGTTGTTCCACCTCTCTTGTATGGTTCAGATTTTGTCACCTCACCTAAAGACAAAGCTGAATTCTTTGCTGAGAACTTTTCATCAATATTATCTCATGATTCCACTAGTTGCATTTACTTGATATAGCTAACAATTAGGTTGATTCATTACTTGACATTTATATCACTCCAGCTTTTATACCTAAAGTGATTTCCTGCTTAACTCTTCTACATTTTGTGGTCAGGACAACATACCTGTTATAGTCTTGCAGAAATGTTCTTAGGAGATTTTGCCTATACTTACAAAACTATTTAACAAGTGATTATCAGTCTCGTTTTTCAACCTACTGGAATGCGTAGAGATGTGACGCGTTTTTTTGGTTGTTTTTTTTATTTTTTTTGGTCGTTTTTTTGGAAAAAAAAACGCAGGGGTCCGTTTTTTTTTGTTTTTTTTGGGGAATATTTAAAAATTCATCATTTAAGCTACTAAAATTAACTTTAATGGCAATATTATTAAACATATTCTAATTTAAGATTTATATAGGAAAACTAAGGCTGCATTTGGCTAAAAATCTTTTCCTTTTGTTATGTTTAAAGGTAACAGGGTTTTAGCAAAAATTATTAGTTAATTTTATCGTCCTCTATTCAATTTTTATTGACATTATTGTTTTTATTGATACAATAAACACTTTTTATCTAAATTTATTATTCTTAACTACATTTACTTAATTTTATTTAATATTTGATATATATATATATAATATATATATATATATATATATATATATATATATATATATTTATATATATATATATATATATATATATATATATATATATATATATATATTTGAAAGATGACATCTTGTATGAGAGTATATTATATATTATTTTAAAACATCAAGAAATACAGTTTCTCTCAATACTAATAATTTCATTTTGTAAGAAATTTTCGCTAGGTTATGGATACCAGCATCATCAGCTTGTAAATGCGGTATATATGCGGTAGTGGTGTAGTGGTAGAGCGCTCGCTTCATAAATGAGTGGTTCGGAGTTCGATCCTCACCACGTCCCTGGTAGTACCGCGCTCAACTCGTTTCTCCACGCAGCGGCCTTGTTCATCAAGGTTCGTGTTTCGGAGTTATAGAGTTGAGAGAGGGTTATAGCCACAAATAAGTAGCCTCCTCGTCTGTAGTGGCCTTCTCGGCCTTGAGGAGGTGAATTAAAATAAAAAAAAAAAAAAAAATTACATATATTCTTACAAAACAAAATTATTAGTATTGAGAGAAACTGTATTTCTTGATGTTTTAAAATAATATATATATATATATATATATATATATATATATATATATATATATATATATATATATATATATATATATATATATATATACATTATTACTATTATTATTATTATTATTATTATTATTATTATTATTATTATTATTATTATTATTATTATTACTATTATTATTATTATTATTATTATTATTATTATTATTAATTTACTGTACTTATAAAGTTTTGAGTTGAAAATAAAAAGTTATATGCAGTTTTGAAAGCTCTTTTTAATAATCAATTATGTTCTCTATTTAATCATATTTAAATTTTAGATATTTTGCTTAACATAGTAAATTTTAATTATAAAAATGAGTAAAGCAGGCCATACAGGGGGGAGAAATAAAACCGTAGTTGCCAATTTATTTATACCTATGAACCAAATTAGCAAAACGGAAAGAGTTAAATGTTCCTTTTGCTTTGACATTATGTCTAAAAATGGAACTCGAATGACTAAACATATTGAAAAATGTTGAAAATGTCCTGGTGAAGTAAAAAGTATATATGTAAATAAATCAGGTCATAGTCAAAAACAGCAAGACTCTCCTGCAGATGCTGAACCAAAAACAAAATCCTTTATCAGATTTTTTTGGAACATCCTTTTCTGAACCAATTTGTAGAAGTAAAACACCAAGTTCCACGTTTGACAGCATGACTAAAACTGAAAAGGTGTGCAATGTATTTTTATAATTTTAAGAATAATTTGAAGAATGAGCTGATATGGCTACTAGCTTATTAAAAATTCATGATGTATTGATTTTTGATCTGTTTCATGATTGACTGATGTACCAGTATGACATATCTTTTGCAGGAATTGATTGATGGACACAATCAATTCCTGCAAAAGATATGTCATACTGGTAGCAAGAGCAATATATGCCAGTGGCTCCCCACTCCATATAGTAGAAAATAACTATTGGAAAATCTTTTTGAACAGGTTACGCCGCTTATAAGCTTCCGTCAAGACATGAAGTGTCAAATGTATTATGAGATAATGAATTTTTAAAGATTTCAGCAAATGTTAAAGAAATGGTAGCAACTGCAGATTATCTTGGATTGATGTGTGATGGATGGAGCAATTTAAGGTACAAAAACAATTTATTATAATATTATTTGATGCAAATGAAACTACATTATTTACTTAATAAACAGATCATATTTGTTTATATGCTGCTTTTTCTTTACAGAAATGAAGCTATCATTAAATTTGTAATGACATTGCCTTCTTAATCACCCATTTTGTGGGTGATTAAGAAGGCAATGTCATTATGTCAATGTTTTATCTGTAGACATTGCCTACAGGTAAAACCATAATTCTTGTACTGTATACAATGGATTTACTTAACAGACATTTAAAATATGCATACTTTTTTATAATTAACTTTGAATTAAATTTATAACAAACAACACTGAAAACCATTTCAATAAGCAGAAATAAAGTATCAGTAAATAGGTTTATAATATTTATATAGTACAGTATATATAATATATCCTAAACTGTTTTGTAGGAACATCAAGCCATTCTGGTGAATATATGGCAAATGAAATAAAGAAAGTTTTACAAGAAATAAATCATAACAAAGTTTTGGGCATTGTGACTGACAATGCTGCAAATATGAAAAATGCATGGACTCGTCTAAAAGACTGTTATCCCCATCTCCATTGCTATGGATGCATTTCACATGGTTTAAATTTGCTGTTTACAGACTTTTTAAAATTGACAACTTTAAGTGTTTTGATGTCAAAAGCAACTGATATTGTTAAAGAGATAAAAAAATTCTCATTTATCTGTTGCAGCATTTAGAGATATACAAAAAAAGTCAGCTGGTGTAGTAACATGCATTTCCTTGAAACTACCAGTACAAACTAGGTAATACAATTAAAAGCATAAATATACTGTACATTACAAAAAAAATTGAATTATGTAACTAATTTTATTATACATTCATAAAAATAGATTTCATTCAGTAAATTACTTTAATCAAAATAAATTAAAGTTTTCGCAATTTTTGTGTGTTTTATTTAAAGGTGGGGATCAACTGTAGCATGTTTAGATAGCATACAGAAAAATAAGCAACCATTAAAAACATTGGCTATTTCTGAAAACAGTGGGCTTAATTCAGCAACAAAAAATATTCTTCTATCAGATATTTTTTGGGACAGGGTTGAAGGTTTTTTCGAATTGCTGTCACCAATAGCTGATGCAGTAAAGAAAACTGAATCAAATACTTCCATGTTATCTACTGTTGTGGAAACTTTTCACTTCTTGGAAGAACACTTTTTTAAAAATTTAACAGTTAGCCCATTTTTAAAAAAGGAAGAAGAAGAAACCAAAAAGATCTTCAAGAAAAGAAAAGAATTTTGTTTAACAGAAATTCACTTGGCAGCCAATATACTAGATCCCAAATTTCAAGAGTCTTGACTGGAGAACAAAAGGTATTTCCTACACATAATTCATATATGATTCTTAAAACCAAATACATTTTAGCCTTGTGCATTAAAAGTAAAATTTTTAAAAAACTTTGAATTATTTTAAATACTATTTTCAAGTTTGAAAATACTATTTAAAATAATAAAGTAATTATAAAATTATTAAAAGAAAAATCTTTTTATAGATTGATGCATGTGAGACGATACACAAGTATGCCTAAAGTAAACAAAGAAATTATGATGTTTGACTTGGCTAATTACCAATCAAAGGGTGGAATATTTTCAAAACCCTTTATTTGGATTGCAGTTGGAATAACTCAACAAAATTGGTGGAAAGGGTTGTGTTCTTTTATTATCAAAAGTTGCATCTAGAATTCTTCAGCTACCAACTTCAATTGCAGCATGTGAGAGAAGTTTTAGCACTTATTCTAAAATTCATAGTGCAAAAAGAAATCGCTTAATGACTGGAAGAGCTGGAAACTAGTTTTTATTTCGCAAAATTTAAAACTTGAAAATATTGAAAACACCAGTTATGAAAATGGTACAAGCATAACTACTCCTCAAATTAATAACTCAAGTGTAAATAAAGTTCTAAGCACTTCAATGCCTTGGTCAGAGTCTGACCAAGGCATTGAATAAACAAAGACTTGGTCAGAGTCTGACCAAGTCTTTGTTTATGAATCATTAGCTGAAGGTAGTCTAGGGCAGGAAGACTCAGACTCAGAAAGCACATCCATTTAGAATATCTTATAGTTTAAATAAATGTTAAAATTACTAAATTATTGGCTTTTTTGCTTAAATATTTATCCTTTTTTTTAATTGTGTATATACTACACTACACAGTGCTACACTACTTAGCACTGAATTAATAACCAATTTAAACTTATAAAACATTATTATTCAAAAATATATTAGAGTTTCATGTAAATTAATTATAAAGTTAGAGTTTTTTTTATAAAGGCTTACTGGCAATATAATTCAACATATGTAACAAACAATGTTAGACCAATGTAAGTTTTTTATTAAAACATTAATTTTAAATTGGTGTTTACACATTGTATTTGTGGTTATAATAATCATATACTATAAATAAAAAGAATAAAACAAAAACTCTTCCAAATTATTTACCAAGAAAAATAAAAAACTTGTTTAAAAAGTCAAAAAAAAAAAAAAAAAAAAAAAAAAAAAACACGTTTTTTTTGACCCCAAAAAAAACGCAAGTAGAAAAAAACGCGTTTTTTTGGAACTCTAGGAATGCGGCACCTTTTATCCCTATTTTCAAAAATACTGGATAGCGATCTGACTTATCTAACTACAGTCCCATTAGTCTGATAAAGTTTGGCATGCAGGTAAACTCCATAAGCTTTCTTCTTACAGTGTATCAGGTAACACCTTTAAGATTATTGAATCCTTCCTTTTTAATTGTAGTATAGAAGTTTGTCTACTACAAACTTTTCTTCATACCCTGTATCTTCAGGGGTTCCTTAAGGTACTCTTTTTAGTTTACATTAACGATTTTCCAAAAATTCTCACATCTAAAATGGCATTGTTTGCTGATGATACGACCATTTGATCTTCTTTTGGTAAGAAGCCAACACTCTTTGATTGCATTTGAGCTTGAAAAGAATCTCATTTAATCTCAAATAATTAGATCTTCCTATATTAATGTACTCAATGAGTCATCTACCCTTCATCTAGGATTAACTCTTACTTCTGATCTTTCTTGGAAACCATACATCAAATCCATTGCAAAATTAGCATCTACTAAGGTTGTATATCTTTTTGTGCTCAACACTTTTTTTCCCGGGAATCTATTCTTTATCTCTATAAATCTCAAATCCGGCCTTGTATGGAATATTGTTGCCATATCTGGGGCAGATCTTCCAATTATGCACTTTCTCTTTTAGAAAAGGTGCAAAAACACTTTGTAAACATAATTGGACCTGCTCTTGCAGCCAACTTCCAACCATTATCACATTGTCGTAATGTTGCTTCTCTTTTTCTTTTTTACAAATACTATAATGGGCACTGCTCTAAAGAGCTAGCGTCTCTTGTGTCATCTACAGAAATTCATTCTCGCGTTATTCGTCATTTAATTAAGTCTTATCCTTTTACTGTGACTGTCCCTAAGTGCTCCAAAAACTCTTATTTGTCTAGTTTTTTTCCTCAAACATCAGTTCGTAGGAATTTGCTTCCTTTATTTTGCTTTCCTGATTCATGTAATTTGTAATCTTTTAAGGCGCCTGTCAACCGTTATCTTGCTCTATAAAATTCATCTTTTCATACAGTAACTTCAAACTCTATTAGTGGTTGCTTGCAGCCTTATTAGAAGCAAAGATCTTGGGAAAAAAAATTTTTTTTTACTCTATCCATTATCTTTTAATTGATTTGATGTTTATCAACATACGCAATCTTGCATAAAAAAAGTTGATTGATGAATTATGAAAGGTAACAGAAGCTTTTGTATTAAACACTTAAGTAGCATTCAGAATTTTTGATTTTTAGGATATAAATATGTTTTTTGTCATATATATCACTAAAGCAATCTCAAATTTAAAAATTTCTGTGCTAGTTGTAATATTTAATTAAAATGTGATTAACCCTGCGGGCATTTGTTTTTAAAAGTTATGTTCTAAATGTCTTTTAAACGCCTTCTAAACATTCATATGTAAAGAATGTTTAAAAGATGTTTAAAAACATTTAGAAGACATTTAGAATGTAACTTGCTGATAGAGAAGATTCAAATTAAGGGGAGTTAAATTTACAAAATTAAAAAAAAATTAATTTTTTTTTTTTTTTATTTGTAAATTCAACTCCCAAGGCCGAAAAAGCCACTATAGACGAGGAGGCTACTTATTGTGATAACCCTCTCTCAACTCTATAACTCTAAAATATGAACCATGATGTCCCTGGTAGTTCCGCGCTCAACTTGTTTCTCCGCTGCACGGAAAAACAAGTTGAGCGCAGTGCTACCAGGGATGTGGCGGGGATCCAACTCAGAACCTCTACCACTACACCACTACCGCATTATACGATTTACAGTTTTTTAAGTCTTCTGTCAACCATTTTATTGCTCATTTTAATTCTCCTCTGGATTTCTTCTTTTTAACTTTAT
>NC_061167.1:41397166-41404666 GCF_022113875.1 Hydra vulgaris | reverse complement strand
ATTGTTTAATGTTCTATATATAAATACAAGCTTTGCTGCTTTTTCTACCCCCAATCGCTTTCTTAACTTAGAATGAACAAGACCGAAAGTTGAAAAATTTTATTTGATTCCAGCACTAGAAGCTGGTGCATTTAATAAACCTTCAATTTCCATTATGTTATAGTAGATTTGGCTTTTAATTTGAATATTGGTAACAAATTCTTGAACTCTTTATCTGCAAAATTCATGGCAGCTTCATTTTCATTTTCAGAAAGATTAGATCCAAAATTTCTAGGATCTAGTGTGTTTGCTAGGAAATAAGCATCACTGACAGTCTGAAGGTATCTAGATTCAATTTTTTTTTTTTTTTTTTCGTTTGATAAAAATGATAAACTGTTCATCAAATCATTAAAAATTTCAAGAGTCACTTATTTTTGTTTGATCTCTTTGTAACTTATCTAGAGCTACTGCAATTGGTTTCAATATTTTCAATAAATCTTCTGTGTTTCGCTTTATCTGTATATAAGTCTTTATTTTTTTCAAACATTGTAAAAATAATGCTCCAGTTATTGACATATTTTTCAAGTAAATCACATACAGAATTCCAATGAGTTTCAGTAGGAAGTGGCAATTTTGTTCCTTTGCTTAATTTATAAATTGCTCCAGCTTGATGATTATTTCTTATATATTTTAATATTTGTGTACATTTTCTATGTTAAGATCATTTGCTAAAAGATTCAGCATATGAGCAGCACACTCATAAGTTATGATAATATCTCTTTCAGATGACAATACTTATCTCATTGATTTCACATTAACTGCATTGTCAGTCACAAAGCTTTATACTGTGCATCCAAATTTACGTTTTACAAAATCTATTGCTTCTCTTGCTAATTGTGTAAGATATTCACCAGTATGTGAATGACCAGAAGTGTTGATTGTTTCTACTATAATATTAATTTTATCTTTACAGAGATACAAACTTTAGGTTCATTATGTACATTACTCCAGCCATCTAAAGACATGGCTACAATTTTCCCATTCAATACATTACATTTTTCAATTTCTTTTGTGTAAACCCTATCAAATATTTCTCCTCCAATTTCAGTTCTATTAGGTAGAGTGTATCCTGGATGAAGCATATTGATAATTTAAAAACAAACAAAAAAATCATGTATTTAAAATATATATATATATATATATATATATATATATATATATATATATATATATATATATATATATATATATATATATATATATATATATATATATATATATATATATATATATATCTTATACCAATTTTAGTCATTTCAGGCAGTCAATAACCACCTAAAAAGGATTTAAATGCTAATTTGAGCTCTAAAAATGAATTCTTGCCAGTCATGTATGACCAGTTGAAAAAAAAAATCAGAGGTTTGAAAAACAAGGTTTTTACAAATAATCATGATTTAATTTGGAAAATGCATATACTAAAATTTTATAAAACTACTTAGATTTCAAATGAATCTTTTTTTTAAAGGGCAGATTTGCTCAAAAGGTTTTGAACAAACCCGACCTTTTAAAAAGCACTGATTCAAATAAGAGTTTAAATTAGTTTTATTGTTTACGTTTATTATTTATTATTAATTTAAAGTTTAAATTAGTTTTATTGCTACTCTAATTTGCTTTGTTGACAAATTTCTGAATTGAAAAATTTATTTTTTGTGGATAAACAAGGCATACGACCGCACGCCTTTTCTGGGAAGGCCAGATATATATATATATATATATATATATATATATATATATATATATATATATATATATATATATATATATATATATACATATATATATATATATATAAATATATATATATATATATATATATATATATATATATATATATATATATATATATATATATATATATATATATATATATATATATATATATCAGGCCTTGTTACGAGATTTCGCTGCGTAACGGAAAAGCTGAACGTGAATAAATGTAACTTTACTCAATAAAGATATTTACATTGTTTAAAATGTTAATTTACGTCAGTTGCGTTTTTACTTAATTGTAATTAAATTTAAAATGACATTAAAAACTATTGTTAGTCTTTGAAACGAAATAGCTTTAAATTGTACAATGTTGTTATAAAAAAAAAAAATTTCAGTGTTGGTTAAAAAAAAGTCTTCTTGTATTAAAATCTTATACTTATTTAAACTTAATTTTTTTGCTTTTAAACATTCGTTTTAAGGTTGTTTTTTTTTTATTTTTTTTTTAAATAATTTAAATTTAACACTTGTTTATGGTTGATTTTCTTAAAGGAATTTAAATGTACTTATAACTAAACGCATAGATTGGGTTTTCCCTTTAAAAAAAAAAACGTTTGTTTTGATAAAATAAATGTTGTAAAGAAACGAAATTTACTGCTTTTTCGGCTTTGTTTTTTTTTATTTTCGTTAAACTATTTTATTTTTATGTACAGTGAAACCTAATATTTTTTTTCTCAATCCAAAAAAAAAATAGTGTTTTTGGTTTTCAGATGTTATAAGCAGAATTTGTTTTTAACAAATATCATTATAATTTTGAAATTTATGTATCTTATATTTATAGCTCAAGTACTAGTTTTGTTTTTAAAATAAAATAAAGATAAGTTGGGTTTTTAAAAAGTTTATTTACTGATCACGTTATTTTTAATAGGTTTGTATTTTAGTTTGTTCAAGGACGTATTGTTAATACGTCCTTAGTTTGTTTTATAAAAAAAATTCTTTGGCAAACGGCAAAGGGAAAACCCAAACAAACATTTATAACTCAAGTTTAAAAGTATTGACGTCATTTATTAACTTGTAGTCATAAAATGAATAATACGCTTCTGTAAATAATGAATGAAACTGTAAAATAATGGAAAAATAAAAACTGGAAAATAATGCGCTTTTGTAAGCGCATCTTTCAGACCAGTATTTGGAACTTACCTGAAACTTAACTAAAATTAAAATAAAGTTATATGTAATACGAACATTTTAAAGTAACTTGAATTAAATTTATCAAATCTTTTTTTACTTTGGCAATTTTATAAAAAAAACGGAGCATTTTAAAATTAAAAAATTTTAAAATGCTCTGTTTTAAAAATAAATGAAAGAATTTTAATTAAATTTAATAAATTTATTTACCAAAAACTATAATTATTAAAAAAATATTTAAATTTAATAAAATAAATTGAAAATATTTCTTTTTTTAAATTTGATTGTTTATAAACTTATGAAATCTAATATTTAAAATTAAATATGATGAAAAGTTTAAACTTAAAACACTTTATTTTCTTTAAGTAATTTTTAAAAACAAAAAAAAAATTATTAAACAAATTGTTTCTTTAACAAAAAATCTATTAGTTTACAATTGCGGTTAAATGCTTTTACTTACGACTTTAATACTTCTGAATGAACTTCACATAAACGATATAAAAAGATAATTTAAATATTCTTAAAGATTAAAGTTTTTGCGTAACGCATAACTGCTGAACACGTAGGCAAATCGCCTTTTCGCAGGCAAAATGCGAGCTGCGTAACGCTTCTTAACAAGGCCTGATATATATATATATATATATATATATATATATATATATAATATATATATATATATATATATATATATATAAATCACAGTTTTATTTTCTACTATATTATAGTTCTGACTTCTTGGGACAGTCAATTGTCCTAGTTTTGAAACAGTTATGCTTTTGAAAAAAAAATCAAAAAAAAAATAATTTTATAATTAATTATAAATTAAATATAATTAATTATAATGAATTAACCAGCCTATTGGTCAGCGTTACTGTACAAACCCGGTGTAAAAAATAAATCAGTAATAAACCAGATTATAAAAAATTTAAGCAATAGAATTTTATAATTTCAAATTTTATTGCATTTGTGTGTCCCATTTTAGCTTTGCAAAACAGTGAAAGAGAAATTTTTTAGTAATAAGACTTTATATACATACTTATTTATTATATATCTAACTTTTTTATATATATTTTAAATGCACATTAATTTATTTTTAAATTGTAGATCATTAATGAAAGTTAACGAACTAAGATGAAATTAAAACGAATGATGAAATTTAAACGAACTAAGATGAAATTTAAACGAAAAAGATGGAATTTTATGAATGTTATTTTGGAAAAAAAATTGCTAAAGCAAGTCAGATTAAGCTAAAAATATGATTGATGCATGCCGCATTATGTATATAATGTTAGTGGATTGTTATAAACCGCATGATGCGGTTTATAACAATCCACTAACATTATATACAATATACAATATACAAAATACATATTTATTTCCTGAGTGAAGACTGGTTACTTTGGCAAAACGTGGCTATAAACAAGTGTCAATAAAACATTTTAATAGTAAAATACTCAGAATAAAGCATTTTTTGTTAATTTTTTGCTTGTACTTTCGGAAAATAATGTCTTCATTAAATATGGATGCAAAATTTTTAAATATATATTTTAGGCTCTTTTTTGAAGCATTTTGGGGCCCCTTCAGATTCTTGGTGTAGTTAAGGTGATATACAAATTATTTGAATTCTTTTATTTGAAATTAGCATGGTTTTATAAGCGTATTATGTCTAAACAAAATCTTTAGATGTTATAATTTTTTTTTGCTTCAGGTTTTTTAATATTTGAAGAATTCTTTTTATTATATATATATATCATTTTCAAAACCTTTTACTACTTTTAAAAGTGAATCTAAAGAACACCATTTTGGAGTCTTTAGAGCATTTTTGCTCATCGGCATTACCATGAATTTAGTTAAAATCGTTTGAAAAAGTGCCTTAAAATTAAAATTTTTACATACTTATATCAAGAAAGTACTTAAAAACACTTGAATTAAAGCATTTTATGAGAAACATACACATAAAAGAAGAGTAAATGGTGAAATTAAAGAAATTTAACACGCAAAAAAGTTGGTTAAAACAATGGCGGATAAAAGTATAAGCATAATTTAAGACGAAGAAACATATTAAACATACATATCCGCGAATATATAAACATACATATCCGCGAAGGCGGATTCCTGGTCAACAATTTTACTATGAGAACAAAGATAAACCTTTTGATGATCAATTTAAATTCTTTGATGAGAAAAATATGCATCCCAGTTCCTTGTGGCGCAAGAAACTTGTAGTTGTGGTATGCAGTCCTCTTGTTTTGTCACTAAGAAGATCTTGAATGCTGCTCCCTACATCAAAGAATGCCTTCAAAAAAGACTTATTATTTATGAAAAAGCAAAAACACTGATATCTTTTTTGGCCAGATCTTGCTGCTTCTCACTATTCTAAAATGATTCTACAGTGGTAAAAAGATAATAATGTGAAAATCTTTCCTAAAGATGAGAATCCTCCAAATCATCCTGAAGAGCTCAAGATTTAAGATTTTTGGGCAATAGTTTAGGAGTTCTCTGTTAGACAGATGGAGTAGCAAAACATAAAGAGAATTTTTTACAAAGAGTAGAATAATGCTACAAATAACGTGAAAAAAGAAAAATTCTGCAGAATGATGGCATCAACCCCTATAAAATTCAATCTCTTGCCAAACAGCCCATCAGGCCCCTTAAAATAAAGTTGAAATTCTTATTAATGTCAATGCATTCAATTAAAAAAAAATTGAAATAAAAAGCATTTATGGTTTCAGAGAAATCTCAGTTTAAAGTTGACCGGATTTTCCCGTGTCCACCCGATAGTCAAAATACAATATTCCTATCAGTTTTCACAAAAATTACTATAATTTTGACCAAGAAAGAGCTTATAATTAAAAAAAGGCCCCAAAAACAATCAGAACATCTTAGATTATTAAACTATGATGTCCATTTTACTTAAAAAATGTATTTATTTAAAATCTTATTCAATTTTTTTATTCAAAAAAACAACACTCATTGGTTTATTGCAAATAACTTACACAATATTGATAAATGATAATACTTTTACTGTCTAATTATTACTTACTGAAGTTTTAATTCACTGCATTTAATAAAAATGATACAAAAAATCTATTGCAAAGTTAGCTTATGCTAAGGTTGCCTCTTTGTTGTACTTGTTATTTTCTTAGTCCTGATTCCAATGTTTACCTCTGTATATCTCTTAATCATCCTTGAATGAAAAAATGTCATATTTAGGCTTTTTTTTAATTAAACTTTCTCTCTCTTAGACAAGGTCCATAAAGAAATCGTAATATTGTTGTTATATTGTTGGATCCTCTAAGCTTAAGCCTCTGTCCCATTGTCATAAAGTTGCATCTACAAATAATATCATGGTCGCTGCTTGAGCAAGTTATTATTACATGTTCCATTAACAAAATTCTGCATGACTCATCATTTAGCTAGCATTCTTTTATTGTAAATGTTCTTCCATTTTAATAATTCTTTTCACTGATCTAGTTTTTACCTTGAACTTTAGTGCTTCTGAAGTTGTATCTTTGGAACTTTGTTGGAATTCTTTCCCACCTTTATGTTTTCATGATTTCTTTATCATATAATTACAGTTTCTTATATCTTCTGTCAACCACTATGTTGTTCTTTAACAATCTTTAATTTTGTTAACTTCCAACATAATTAGCATAGTGGTTGTTGACAGGATTTGTTGGGAGAAAGTTTGTTTTAAAAGTTCCATGAAAGGAAATTTTTCTAATAAAATATTAACCATTGATTACAGCCAAACTATAAATAAATATACTCAACTAGATGCATAATTATTACCCAAAATCAATAATCTGGTTTAAAGATTTAGAAAAATTACCTAATGCACTATATTGAACACAATTTTAATCAGTTAATATCATTTCTTAATCTTTCTAGAGATTAAAGATTGATTAAAAAGGATACAAGAGTTTTCCTATGAATACTAAACATGATCAAGGTTTATATGTATTTAGAGTTACTTTTCATGATAACATGAATATACACTCCTTATATAAAAGTAAAAAATATAGATTTTGCATACCTTGCAAACAGTGCAACAATATATAAGTGCAGCTCCAGCAGATTTTAATTGACTAGTAGGTTTTTTTAATTTTGCAGCCCGTTCAGCTGCTTTTTGTTGTGATTGAATCTTCTGTTGACCTCTGGCCATTTTTTTATGCTTTAAAAAAATAATCTTTTTTTAATTATAGTTTTATTGAAAACAAACATACTTAGTAAATATAAAAACTTTTACTTCAGTTATTTGGCATAAGGTCAAATGCAAGTTCTAGTGTCATACTAAAAAAATTGAAACATGAGAGACATATCATTAAAATTAGGTTTGGTTTAGATAGAATTTGCATAAGAGATTTTTTATAAAAAAAGAAACAAAAAAAATTTTTTTTTGAATTTTTCAGTATTAAGTACAAAATACAACAACAACAAAAATACTATTTACATAAAATACTATTTACTTAAATTAATACATGATAAATATAAATATGGTTAAAATTGCTTGTTTGTTTAGTTACGAAAAATAAATTTTGTGAAGAACTGAAACAAATTCACTTA
>NC_061167.1:41142166-41394666 GCF_022113875.1 Hydra vulgaris | reverse complement strand
TAAAATAAGGTATCTGAAAGAAGATCAAAGGATCTTGTCGTCAGGACCTTAAATAAGTTCAAACAAGCATTAACAGTATCAAATTTTTACAAATTTCATATATATATAATCCAAATATATACTATATAATCCAAAGAGAGATCACGCGGATCTACTCACCAATATTTTATATAAACGTATACGTTAAGTAAACAATATAAAATCAACAAAATAAGTAAGAATAAACATTTTACAAATATAAATAAGAAAAGGCAAAGTTATTAATTTATATTATTAATAATAACATAATACGTCTTCTAATGAAAAAATTAGGGTTTTTAATTTACTTTTAAAAAAACGAAAAGTAATAGGTAGTTCGAAGTCAAAATTGGGCAAAACAATTTTATTCCAAAGGTGTGGTACACGATAGGCAATACAAAATTGATTAAAGTTCGTTTGACAGAAAGGTTCATTTAAAAAATCAGTATTTCTCAAATTGTATTTGTTGATGGGTTTCGGAGTAAAAATATCTTTGAAGACAGATTGAGACAAGTCATTTTTTCACATGTATACAAAGCATAAAACATTATATATATTTTTAGCTCGTATATATTTAAAATTCTCATTTCAATAAAATAATGTTTTGCGTGAGAAAAGCGATTTGCAAAGCAGATTAAACGGATAGCATGTTTCTGACGGCGATAAAGACGTTGCAACTTACTTTTTTCTGTACTACCCCAGGCGATATTAGCATAATTTAAATAACTGTGTATAAATGAATAATAAAGTTTGATTAAAATTTTCTTTTTGAGGTAGATTCGTGCTTTATATAAAACTCCTATGTTTTTTGAAATCTTAGTGCTTATGTAGTCGATATGATGATTCCAACACCTAAAAATTTTGTTACGGAATCCCTTTTTATTTTATTTTGATCAATAAAAATTTTAGGTAAGTTTAATGGCAAATACCGTTTTTTGGAAAGCGAATGGAATAAGGTCCACTTTGTTTTATTAGAGTTTAGAGTTAACTTATTACATTTAAACCAACTCGATACATGTATAAGCTCTTTGTTCATTGTTTTAAAAAGTTCAAAGATATCACTGTTAGAAAGAAATAAGTTAGTATCATCTTCAAACATAATACTTGTTAGTTTAGAGGCTTTATTTAAATCATTAATATAAATTAGGAAAAGGAGTGGACCAAGAATTGAGCCTTGTGGGACTCCACATGTTATAGAAAGACAATTGGTATGATAACCGTCATTACTCGGAACAAATTGTTTACGATTTGACAAATAGCTTTCAAACCATTTTAAAACTTTATTTTTTATTCCATAGTGTTTAAGTTTATAGATTAGATTTTGGTGATCAACCGTATCAAAAGCTTTTGATAGATCAATAAAAAGTCCTAGAGTATATTGCGATTTTTCAAATGATTTTGAGATTTCACGTACAAATTGGATAATTGCATGTTCAGTTGAGCTACCCTTTTTAAAACCGAATTGAATAATGTTAAGTAATTTATTAACATGAAAATATTTGTGTACTCTGTTATATATAATTCTTTCTAAATTTTTTGAAAAGGTGGAAAGAACAGAAATAGGGCGATAGTTACTAATAATTGATTTGTCCCCTTCTTTAACAATAGGAATAATTTTGGCAACTTTTAACAGTTCGGGGAAAACACCTTGATGGATAGAAGCTTTAAAAACTTTAAAAAGAACAACTTTTAGCTGTTCAAAACAATCTATAATAACGTTTCCATTTATTTGATCTACTCCAATTGCTTTATTATTTTTTAAAGATTTGAAGGCTCTTTCAAACTCTTCAAACAATAATTCAGAAGACAACTCAACTGAACCAATGCAATTATCAATGGGTACTAGAAAATCAGTAAATAAAGATTTGGTCTTTGGGATTTTTTTAGAAAGTTTGGACCTATATCGATAAAAAATTTGTTAAATTCTTGAGCTATAGTTCTTGGTTCGTATAAACTTTTGTTATCGACTCTAACCATTTGAGGCAGAAAACCTGAGCATGATTTTTGTTTTCCAATAATTTCATTCATTATTTGCCATGTGCGTTTTGTGTCATTTTTAAATGTATCGAGTAATTGGGAGTAATAATTTTTTTTTAGGTTTTTGCGAATTTTTTCAAATAGATTTTTGTAGTCCTTGTAAATTTTTTCGTTTTTAGGTGTTTTTGATTTCAAAAAATGTATATATAGTTTTTGTTTAATTTTGGACAATTTTTTAAAGCCCTTAGTGATCCAGGGTGTATTGCAGCTCTTAGTAGTTATTTTATTTTCAATGATTGGGAAGTTAGCATCGTATACAGAAAAAAATGTTTTGAAAAAAGACTCATAGATATTGTTAGCATTATCATCAAAATTTATGTTATTCCAGTGTAGTAATGAAAGTTGATTTTTGAATAAATTAAGGTTAGCCTCATTATAGATGCGTTTTCGAATTACTCTTTGTGCGGTTAAAGTTTTTTCAGAGTTTGTATTATCTAATTTTAGGAATATAGGGAAATGTTTATTAAAGATATTGAACCCGTTTCAAAAATTTCATCATAAAAATTTTTAACTTTAAGGTTATCCATTATAAAGAAAACAATTCATGTTTAAATCTCCAATTATAAAATTTTATTTTTTTTCAACGGTACCTTTTTTAATAATTTGTTGTAAAAACATGCTAAAGTTTTCGCTTACGCCATCAGGTGGCCGATAACAACAGCTTAGTAAAAAAAAATTTTT
Source organism: Hydra vulgaris (assembly GCF_022113875.1). Taxonomy (NCBI): domain Eukaryota; kingdom Metazoa; phylum Cnidaria; class Hydrozoa; order Anthoathecata; family Hydridae; genus Hydra; species Hydra vulgaris. The sequence goes on along the minus strand of NC_061167.1, from coordinate 41,391,930 downwards.
GTTGCAGTTAGTAATTTCTATAGTTGCAATTTCTTTATCGCAGTCAGAAACGCATAAATCAAGCTTAAAACAATGCTCAAAATTTTCGTGAACATAAATTAAAACTCCACCACCGCGCTTATTTGTTTTCCTTTCCATTAAAAATGTATTAAAATGAGGTAGATGAAAATTATTTAGGTCTTCTAAAGAAATCCAAGTTTCCGTTAAACAAATTATATTAAAAACATGTTTAGTTTCTTCTAATAAATCTAAAAGTTTTTCAAAATTGCTATTTACGTTTCTTATATTGAGGTGAAGAATTAACAATTGACTATTATTTCTTTCATTCTCATTCTTAAAAAGAAACCCTTCTAGTTGGCTAGGAAAGTAATAATGAACAATCTGAAAATTTATTGTGATAAATATTGTAATCAGAGTTTTCATTTAACGTAGAGTAATTTGTTTTTTAAATTTTAAAAACACGAGATTCAAAGTTTTCATTTGTAGCCATGATTAATATATTTTATTTAAGATTTCTTTTTAGGAATGCCCATAAAATTATTCGTTAAAATTGCTTTTAAAGGAAGTTTTAATATAAACAATTTTGTCATACCTTACCGTAACACTTTCACCATTCCATCGCCTTTCTTTCACTTCAGCGAACAATTTTTTTTCGAATAGCGACGGTTTCTCGAGAAAAATCTTCGTTCACGAACGTATTTGTGGCTTTGAGTCGATACAATTCCTTCAATATTCTTATTTTGTCTTTATATTTCTGAAGATTTAATATTATAGTCCTTGGTCGTCCATCGTTTTTTCGTCCAGTGCGGTGAGCTCTTTCAATTTCAACATCTTTTAGTCCAAGTTTTTCGGTGAAGAATGTTTGGACTTTTTTTTCTGTATCCCCCCATGATTCTTTATCACTCTCGTAAATTCCTTCAATCCTAAGATCGGCGCGAGTAGGTGTCACATGGGGGGGTGCCATTACAACTTTTGCCGACTAAAAAAAAAAAAAAAAAAAAAAAGGTCCTCGTTTTCCAAAATTTGCCGACTGTCTAACCTATATCGAAAGGGGGTCCACATTTGCCGACTAACTAGGTCCAATTTGCCGACTAAGGGTCCAATTTGCCGACTAAGGGTCCAGTTTGCCGACTAAAAATCATTGATGGGGGGGTGTCACCCCCCACACCCCTCTATCGCGCTGGCCTTGCCTAAGATTGTTTCGGCGTGATCGATCTTCTAAGTTTCGTTGTTTTTCTTTTAATACATTATCTATTTTTGTATGTTCCATTTTTTTATCTAGATATTTATTGTTAGTAACTATTTTTTCGTCGATAAGTCCTTCATTAAAATTTAGGCTTACCTTTATATTTTCTAATTCTTTTGTTAATTTTTTTATACAATTTGCATTTCCATCAACATTTTTCTCTACTTTTTCAAATCTGTCGTTTATTATTTTGATGTTAGCGCCAATAATATCGAGAACTGCTTTTTCTTGCTTTTGAAACATTTCTTCCGTTTCCTTTTTAAATTCTTCGAACATTTATTTTAAAAGTTTCTTTATTTCTGGAAGTGTTACAGCCATATTATTAAGATAAAAATTTTTATTAAAGATACGTCTTTATTTATAATAAATAAAAAGTTTTTTTCATAATATGTCCTTTTTTACATAATATGTCCTAATATTTTTGAGAAGCATGGTGATATTGAAATAGGTCTATAATTTGCGATACAAGTTCTATATCCAGATTTAAAAACTGGTATCACCCTAACAACTTTTAGTTTATCAGGAAAGACTCCTTGTTCTAAAGAAATGTGCAAAAGCGGAGTTTTTAAATAAAATATAGATTCAGTTATTATATTGCTACAAACATCATCAATTCCATTATTTTTATTTGATTTTAATAAATTTACAGCATCAAGTATTTCTTTTTCAGATAACTTATTATTTTCCATAAAATCGTTATTAAGGTTAAGTATGATTCGAAGCTAGTTTGACTTTTTTTTTTTTTTTGAGGCCAAACTTGGGCCCTTATTAACAAATGCATAATTAAAAGAATTAGAGATTAATGATTCATCAGTAATTTTGCGATTATTTATGATTAATTTTTTGGGAAACCCATTAGTGCTTATGCTTTTTTAATCTATCACCTCTTTCATTATGCGCCACACTGTTTTTTTTTATCATTTTTGTTAAGTTAAGTAATTGATTAATATAATACTGCTTTTTTGAATACTTTATTATTGCTTCGATGAGCCGCTTGTAATTTTTATATATATATATATATATATATATATATATTTTAATGTTGATTTTAGGTGTCCCAAGAAGTCCTTACGGTCTTATCACAGAGCACCGCGGAAGAGCATTTAATAGGAAGTTCACGCCTCCTTCCCAACCGATGTCGCAAAACTTGCCCAGAGGTGAGGTTTGAATATTTTGTTTTGTTTTCATATGTTCTATTTTTTTATAAATTTATAATAGTGGGTCAAAATTTTTAAAATGTATAAGAACTTCATTCTCTATTTAGAATTTCTAAAGAGTTAATGTCTCCTAATATCAATATATTGTACTGTAAATTTTTAAAAAATTGATTTTTTTTGTAGCCCTATTACATGGTAATATTCAGTAATAATCAGTTATGATATCTCCTGCAAAAAGGTTCATTCTATCGTTTATGTGTCGCATATAATAATTCACATCGCTTGATATTAAATAAGCCACCATGAAACAGTGCTAGTGAATTATTTGTTAAGCATGATACTCATTTATTTAATGTTATTATTCATAAGCAACAATATTCATAATTGCTACTGCTACAAAATAGTTAGAACCTATTCATAAAAGCTTTTTATAATTCTGAGAGGTTCTTGAAGTCTCCATTTACGTTTAAATGGAGAGCTGAGTTATATTTGTAAGACTTAAAATTTTTTTTCTCTTTGGTTTATATTCAAGTTCAATATTTTTTTTTATCCACTTTATTTTTACTTATTGTATATGTATTATATTTAGCCGTGTCATTAAATTTGATTGATTGATTATCAAAGAGCACCACGTATTAGCATTTAACAAGAAAGATTATGCCTTCTTCCTTACCAATGTTGCCTAAAGCTCGCGTCGAACCTCATACCTTTGAGTTAAAATAATTAATCCAGAGGTTAATAACCCTGGCTTAATTTAATTAATCCAGAGGTCCGAGGTTCAACTATCCACTGCGCCACAGCTGCGTTTTATGTCTGAGTGGAATTAACGTGTGTCTAAATAAAAAAAAATTTCTTAACAAAATATCCTTTAGAGTCAAGTTTATGCGATAAAACTATAAGAAAGAGTTTTTCACAAAGAAAGCGAGTAGAATAAGTTTTTGTGCTATTGATTGAATTTTTTTTATAAAGTTATCAAACAATCATTTATAGATATGAAGATATGAAGAGAAAAAGCAAATATAACTGAAGTGAGAACAAAGTAAAAAATTTTTAAGGAACAGTTTCAGTAGTAGCACAATTTTCAATTAAATACTAATTAATTAACTGTCATACTTTAAAGTTAATTAATCACATTTCATTTTTTTTTTTTTAAATATCTAACGATATAGTTTCAAAATGACATAAGCAATCGAAGCATTAAAAATAAAAGAAGGAAGTTTAGAAGAGTTCTTAAACAATAACTAGAGTTAGTTTATTGTTAATTTCTTATGTTGTGCCTATTGAACGGTTTTAAGAAAATATTCCCCCGTAAAAATCCCCCGGGAAATAATCCCCACAAAAAAATCCTCCCGGAAAAATCCCACTGAGAAAAAATCTTCTCGGAAAAATTCTCCCGAAAAATTTTTTTGAAATTTATAGATTGCCTGCCCAAACCGAAACTCTTAGTCAATAAGCGGCACTCCTTCCATGTTTTACCTATTTGTCAGTCGATTTACGAAAAATGAAGAAGATTAAGGTTTTATATGTAACAAAAAATGTAAGCATAAAAATATTTATATTATGAAAAATTATTATATTGATTTATCGTTTGTTTTATGCGCTGTAAAAAAAAATTTCGGGGGATTATTTTTGGGGGGATTTTTTCCTGATACCTTTTAAACAACTAATAATAAATTTCTAGATTAGAATTGTATTAATAAATATCGAGATAAGAATTGGAAGTATTTTGGCCGTATCTTTAAAAAGGTGTTTTATATCTCTATGTTTAAAATATAGCATTTCGTTTTTAAACCCGGGAAAAATACTACAACAAAAAATAAAATCTTGAAGAGATATAATAAGTTCCCTGCCAAAAAAATTCGTTAAGAATGTAGCAAACCTATAGCTAAACGGGGAAGCAAAATATAACGTTCAAATAAGTAGAGATTGTCTAAAACAATTTGTATTGATAATTATACATAGTATCAGGGCCGCCTAGAGCTTATATGGCGCCTGGGGCAAGGCATCAAAAAGGCAATCCTTAAAGTATGCATAACTTTAAAAAGGATTAAAATTAAAAGCATATGCTATCATGCATGTGCATGATTGCATACGCTTTTTAAATGGATTGTTTTTTAATGATGCATTCAGATGGGAAAATAGGTCTTTAAGACCCCTTAAATGTATTTGGTATTAAAAGCTCAAAGAGTTCCCAAGAGAAAAAAGAAGACTCCTTCAAAAAAGAAATATGCATAATTTCTTCCATATATTTGTCTTCTTCAAAATCAGAACCTCTAAAGGGTTGGACAAAGTAAAAAATTGTTGCTAAATATAATTATTTTAAACCATAAAATTGTTAATAAAGTTCAATAAAAACTCAATCCGCACTGTCAGTAAACTGACGGACTGTTTACATAAAAAGTATGCTGTTTTTCTTACACAGTATGGTGAAAAGTCATCTATTATTCAAAAGGTTACTCTTGAGAAATTGAAAAAGATTACTTTTGCAATTGAAAACACTTGCAATTAAAACAAAGCTTGATCAATTGCGAGAGTTTTTTCTGGAACCAAAAATCTTTGTCTGGAACCAGTATAACTTAAAAGTAACCAACTATCCCAAGCTTATTTGCCACAGAAACTTATACAAACTTGATGAGAACAAGTTAGAGTACCTGGGGACTGGAGAAGATATCTAAAGTAAAATTTTTTGTTTTACTTAATTTGTTAATTACTTTTGTTTTACACACATAAATTTTTTTAACTGAAAATATGAAATTAAGAAAATTAAAAGTTTTATTAAAACACGAATGTGTTATTGTAAAAATTGAACATGTATATTCAAATACATAAGCTAATAGTATATATAATATAGTATGATATAGCATATATGATATAGTATAATATAATATAGATTGCAATATTGAAGTATATTGTAACGGGTGACAACTAAAATACGAGAGTGGATTTAAAGACAGGAAAAAAATTAAAACAAAAAGTAAACTTGTATTTAGAAAGTATTTTTATTCTAGTTTTTATCTATTTAATCACTTATTTTCAATTAACTTTCTTTATCAATTAGGCCTGTTATAGACTGAGATAAACTACGTACGAGTCTAATATCAACTTTATTAAGGCAGTAGTTGATTCTAGATCGTAATTTTTAAGATTTTCTGCATGCAAATTCTTGAAAGCAAGACCTTTCAAAATACTCCAAAAAATTTTAATAGGACGACATTCTTTCAAGTTTGCAGGGTTATCCGCTTTCACAACAAAATTCATGTTTTTCTTGTTTAGGAACGTGACTAGTGTTTTTGCATTGTGAGATGATGCTAAATTGGGCCAGAATACTTATGCACCGTCTGAATGATACTTATCGATAAATGCAATGGATGAATGGATACTTATCGATAAGTGGAGTTTTTTAATACTTATTTTTAAGTAGATTTTTTGATTTACAATCAGCCATACTTTTTTATTAGAGTAATTTTTGTTCTTTTTTTTTTTAATGTTTTAATAATGTGTTGCTGAATGCAGTTGAACTTTCCTGGTATCTGTTGTTAAGATAGGCCGTTTTTATGGTCAAATATAAGTTTGAGTCTTTTATTGTTTGTCTTGGTCATTTTTTTTAACCATTCCTCCACTACCTTGAAATTTTTGGTAACCAGATTCACTTTTAGCAATTTTAATTATCTTGTAGATAGTACTTTTAGGTATATTCTCAGTTTTAAAAGGGTCATAAGTAAACTTTTTACTAACATTTATGTAATTTAAATAAAATTCATACACAAGTTTTGTAATGTGTTATGATCCGGGCGCCAAGCTTAAAAGGGCGCCGGATAACATGTGTTTTTTTGTTTTTTGTTTTCAATATATAAAAAACATTTTAATAAATGACAATGTGAAATCTGCTCAGTTTTTGTATTTGAGGTTGTAAGTCAGTAATAAAAATATACATAAAAAAATTCTATTTTTATTAAAAAATTCTATTATTATAATAAATTTTAAATTATTTTTTCAAAAAAAATTGGATTTAGTTGCGGTTGACTTAGACGGAACCGGGCGTATTCCGGGCGTATTCCGTTAGCTTTAGCTAACTGCGCAGAAGACGATGTGCTGTTTTTGGGCAAATAAGACGATGTGCTTTTTTTAGGCAAATAAGCCGCCTTGTCCAACAGGACCCGATCAATTATGAAGTATTTAAGTTTTTGCATTAGTTTTAAAGTAGACGGAATGCCTATATTAAACCTAATAGGAAAAAAATAATTTGAAATTTTTGTTGCTGTTGATTAAATAAGTATTTATTCAAATAAGTTGATTGATAAACAATGATTTTTAATTTGTTTTATTGTTGATAACTTACGGTTAAATAAGTCGGTTGATAATTTAAAAAGGATTTTGAACACTTTATGCATTTTTTCCAGATATTGGTAGCGCGCCTGCCTCAGAACCATGAGATCAGTGGTTCAAAGTTGTGCTCAGTATGTGTGGTTCAATGGACTGTGGATCAGTGGAGACCTCAAGTAATTCAACTGAACCTGAGCTAAATGAATTTCTCAAAAGAGTCAAAAGGGGTAAATTTATCCAACTGAGGAGAATGTGATTTGGAAATAATTAATGCTGACCTGTATTGATAATAATTATTAACCCTTCTCTGTGGCAAGTTGTTTTGAGTCAAAAAGATTAATATGTAATTATTTTAATGGGACCCCTTTGCATTCTTTGAAGCAATAAGATTATCCGCGCGATTCTAAGAAGAAAATCTTTTCTTTGAATGTGTTTTAACAATCTTTGCTTAAATGTCTAAAATATATTTACATTCGGCTGTCATTCAGTTGAAGAAAACTTTGCGCTCACACCTCAATCTCGATGAAATTAATTTGGTATTTTCGGTGAGAGAAACTAAGTTCAGATAGCAGAGTTAGAATAAGACCAAGATTCTTGCCAAAAGTCCGAACCTGAGGACACATTTAACATCCTGGAAAAGGAAAATAGTCTTGAATACTAGCTTCCTCTAAACAAAAGTGTGCACGCCACTTTTTAAGTTTAGTCGCCTCAACTGATGCTGCCTAGGAGAAAAAGAAAAATGACAATTATGAGTTTTTGGGAAATACCAAGTAATGTGGACCAAGACGAGTCAATCTTACTTAATAGAAGAAACTGTTAAAGAGAAACGCAAGCTCCTTGATAGCAGAAACTTTTGAAGAGAAATGCAAAGCCAAACTTGATGGAACTTGACATACGTGGCTTTATAGAGAATTTTAATGATCATGTAAGACAAAGATCAAGACGCTATCAGAAATGTGTGTGAATAACTAAAAGTGTAACTTTATTTATAAAGTTTTATTAATGTTACAAAAAAGTGTACAATAAAACTAATTGAAATAATTTCTCATATTTTTTTAATATTTAATCCACGCCTATTCCTTCAAGAAATGTCTATAAATGTGCATTTGTTGTAGGTCCTATTTGCTGAGTTCAGCTAGAATTGTTTTTCTGGTTGAATATTTCAATCAATTGACAATTGATTGATTTTCAATGATTCTTCAGAATGTCAAATGCCTTGACACTCTGAAGAATGTCAAGGCAATTGACATTCTTCAAAATATCAATTGCCTTTACAACACGTTTTGCAATATCCGTCTAAAAATATTTTGGTAAAATGATGCAAGGGCCAGAGCTAATCGCAGAAACTATTATTCTACCAAAGTTTAAGAACATTTGGATTGAAATTTTTGATTGAAATAAATTTTTAGGATTTTAACCTGTTGCGCTTATTTTGTGTATTTTGTTACTACTTAATCATCCATTGTTGTTTAAATAAATTGAATCTTTGCGTTGATGAATTCATTTAATATGCATTGTTATTTTGTTTTTCAACAGTTCTGCTCTATGTGAGACAACACATTGACTAGATGGCAAAAAATGGATCAAGTTGGACAACATCTGCCAGATGAAGATGGTTTCTTTACATCCATGATATCCAGGTCACAAGGCAAGGAGAGGGATGGGGGCTGGTAAATCAAGACCTTGTTTGTAGCTTAAACAAAATTTATATTTTGAACTCACATTCGCACATTAATAAACTTTTTCTCAATTTAAATATTAGTCTTCCTGGCTCGGATGACTGTGAGCGTCTATTTAACGATACTAGACTGTTATTCACTTCAAAGCGGCAAGAATAATTTTGAAAACTAACTGCTTCTCAAACTTTAAGTGAAAAGATAGACAGAAAAGAATAAACCACTTTGTTTGTTTTTTTTTGTTTTTTTTTTTTACTACCTTTTAATTAAGCATTTTGTTACAATATTTAAAATACAAATAAAAAAAATATATATATAATGATCGTTATTAAATAATAAAAGAACGCGGGGACTCATGGAAGACCATACCAAAGATATTTACAAGATAAAAAATAAGTAATGAAGTAAGAAACCTAAAATATTCCGTTACAAATACAAGATACAAAATTACATATTACAGCTGTTAATGATGCATATATAATTTTTATAAATTCATGTTTAAATAGAGGGTAAAAAGAAAGATCACTAAAAAGAAATCAAAAGTATATTGTTAAATCTTCGATTGTAAAAATGAGTTCTTTAAGCTTTTGTTTAAAAGAAAAATACATATTTTGATGAATAATATGCTTTTTGATAAGAGGATGGAAAAGAATCCATTATGTTTTATCAATGTTAAGAGATAATTTGTTGGTCTTAAACCAGTCAGATATTTTGATTAACTCGATGTTCACGTAATGAAATAGAGTAGGAATGCTTTTGTGTGACATAAATAAATTAGTGTTATCAGCAAACATAATTGTTATTAAATCCGAGGCTTTTTATAGATTATTTATATAAATAAGGAAAAGAAGAGGTCCTAATATGGATTCTTGAGGAACTCCACATGTAATATTTAACAAACTTGATGAAAATATTTTATTGGCGTAAATAAATTGTTTACGATTAGTTAAATAACTTTTCAACCATTTTAAAACAATGCCTGTTATACCATAATACTTTAATTTTTTAGCTAGAATTTTATGATCAATGGTATCAAACGCTTTCGCTAAATCAATAAATATACCCAATGTCAATTTAGAATTGTTAAATGAGTCTGATATACTTCTTGTAAGCTGAATAACAGCATGCTCTGTTGAATTATTATTTTTAAATCCATATTGCATGTTGTAATAAATTGTTAGATAAAAGGTGATTGTATATTCTGTTGTACAAAATTCTTTCTAAAATTTTAGAAAAAACAGAAAGGATAGAAATTGGACGATAGTGTTTTACATAAGTTTTTTCTCCTTCTTTAAATATAGGAGTAATTTTTGCTATTTTTAAATCATCAGGAAAATCACACTGATTAATAGAGCATTTAAAACTTTGGAAAAGTATGCCTTTTAAAACGTCAAAACAGTTTATAATAACATTCCCATTGACATCCCTTACGGAAATATTCCATGGAAAACCCATGGAATTCCATGAGTAAACCATGGTTTTCCCATGAAAAACGGGAATTCCATGGAATTTCCATGGGTAAATTTCATGAAAATTGAAATCCTATGGAATTTCCATGGGTGAACCATTTTTTTTTTTCATAGCTTAAGCTGCGCCATGGTTGTTACAAATGCGCTTTTAAAGATGGCGTCATAGCTCGTAGAGTTATGATTATTTTTAAATTAGAAAACAATACTTACTGCATTCTTCTGTTTTTCTGTGTTTAATAAGGCTATGAATTATATGTTTTTTATAATGCAATACATTTATATGTTTTAACTAAACATACAGACATAAACAACTAGATATATTTATCATATTATAATGCATTATAAAAGGGATTATTTTTAATTATATTTTATTATATATCATTTATGCATATACTTATTTTAACTGTTTCCAGTAGCTTTGCTTACTTTGCATAACTTGCAATAGTATAGCAAGTATGTCAAGTAAACCAGTTTGAATTTTAATGCCTACTTGGCAAATTATTTGCCAAATAATTATTATTTGGTTTACAACAAATAAATGTTTAGTTTTAATCTACATTAAATAACTAGTGTATTAATGTACATAGTGTAATTTAATGTACATTCAAACTAGTATAATTATTATTATAAAATTTATCGAACGTATTAAAGAAACTTATTTAAAATATTAATATACAAGCAGTATATTAGATAAGATTAGATAACTAAGATAATAAGATTAGATAACTAATGTACAAAAGATAACTAGTATGATCTTTTTTATTTTTTTTTTATAATAGCCTTAGATTACATAAAAATGCTTGAAGTTTATTGTATCGTAAATGTTCATTAAGTATTAAAAAACATTTTTTTATGATAAATGTTCTATTCAATTTTAGTTCTGTTAAGTTGTTTTTGTCTTTTTGTTGTAATTTTTTCTTTAGAATTATTAGAATATGTAAATAATGTAATATAAATAATGTTTATAAATTCTTTTATATTTACTTTATTATTTCATTTAAATTACTACATTATAAGCCAACAGGTTTGACTGGCAATATAAATAATGTTGTTCATCGTTTATATTGTTTATAACATCGTCAGTTTTTATATGCATTTAATATTTTTAAAAATAGTTCAAAAGCTGTCAAAATAAAATGGTGAATTGAGTTTAAACCAGAAAAGATATAAACGTAATCTTTGGGATTCAACTTGTAAGGATGTTCCAAGAACCACTTAGTTGGAGAAGGAAAACTGTGGTAATATTTTATAAGTATCAGTAGGGAATTTACTTAATGCACAAGATTTTACTTCATAGTTAAATATAAGCATATAAAAGCAATGTTTATAAATAATACACTATTATTTATTATAATACAATTATTTTTATTTGTTTATATTTAACTGATGTAAAGTGCTCGTCTTTAGTTAAAATAAATTAATTTTTGCACACACTTTGATATTTACTATGCTTTTACATTACTATACTTTATAAATTACATATTTGTTATGTTTTAAATAGTGAAGTAAAAATATAATAAATTTTTGAATTTAATGGTATGTGCGTAAGTTCTTTTATTTTAACTTTATCATTTTATTTAAATTACTGCATTATAAGCAGGTAAGTTTGACTGACAATATAAATAATGTTGTACATCATGCAGACAGCTCAGACAAAGAAGTAAGTTTTTACTTAAAATTACAATTTATAAGTTATACTATATTTGTTGCTGCCTTATTCTATATAAATGTTACTAACATGCAGGTAAAATTTATATATGTGTATAAATCTTTTCATTTTAACCTTATCATTTCATTTAAATATAAATTTTTAATTTATTTATTTAGCCGTTCATTAACAAGTCCTGTGCTTTATAATATATTAAAAAATGGAAGGACGTGAAGAAAACAGGTTTGTAAATGATGTTGTACATCATGCAGATAGCTCAGAAGAAGAAGTAAGTTTTTTTTTTAATTACAAAAGTAAATATATAATATAATATTTGTTGCTGCCTTGTTCTATATAAATGTTTCTAACATGCAGGTAACATTTATATATGTATTAGTTTGAATAAATCATTTTAATAAAGTTACATTATAGGCAGGAATGTTTGACTGGAAATATAAACAATGTTGTACATAATGCAGATAGCTTAGGCAAAAAAGAGGTAACAATCTAATAATTTGCATTTATAAATAATGATATATTCATTGCTACTTTTTTCTATATACCTAACATTTGGCAACATTCATAATTGTGTATAATGCCTAATTATAAAGTAAGTTATAATAGATAATAATTATAAGTAAAATGAATTAGTAAATAAAGAAAACTAGTTAGAATGTATATAATAGTTGTATGATGTATTGTCTAGATTGGTGAAATGGAGAATGAGACTAACTAGGGTGAAAAAAAATGAATATTAATATGTGAATGGTACTTTGTTTAACATCTACCTGTTTCTACAGATACAGTACAGACGCATTTATAAATGGGCTTGATGTTTTTTTGAATTAAATATGTTGTATTGATGGTTCTTTTTAACTTGTTAAAACTTGAAGTTATTATCAAATTTATATATACTATTTTTATCAAATAGTTAATATAAAATAATAAACATGTAAATTGTTTTATTGTAAAAATTGTTTTCTTGATAAATTTCAATTGTTTATCACTATGTATATCACTTATAGTATTATATTACTTGTAATTTTTTGTTTTATTTATTTTCAGTATGTTATACATATGCATGCATTAAATATTGTGTGGAAGTCAAGTTTTGATGTTTTAGGTGCATTATAGCTATTATTTTTCAAAGATTTGTAGGATTTAACAAGATTTAAATTTTATTTTGTTTATTGATTTTATTTGAAGAAAGCGATCTCATAGATTAAGAGAACTCAATAATAGTGGGATAAAATTTGCTTTTATGATTTAATATGACAATTCAAATAACATTAGATAAAAAACTTGAAAACAAATCATGCTTTTTTACCATGAAAAATCCATAAGTTTTCATTGGAAAGGTGTTCCTAATACCTATGGAAATTCCATGGTTTTTCCATGGATGGAAAATCATTGAATATCCATGGTATTTGGAACACTTTTCCATGAAAAACTTAAAGATTTTTCATAGGAAATTCATGTGTTTTCCATGAAAAACTCATGGTTTTTCCATGGAAAACTCATGGTTTTTCCATGGAAAACTCATGGTTTTTCCATGGAAAACTCATGTTTTTTCCATGGAAAACTCATGGTTTTTCCATGGAAAACTCATGGTTTTTCCATGGAAAACTCATGGTTTTTCCATGGAAAACTCATGGTTTTTCCATGGAAAACTCATGGTTTTTCCATGGAAAACTCATGGTTTTTCCATGGAAAACTCATGGTTTTTTCATGGAAAACTCATGGTTTTTTCATGAGAACGTGTTCCAAATACCCATGGTTTTTCCATGGGTTTTTTTTCTAAAATTCCCATGGGAAATTTTCGTACGGGATCATCTGGACCAACTGCTTTATTTGACTTTAACAATTTAAAAGCTTAAACTTTTTAGGGTTTGGAATTTTTTTCGGGTAGGTTTGGTCCTACAGATGCAAAATATTTATTAAATTTGGAAGCAATTAATTTTTGATCCAGAAAAAAATTATCATCTACTTTAATAACTGAGGGCAAAAGCTGCGACATTTTTTTAGTATTTCCAGTAATTTTGTTTATTAGTTGCCAAGTGCGTTTTGAGTTTAATTTGTATTTTTCAAGTAAAATAGTGTAGTGTAATGTTTTCAAATTTTTCTTTAGGCGTTCAAATAGTCTTACGTAATTTTTATAAATGGCCTTACTCTCAGTTGTTTTTGATTTTAATATAAAGTTTTTGTTTAGTTTTAGAAGATTTTAAATACCCTTACCCAGCCAAGTCATTTTGGGTCCCACATGGGGCAGCTTTATGGGGCCCAAATGGGTTGTCCACATCTAGCCCAAGGAAAATTGTCGCTGGGCCTATGTGGGACCCACATGGGTCCCACTTTTTTATTTAATTAAATTTTTTATAATATTTAAATAGTTATTTATTTATTTTTATATTAGATACATATAATTTAATATGTAGTAATAAATACGTCACGTGTGTCTAGCTTTATAGAAGTAAAACAGGAAATCAATCAAAAAGATTGACGTACACAATAATAAGCGTTTATAAATATACCACAATATTTAAATTATAATATAGTTATAGTAATATTCATGTATAAATAAGTAAATTCAGACCTTTTTTTAAATAAGTTTGTTAAGACTTTGTGAAAAAAGGACATCTTCAAGACCTGTCATTTTATATACATTTTTGCTAGTGGGTTTATAAAAACTCAAATAGTGTATTCATTAAATTTCAAAAACTTTTGATGCATAAAAAAAAATAATTTTCAAATACAATTTAAAACTCTTTTACTACCACTAATGATTTGACTTTAAATAAAAATAAGATTTTTCGAAAAAGAGTTCGTTTAAAATTTGAGAAAAGCTTTAAGACGTAATTACATTTGAGAAACGTAAGGGGGGTTTTTATAAAGTAAGTTCGCTATTGTGATTTATAGTCCTCTAGCTAATTGCCTAGCGAAGTACCTCATACCATCGCGCACAAGATCGGATAGCATTTAAATTTTGAAAATAAAATGGAATTTAACGTTTTTTTAACTTCATATATGGGCCCTCAATGGGTTTTATATAAGCTTTTTTAACTACATACATGGGTCCAAAATGGGCCCCATGTGGGCTAGCCCTTGAATACAAAATTTTGTATTCAAAGGCTAGCCCACATGGCGCCCATATGAAAAGCCCTTATCTGGCCCACTTGGACAAACCCATATGAGCTCCAATAGGACATGTTCGCTGGGTAATTACATTTTAGAAACGTAAGGGGGGTTTTCATAAAGTAAGTTCGCTATTGTGATTTATACTCTTCCAGCTAATTGCCTAGCGGAGTACCTCATACCATCGCGCGCACGATCGGATGGCATTTAAATTTAGAAAATAACATGGAATTTTTAACGTTTTTTTAACTACATATACGGGTCCTAAATGGGCCTTATGTGGGCTAGCCTTTAAATACAAATTGTTAACTTTTTTAACTAGATATATGGGCCCAAAATGGGCCCCATGTGGGCAAGCCCTTGAATACAAAATTTTGTATTTAAGGGCTAGCCCACATAGGGCCCATTTTGGGCCCATATATAAAGCCCACATACGGCCTACTTGTGCAAAGCCATATGGGGCCCAATAGGACATGTTTGCTGGGTAGTAATTCATGGTGATTTATTTTTTTATGTTTGTAATTTATTTCTACTTTAGGAAAATTTAAAAAAAAGATTTGTATATTAAATTAATGTCTTCAGAAAAGTTTATAACGTTCCAATAACTTAAGAAAGTTGATATTTAAAAGATTGTTAGTTTTTATTATGAAAAATTTGTTTTTTAAATGATTTTTTTTCATTATATAAAATTTTCGCATAAATATCTATTGAAAAGAATATAGGATCAGATATATCACTTTTAATAACTTTTGTTATTTAACAGCTTTGTTTTCTGACAATAGTTGTTGAAAAAGTAACGCGTTAACTTTTACTGTGAGTACGTTTTTAATTAGCTACTTTTTACTTTTACTTAATTAAGTAAAACATAAAAATAATTGTATCATGTAAAATTGGATCCATACCATACTCGAGATGTCCATGAAACACATTCATCTATAATGTATGTTTATTATCCTAATAGTAAAAACAAATTGGATCAAGTAAAACAAATAAGTGTCCCTTAACATATAAAAACATTAGAATATCAAACGTTTAGAATATCAAACGAAGAATTATTAAAAATAAATGACTGGATTACAATTAATAAACTTTCATTTAATGTTGAGAAAACTAAATTTATCTTATTCCACAAACCTAGTAGGGAAGATAACCTTTCTTTAAAATTACCCAACCTCTTTATGAATAAAACACCTATTAAAAGAGAGTCAACGGTTAACTTTTTTGGAGTGATTTTAGATGAAAATATATCTATTAGAAACAGAATCTCCAAAAATATCTCAATTTTATATAAAGTTAAACCATTTCTTAATATTGAGTCTTTAAAAATTATATATTTTTCATTTATTCATAGTTATCTTTCCTACTGCAATATTGTATAGGGAAGAAATAAACAAATATATATATATATATATATATATATATATATATATATATATATATATATATATATATATATATATATATATATATTATTATTATTATTATTATTATTATACGATTTACTAATTGTAATAAATTATGTTTTACTATATAATCTTCAACCTGTAAACTTTTAACTTTTAATTTTAACTTGTTATATAAACTGAAGGCGATAATGTAAACGGGGCTCGGAGATAAGACAATATACGTCTTCTTTTTGCTCCGGCCATTTATTTTACGTGTACGATCTTTTTTATTGTAAATTTTATTAAACGGCAAATGAAATAAATAAAAAATAAAAAAATAAAAAATAAAAAGTACCCATTTTACTATGTTTGAGATTTTTTCCAGACATGGAGTAAATTCCAAACAATTAAATGTTTATACTTACGTCAAAAAAGGATGTTTTGCAAAAAATTGCGATAATTGGAGTTTGGAAATCAAAAATCAATTTTTTAATATGTTCTACTAAATTTATAGATTTAAAAAAAAAATAAGTGCGCCAAAAAGTTAAAAGAAAAAAAATAAAATGTTTATTAAATATAAGGCGGGGAAGGGTCTTCGTTCCCACCCCCCTTGAATTCGCGCCCTGCGCCAGCCCCCATCGAGAGAGCAACAATTTGATAATACATTTTTATTATTGTTCTTAATTAAATATAAATTTACTCATCGACAAATTTTAAATTTTTTACAATAATCTATTAGCATTCAAAAATTATGATTATATAAAGTTTGAACCCCCTCCCCTCAATTTGAGGGGGTTATAAATTTTATATGGTCATATTTTTTGAACGTTTAGATGTTGTTTTATAAAGTTTAAAATTTATTGAAGAATGTAAATTTAATTGATAACAATTATCAACTTATTACTCTCACGCTTGGGACAATGTAGCTAAAACTTTAGCCTAAAGTATCCTAAAGTTTAGGATATTTTTGTTCACAGACTTTAATCATCGCAAATTTTTGCAAAGCGTCCTTTTTTGGCTAAAGTACTAATATATAAATATTTGGAGCTTACTTCATTTAGTTTACTTCTGAAAGTTCTCAAACTTCAAAAAATGCTGCATCCGCCCCACAGTGTAGCGAAATAACTGAAAAGCGCCCAAAACTCATATTTTGTAAAGTACTGAACATTTTTATCAAATAATTGTCTCAATTCAGCAATAAACATGATAAATACTACTGATAGATGAATTTTTAGAAAGAAGAATTTAAAAAATTAACATTTATTAAAAAGATAAACTATTCATCTCTGATCTTTTAATTACTCTTTTAGCTGAAGCAATCTTCAAAATTTTAAGCTTTTTGCTTTAGAAACAGATAAAAGAATGCCTAAATAAGGCTTCATGATAAAAAAATTAAATAGATCATCTAAATTAGTAAAAAAAAAAAAAAAAGTATAAAAAATGCGCTAATTTAAGCGAATTTTTTTAAACATCTAACTGGTAGAAAAAATGCTTCTTTGAGTTGACATGAGACAACAAAAGAATATTTTTTTCTTATGATTTGATATGTTTTTTAATAAATTGTAAAAAAGAATTATGAGAATGGTGCATTTAAAAAAATCCACTTATGGCCACGATTTGAGCTTTTCTCTTCACAGTGCGTTCCTGCGACCGGTAAAATTGAATCAAGATAAAAATACTTGAGTACACATTTATTGTCATCTATATGTCAAACAAGATTTTTTTTTTCTTTTTTTTTGAAAAAAAAGAAAACAGGATTTTGCATTTTATAATATAGTAAAACTTACCTAACCGTTTCGAAAATTTTTTTTGGAGTCTGGTGCTTTTAAATGGGTGCAATAATTTAAATATAATTTAGTGTTATTATCGACTTTGACTAAATCGACTAAAAGATGACTAATCGAAAGTTGAAATTAGTCGAATAAGAAAAAACGAATAGTTGATTTAAGCAACTACAGACTTCCTACTTATCGACTAAAAGTCGATGTAGTCGAGTGAAAATCTTAAATTCCTATTATCTTTTCATTCGATTTAACTTTTCAATCAGTTATTTTTGTTTATTTGTTTAAAAACAAAAGCATGTACTATTATAATTAGAAATGTCACGGATATTGCTTTTGCCGAATACCGAATACTCGGCTAGACGCTGGGCCGAAGCACCATATATTTGGCTGCCGAATATTTGGTGATACTTCCCTATTTTTAAGGTTTCAACCTGGTTAATTGAAGTGTATAATTGGCAGTATTGGCTTAATGGTGCAGTATTATACAGTTTACAACACTCTACAAGCTGGGAAAACAAAAGTCGAATGAAACGTATTTAAAGATGTTTAAATATATTTTTATAACCAGAGAAAAGCTTCTCTCTAGCTATAAATTTACATTTACAGTTAATTCATAAAACGGGTGTTTTATTTAGCCTAAAAGGTTTTAAATTGAAAAAATAAAAGCTTTAAATATTATAAATTTAAAGATAATAAAACACAATGCGTTGTGGGTATTTTGACAAAAAATTCTACACTGTGGGCGTTTTTGTTAATTTATGACTTGGGTGTGTAACAGCACACGGTGACTGTTACACCAATTTGATTTAACTATAGTTATGTATAAACGTATCATACTCTTCAAACCACTCAAAAATAATGACTTTGTAATGATTTACAATAGAAAACAAAATCAGATGTCTTTGGACCTCAGAATTCACACTGTCTAACTCTGGGTTCGTTGTTTGGAATGTCTGTTACATAATGGACAGAGAAGAAGACCTATTTATTGACCTTTCAAAAGCATTTGATACAACACTAATTATTGGCAGTGGCGTTGCTAGCGGGTGCAGTTTGCGCCAAGTTACATTATAAAAGTGACACTAGTTATTGACTAAAACCATGTAAGATGGTATTTACTTCACAAACTTAAGTGCTATAGAATAAATAAAAGAGCAACAAATTGGTTCGAAAGCTATTTATCAAACCAAAAACAATATGTTTTCAGTAATGATGTTTATCAAAATAATTTATTACATGTAACCTGTGGTGTTCCACAAGGTTCTACATTATGGTCACTTCTTTTCTTAATTTATATTAATGACTTAAATAAAGCCTCAAATCTACTTAGTATTATGTTTGCGGATAACACTAACCTATTTTTTTCTACAATAAATGACGAGCTTAAAAACATTTCTACCTGGTTCAAACGCAACAAATTAACAATATATATTAATAAAACTAAATAATTATTTTCCATTCGCTTAATAAAAGCGTTACCTACCCATAAAAATGCCTCCAATTTTTATCGACTAAATTGAGATTAAAAGAAACTGTGTTATAACGTTTTAAGGAGTTTTCCTGGATGAACACATTACATGGAAATACCACATTGATTACATTTCTACCAAAATTTCTAAAAATATTGGAATTTTGTATAAAATCAGAAATTATTTAAAAAAAAAAGAGTTTGTTCCATTTTTATTACTTGTTTATCCATAACTATTTAATTTATGTAAATATTGTCTGGGGAAGTACTAATAAAGACAGATTGAAACGTCTTTGTAACCGTCAGAAGCACGCAATTCGTATTATTAATTTTGCGGATTGTTTTACTCTTTTGAAACCTTTATTCAACGAAATGAGATTACTTAATATAAATGAATTAAATGTATTCAATGTCTATATATAATAATTTAGTTCCCAACGTTTTTAAAAGAATCTTTACTTTAAAACCTGTCAATAAATATACCCTAAGAAATAATGATTTGCTAAACCAAATTTTTTGTCGAACCAAATTTAATCAAATATGTATTGAATATTGTGCACACTGCTCCCAGATAGGGGACTTAGATTTTTTCTTGGCAGAATTATCAGGTGGGTTTAGTAGATTAATAATAAACAAAAATTAAAATCGGAGCCGCTCCTAAATTGAGAACTTGATGATTTTTTTAATTTTGAATTGTGATAATTTTTTACGATCATAACCTTTTTGTCTTTGGTGCTGCAGATAGCTTAAATAGACTCTATAAAGCAGAAATAGTCTTACAATTTAAAATTATAATGATAATATAAAAATGTAGGGCTGGCGGAATAGGCAGAGCGTAGCGGGTTGCAGCCCCCTTGCTTTTAAAATGTAGGGGGCTTTGGTATTACAGCTGCCCCCCCCCGCCTCCTTGCCCTTCAAACTTTAAGTCTATTATTTTAAAATGTTCAATCTTGATAGTAGCAAATGACGCTAAATTAAGAAAAAGTCACTGCAAAATTAATATTATTTTTAATAATAATAACTATATGTAAACAGTTGTATTACCATTTAACAATATATTTACCCTATAGGCTTAAGAAAATATTGAAGCAATTAAAATTAGGTTAATAAAATCTGAATAATATTTTAATTCATAAACTTTATACTCTCATTGAGCTGTATGTTTCAGCCATTCTTCTCAGTTTTATTCCATGAGAAGGATTACTTTCCGAGTAAACTTTTTACTAAATTTTTTGATAGTCTTATTAATGATCTTGTAAACAGTTCCTAAGGATTGTTCTGATGTCAGACCGAGAGACATCTGATTGCATTCAAAATAATCTTTCAAGTGATGTTTAATGATATGATACTTCCATCCAAGTGAAAAACTGACGTTAAACCTTTCTTTAACACAATTGTTCATGTAGTCCATGGAATCAATAAAAGCTTTAATTTTATAACCATAAGACGGATCTAATGTCATTCCAAAACAACTCTCACAACAAATCAAATAATACAACTTATTAATATCTTCAACTATGTTAATAATATTTTATTTATTAATATTTACCTGCTTTAAATTTTCTTAGAATGCTAATACACTTGTAGTATTTTAGCGGTGCTACAGTTATCATCTCATCTAATGATCTTAGAAATTATTGACAATTTGGTCCATCTAGTCCTCCACCATTGTAGCCATGCAGAGGAACTGTTTTTTCTTCTAAGAACTTAGTTAAACTCTTATTTAAAAATAGACACCTGTGACACCTCTTGACACCTGTGAGATAATATGCTCATAGAGATGCAGCTCTGGTGGAGCTACCATCCATTACCAGGCTGTCGGGGATAAACTACCAAATGTTCTATACTCTCCTAATTTTTCCTTTGCACCAATACAATAAACACATGAATGTTTCCCACCATGGGCAGATAATCCTAGCATGATATATATAAGATTAAGATCTCATGCAAGTAAGTACTTCCATTCATGCAGTTTGAGAAGGTGGACAGTTTAGGCTAAATTGTAGCTGCTTTCTTCAACATGTCGAACAGTTTCCAATAAAATAACTTTCTTTAAACCGGAGTCCTTTTGGTTCTATAATTGATCCTCAAGTTTTTCTATTGCTGGGGTTTTATACCTCTTCCTATATATTAAAAATAATCTCCACACATTTAGGCATTAGTATATGAACTTGAGTTTGGAATACTTTTTTTTCCTATGGTAAGATGGGGTCAATGAAGTTCCTTAAGTTCATTTCTATTTTACTTCTAGTGTCCAAACTACAGGTTTGACATAATTCAGACACTACTTGTATTCTGCCAAGCATTGAAATAGTAACTCTTCCTCTTTGCCAGGAGATTTCTGCACTTTTAACATTTTATCCTTTCTGTAAAAACATTTTATATATCTTGTATTTAAGAAACTAGTACCATTTTTACAAAAAGTGACAGATTTAAAATGACAAAAAAAGATAAAAAAAGATACATACATCTTTCTTATATTTTTTAGTCTTGCACTTCGGACACATTCCAGTAGGAAAGCAGTTCACTTTAACATCAAAATCTTTATCTATATGCTTCCTTACTAAATTTTTTAAAGCAATTTGAGTTGGATTTTGTAGGAGTTGCAACAAGAACAAACATTGTTTCTTCTTGTTGCAACAACCAAAACAGATTAAGCAAGTTTTGGTACATAATTAGTTACCAATAAAAAAAAATAAACATGAAACTTCAATTTAGGAGCAGGTACATTTTTAATTTTTGGCTAATGTTGTTTGAGTATTTCTTTCTGATATTTCTGCCAAAACAAATCCCAGGTACCTTCATTTTCAACCTAAACCTTTTATCTGGGAGCAGTGTGCACCAAGGCTTATTTAAGGTTTTGATGACGAGATCTTCGTGATCTTCTTTCAGTTACCTTGTTTATATAGTTTATCATTGTAAATTTGTGAAAGGTACTTGCAATTTATATTTTTTTTTATTGTTATTATTATATAATTGAACAACGACAAACTAGTGTAAACAAAAATAAAAATAAAAAAAAAGAAGACTCCTGAAAAGAAAAAAAAAGAAGACAAGGACAATGATTGCGGATTTTTTCTTGTAAACACTCTTGAAAAGAAAAAAATAGTTGCAAGTTGAAAAAAAGGAATTCAGGAAAAAATTAAAGATACACTTGGACTTATTGTTGATGTACCAAAAAGTGGTGTCTCTGGTACATCCAATGATGGAAACATAGCTAGAAAGGTATATAGAAACCATGAAACTTTTGCTGAAATACTTGGAACTGATAAGGATCTTGTTAAAAAAAATTTCATTATTCTTTGTGTATTATCCCGTAAGCACCCAGTCGATCAAGATAACCTAGAAATATATTGCAAAGATACATTTAAGACATACGTAGCACATTTTAAATTGGTATCCTATGCCTATTGGAGTGCACAAGATAATTATCCATTCACACCAGGTTGTAAGAAACAAGCCAGTTCATTAGACCCTTTTATTACTTCTACGAGGCGATATTCTGAATCAAAGAGGGAACTTGCTCTTCCAGCAGAATGTTTAGATCTTCTTTTGTAATTTTCTTAATACAATTATATTCTTTATTGTATTCCTAACTGTAGTATTGATAATATGGGTCCTAAATAGATTTACTTTATTTAAAGAAATGTAAAAAGATGCATGTTTACAACAGCACGTTTATTTTTTAAGTAGGGATTATACATCAGTTTCATTGTTGTTTTTTAAAAATCAAACCCTTTGTTATTATTTTAAATAGCTCAATTTAGTAAGAAAAAAAAATTTAGAAATATTAAAGACAACTTATTTTTATTTATAATCTCAGTGTAAAACCAAATTACGCGTTCTTTTTAAGTAGCCGTATGTTCTTGTTGGGCTCCCAAATGCATAAAATATTATCTCTAATTATAAAATATGTGTCCTTTTGTTTTATATGATTTTGTTTATTAATCGACCAGAAAGTCAAACTATTAAAATCAGTGTTATGAAAATAAGATTAATCTATTTATAAGATCTAAAATATTTATTTATAATTTATTTATTTATAAGATCTAAAAATAAATGTAAATGCAAAAAACATATTATGTGATGTGACCTTGGTGTGTTATTTCAAAGTTCGTTTATTCTACACATTAATATTCGTAAGTGTACCATAAATCATGGAAATTATTAAATTAATTTAAATATTTTCATGTGTCTACTTTTTGTCCTTGGTGTTGTCCTTGTGTCATATGTTGTGTCTACTTTTTGTCCTTGGTGCTACTCTACATGATTATGCAATCTATCAAGATGTAATAAATGTGTAATTTGTCCTCCAGAGAATATTTAGCTAAAAGGTATTTCAAAAATGATTATGTTAAAATAAGTACATTAAATGTAAGCTAATTACGTTATGTGTTCATGGTGTTCTGCGCATGTTTGATATTTGTTCATTCAATAAAAATATTTCAAACATGCTGGTGACTATTTCTAGTTAATAGAAAGTTAAAAGTTAAATATGAAATACGTATCACATGTTTATCATTCGTTATTTCATTTGTCCTTGGTTTCGTGTTATTGGTGTGTCCTTTAGAGGTATGACAACTAACATTACAATGATAGTTATTGTTGGCCAAGGTATAATGAACATTCACCAAAAATTTAGCTTCTTAGCTTTAAAATCGACGAAGATATGATTTTTGCCTCAAAAGTGACGTTTCTGGACCACTGTGCAGTCCCTAAATTATTGAGATCTGGGAATAAATTTTCCAGTCAGGGCTGTCCCGAAGAGATTTTAATGGGGGTTGCGTATTTATTTTTTGCCGACTAAAACGAAAAAAAAATTTTTGCCGACTATCTTATCTAAAAATAAGGTCGCTGCCAACTATATATTACGGGTGTACCGGATTAAAAATTTTGAATTCCTACCGGAATCGGATTTGGCGGAATTGTTAATAAAATTAACGAGAATTATATATAGAGATCGTCCATGAAGCACGTAGTTTCCGATGAAAAGAGGAGTGCATGGGGAGGGGGAAGAGGGTCAAAACAAAAGCGTATATATTTTATGGACGACCTCTTATGTAATTTTTTACCTTAAAAATTGAAAGCGAAAGCCTGCACCTGAGCATAGTGGCTACATAATATATATTTATAACCTATAATATATATATATATATATATATATATATATATATATATATATATATATATATATATATATATATATATATATATATATATATATATATATATATATATATATATATATATATATATATATATATATATATATATATATATATATATATATATATATATATATATATATATATATATATATATAGGATTTTCAAATGTTATCATTTAAAATAAAGTTCGTAGGGGAGCTAGACACTTTCCTACGTTCCTTCTCCCCCTTCCCTCGGGACGGCCCTGTATCCAGTTGTTGCAATTGTTTTGCTTCATTAACATTTATATGGTAAGATGTTAAAAATAGAAAGCGAAAATAAATTGATTTTTACGACAATTTATTTCAAAAAAATAAGTTATTCCCATACTCAATGTAGTTAAGGCAATTATTGTATTTTGTTTAGTAAAGGCAATATTGTATTTTGACTACTATATATAGTTAATATACGTCAGAACCAATTAGAACTAGGATCTATAGTGGGTTAAGGCATTTTTCAAAAAAAGGCATTTTTAATCAACAGTGAATCTAAAGAACACCAAAATGGTGTTCTTTAGATTTACTATTGGCGGGTAGTAAAAGAAGTTTTGAAAATTAAATAATAATAAAAAAAAAAGTTTCTTTAAATATTAAAAAAACCTGAAGCAAAAAAAAAATATATCATCTAAAGATTTTGTTTGGACATAATACGCTAATAAAATCATGCAATACTAAATTTTGTTATACCATAATTAAATTAAAAAATAACAGCCAAATTGTTGCAACCAATCAAAATACTGGATATTCTATAACAAACTTATAACATCCAAATTGGCGGGCAATATGTATAAAGAAATATATCCAGAAAAAACTGTTTAACAAGAGAGTTAAAGATATTTAAACGCACTCATTATATATTAATATCTTTCTAAAAGTTACACCATATCTGAAACGATTTATCTACAGCTTTTTTGCCGTCATTGTACAATGATTGAATGTTTATGCATGTGTGGGTATATGCATGCAAGTGTATATATGTATGTAGTGAGTTAAACACACATACCTATAAATATACCTATAAACATACATATATTAACTCACATAGATATATATTAAGTTGAGTTGTATTTTATGTACGTAAACTAATTAAGGGAAAAACGCAACTAGCATCAACTTACATCATTATTATTTATTATTACATCATTAATTAAACATCCTTAAATTATAAAATCATGTAGTTCAGAATATATTGATTGATATGGATGTAACCTATAGCAATAGAAAAAAGTCTGATAAGTTAGGTATGTTATATTTTGTTTAGATGTGACTCATGTATGAGAATATTTTGCAAAAAGTTGTGTTTTTTGAAAATTTCAACAGCAAAGACAATCAACATTTTTATGAAAACTATCATTAGATATCTACATATCAGTAGATTATTTTACAATTCTTTTAATAAAAAATTTTATTCTGGAATTTTGCATTCAAGCACTCTCTTATAATGTTTATCAATCAAATTAAAAAATTTTAAGTCACATACCTAACTTACCAAATTCTTTAAATATATATATATATATATATATATATATATATATATATATATATATATATATATATATATATATATATATATATATATATTTAAATGATAACATTTTGAATGAGAGTTGAATAAATTTAATATATGAACATCAATGAATATGAATTCTCTCAATACTAAATTTTTATTTAATCTAAAAATTTTTTGCTAGATTATTGGTGCTACTTCAGGTTTAATTTTAAATTGTACTTAAAGCTGAAGATCAGAAGCTAGTATCAATAATCTAGCGAAAATTTCTTGGGTTAAATAAAAAAAATAATATTGAGAGAATTCGTATTCATTGATGGTCATATATTAAATATATATATATATATATATATATATATATATATATATATATATATATATATATATATATATATATATATATATATACATATATATATATATATATATATATATATATATATATATATATATATATATATATATATATATATATATATATATATATATATATATATATATTAGTAGATTTGAATTTATGTAAATTAATATTCATCGTTTTTTAATTATAAGTAGTTGTTTTATCAGAATTTTTTTTTATTCAATTTTGAAAAAGAAATTTAAAAATATAATGCCTTGTCGCTGTGACTCCAATCCTTGCAGTACATGCATATGTGCCAAATCTAATGAAGCATGTACATCTGAGTGTCATGGAAAAAAAGATTGGGCTAATGTTCCTTGTTTAAATACAGAGGTTGGGAAAAAAGTTAAAAGTATGTCAATCAAAGACATAAGATTAGCTCTTTGTGCTAACCAATTATCTCCTGTTGGCGATAAAAGTGAACTTCTCAAACGCTTAGCAGTTTTTTTTCAAAACCAGAAAAGTGTTAATGTAAATAATCCTGAAAGTTCTAAATCGGAAACCAAGCCCTCGAGTAATCACCAAGCAAGTAAAAACCAGTTGTTTGAAATAATTCTTGAAAGTGAAGGGAATCACGAACTCATTTTATCGTTAAGTGGGCAAACTGTGACCAAAAACTCAAGTAAATCTGATCTTAGGCGTGCTTAT
Organism: Hydra vulgaris; assembly: GCF_022113875.1. Taxonomy (NCBI): domain Eukaryota; kingdom Metazoa; phylum Cnidaria; class Hydrozoa; order Anthoathecata; family Hydridae; genus Hydra; species Hydra vulgaris. The sequence goes on along the minus strand of NC_061167.1, from coordinate 41,364,881 downwards.
CTTCTTTTAAGTTCGAAAGTGCATCCAGATAAAAATAGTAATGCAAAAGAATCAGTACAAGCATTTCAAATTCTATTAAATGCATTTGAAAGACTTTCAAATCCTGACAAATTTGAGCTTGAAAGTGATGAAGAAAAGCCTGCTAAAAAAAGGCAAAAAACTGAACAGTATATGCGATCAAATGATGGATGTTTTAAAACAAAAATTAAGTGCCCTCAATGTATGCAAACATGGGGTGGTAATGAATTGGGTTTGGAAGATGGTGCTTATAATTTTTTTATGATGGCTATTAAACAATATATATGTGGAAGATGCTCATGTGAATTTGGATGTATGACAGCTGTTCATTATTGCCCGCATTGCAATAAGACATTTGATTATGACCCAGATGACTATCATCGCCAAATAATTTGTGGAAATGGAAATTGTTCTAAAAAGTTTGGTTTTATGATGTTTAAAGTTTCAGCCAGGCGAGAAAATGAAGTACGAGCTGAAGCTAAGCTAAAGCATGAGCAGTATTTAAAACGTATATCTCAAAAAAATCGTCGTGCTGCAAGATCTGATAAGCGTTCTGTTAAAATTTATGGCACTGTTGATGAGAATTTACAAGAAAAACTTTTTATTATTGGATTGCGGGATACATGTCCCCGCTGTGGATGGGAAATAGATAGAAGCGACGAATTAGAAGAAGCCAAAGTTCATTTAGATAACTGTAATAATGAGAGTGTTATTGAAGCATATAAAAAGAAGTTACAGGAAGAAGAAGCACAAAGTAAAATAAAACTACAAAAAGAAATGAGCCAAGCAGAAATTATGGGAATAAAGCAGTGGGAGCATAATGGCAGACAGGTGGGACAATTGTGGATGCTAAGTGATGCTATGCTTAAAAAACTTTGCGCAGATTTAAAACTTGAAGTGACAGGTCTTCGACATGAAATCATTTCAAAATTGTCAAATTATCTTAGGTCTAACCAGAGATTAATGTTAACAGATGGTAAAAACAAAAGAAGCATTGAAGCTAATTTTGACACCACATCTCTTGCTAAAGTAGACATAGACGATCTTCCTAAAAACATTAACCAAATGGAGCGAGAGGAGTTGCAAGACCTCTGTGCTAGCTATGGTGTAAAGTTTGACGCTAAGAAAGATGTCAAATCTATTTTAATAAAAAAGTTTGAGTCAGCAAGAATGTCAGGACAAAATAAACTCATGATCTGTGACAAGCATAAAGATTCTGACGAATCTCTTGATGAATCAAGTGACACAGATTACAATATTTCTTTTGATTTAAAAAAATGAAATTTGTTTATGTTTTAATTTATGATTTGGCTTTTATGAAAGAAACTGTTGCTTATTAAATAGATTTTTTTGTTTTTATTCTAAATTTTTTTTTATTTGTAAAGATTTTCATTTATATTAATACTATGATTATATCATAATAGCAAAAGGTATTACTAAATTAAAGTTGCAATAAGATTTGTTTAAAAATTGTTTGCATTGGACTCAATTTTGAGTAGGACATAAATGCCAAGCAAACCAAAGGTGTTTTTATTTTGATTTGTTAACAATATAGTTTTTAATTTGTTATATTTACATTTAAAATATTTTCAAACCTTTTTTTAATTAATTTTGATACATATAATTAAGTTAATATAATGTAACAATAGTTTTATTTATATTTTATAGCTTTTTAATATATTGATATATAGATATAACTGCATTTTAGATCTCTATTTGATAAAGAGATCAAGATCAGTATAATATATATTTATTTAAACTAGGGTTTATGAAACTGATATTCTTATGCATAATATTGTTATAGTTTTAAATTGATCTGATTTACTGTGTTATTCTACTAAGTTGTGAGGTTTTGTATTTTATGTTTTAGTTTTTCTTTTTAATTTTAATAGGATAGTGAGTTAGGGTGTGTTCACTTTGATGGAACACTTGTTCATCTGATTCTAAATGAAGTAAAGAATAATGTTCTTCCTGATGAAGGTTTTTTTTCTAAATATAATATTGTGTATTGTTTTTAAAACTGTCAGTGTGAAACAAAATAGCAGTGATCTTAAGTCAAATAGCAGTGATGTTAATCGCATGACTTTCTGCAGAAAAAACGAAAAGTTCAATAATGAAATCTCAAGTACTGTATTGTGTAAATTTATTCTTTTATAGTTCTGCTGTATAAACAAAAGTGCAATAACATTTGGTTAGTCCAAAATTTAAACAATTTTATCTATTCTTCTACAAGGTCATTCACATTTCCAGAGGATAAAGAAACTCTATTTTTACAATATGAACAGCAAGAGAAAACAACCTTTCGCAAGGTATGGATGTCGGAGGTGTTGCCAAGTACTTCTGGGCAATTGAGGCCAGCCTGCTGTGTGAGCATCTATGTTTGAACCGCCACTGTAATGGACAGGCCTCTGTACCGATGGTGGGCTCTGCTCTGTATCAACGCACACTGTTCTGAATTGAGTCTTCCTTGTGTTCAGAATCAGACTCTAAAAAAGCAACCAATAGAGCAAATTTTTTCTTTAATGGCATTATTTCCACAGGTTCATCTGAAATAACCCTCTGTTCCTTGAGTAATTTAGTGACTGAGACCCACACCTTATCTCTCTCAACTCTGGGCCTGGGTAATTGAGGTCTTTGAATATTGGGTTCAATGTGGTTGCAATCTTTATATATGCAATGTTGTAATTTTCCTTTTGCGTCTCCTGGTCTGTTCTAAATGTAGACTTGAATTTAACCACATAGACAGGGTCATCATCTATGCTCTCCGTAACTCGAGAGATGGCAAAAAGCAGACAGAATTACAGAGCATAAAACATTTTTCTCCACAAAGAAGTTAGTCACATACTTGCAACAAATCAAATTCACTTATACACGCATAAAATGTTTTCATAATCATGCTTACAAACACATACAGGCACATTAATTCTTTCTCACATGCAATCAACTCAGTCATTGAAAAATATATGATGTAAAATAAACCTGTAGGGTTCCAACAGCTTTTTCACACTTGTAATTTGTCCATTTAAGCCGATGTTGGTATAGCAATTTTTTTGTTGTTTGTGGTGAGGACATCGCTCAGTGGCTGTTCGTTTTTTCGAACACTTTTTATCATGTTCAGAATCAACTTCCATCTGGAGACTGTAGTGCAGGGGATGTGTTAAAAAGGCAGTTATCTTAAAGCAGTGACAATATTTCTTGCACTATCTGTAATAAGTGTGCTGACTTTATTTGAAATGTTTCACTGTTGCGCAACATAAAAAAAATGTTCTGTGCACATTTCACCAAAAAGTCTTTCTTGTGTTTTTCTTACTGTCAAAGCATGTAAATACAGTTTCCATTGTTCATCAATGTAATGCACAGTAACTCCAAGGTAATTATGGTTACTCAGCGATGTCCTGTAGTCTTCGGTGAGAGCAACAATTTGTGCATTTTAGAACACTGTTGCCTTTATAGTTCTCTCTTTTTCATAAAATTCATGTATTTATAATACAATGGTGCATCTTGGCGCAATCATTCGTTACAATCCTAATAACGTTCTTCATTCAGACCTGCATCTTCCACAATACTGATGGGTCTGCAGTTTGTAGCTAGCCACTTTACAATGGCATTTGTTATCTTGTCTTTCTCTTGTTTCTCTATAGTTTTTCCACATGGTTTAAAATATAAAATGTCTGTTTAAGAAGCGAAAAAATTGAGATAATATACTTACATACTGTGATTTTAAAAAATATTTTATTTTTATAATACAAATATGATTTTTACAGAGCAAAATTGTTGTTTGATTTTTACAATTCTATATTTATATTTTAAAATTGTAAACTTTTATTAATAATTATCTATTTATTTACATATAAATAATAAATAATATGCTAATATATATTATTTTATATTATTACCTATTTTATTATCTATTTTTATAATTGAATGCTGTTTTTTTTTTGTAAATCTGCCAACATTTACTGGCTTTTTTAAACATAAAATAAAATTTTTTATTTTCTTAAAAATAAGTTTAGTTTTATTTAATCTATATGTAAAACCTGATTGAAAAAATGAGTTTATTATGAGCTCTAATTGGAAAAAGATGAAATGTATAAAAACTAATAAAAAGTTTTATGAAAAATTTAATTTTTAAAATTAAATAAACAAGTTTTTGCTCATTTCATTTAAGAATAACTAAAAAAAATTATTACTGTATCAACCCTCAAAATAAGGGTCGGCATTAGGCAATGCCGACCTAACTGTCGACCTAACTGATTGATGTCGGCAAATTATTGATGACCTCATTTTTCCTATTTCCGAGGGTTGCTATATGAATGTAAATTAATACAGAAAAACAACAAGTTTTTTCTTTTCGTTTATACCAAGATTAATAATTTATACATTTGTCATAAATCTCTAAAAAAAGAATTTTTAAATTATAACAACCTAAAAAAAAACCCTTAAAATCCCCACTACTCTATTTTCTTTTAAACATATTTGAACCAAGGTGATACATTTTAGTCCCTTTTGAAATATATATATATATATATATATATATATATATATATATATATATATATATATATATATACATATATATATATATATATATATATATATATATATATATATATATATATATATATATATATATATATATATATATTTATATTTATATATATATATATATATATATATATATATATATATATATATATATATATATATATATATATATATATATATTTAAACAATTTTTTAAAAAATGTATTCTACAAAATAGAGTGCTCAATGTTCTTAAAAGAACAGAGCAATTATAAATTAGTAAAAAATCACTTAACAAAAATTTTTTTCATTTTACACCGTTTTTCATTTTACAACAAAGACTCATCAGAAATGCATTTCTGATGAGTCTTTGTTGATGAAACACAGTGTAAAATGAAAAAATTTTTTTGTTTATATATATATATATATATATATATATATATATATATATATATATATATATATATATATATATATATATATATATATACATATATATACATATATATACATATATATAATGTTAATCTCCACAAGGCTCCAATTCTACTTTTGTTGTTGCTGCCATTTAGAAATACAAGTTCCTGAATGGGAATTGCCGCCCGCCGATCAAGATGGTGAGGCTTTTGTGTTGGTTTTTTTTATTAAGTACATCATATAAAATATTTTATAAACATTTTCTTCTTTTTTTTTGTTTTTTTTTTTTTTTAATTTGTGTTTAGTGGTAGGGAGTTCTAAACCGGGACTAGAGAAGATTGCAGAACTTAAAGTCAAATATTCATTATTTTGACTTGTACTAATTAGCGTCTTGGAGTTCAAAAATATTTAAAATCTTTCTAACTCTATTGGAAATACAGTATAGATGGAGTCTTGGAATCAATTACTTTTAAACACTTGTATCTTTATTATTTTTACTAAAGACTCTGGACTCAAGGTTTAAAAAGTAAAATAATTCCAGAGTTCTTTAAGTACGTTGGGATAGAGTAAAAACTTTCCACGCGATTTTGGAGCTCCATGACAACAGATTTAGATAAAAATTGGGGATACTTTAATTTGAAGTTTTTCTGGAACTTCTCGTCCGTATTTTTATTTTTATAGTATTATATTTTAAAATATCTTTAAAATGATTCAAATGCAGTTTGCGTTAATAAAAATTCTTCTAACCCCCTAAATCATTTGTTTCTTGTTTGGGGTCGTCCACAAATTACGTCACGCGATAGGTGGCAGTTGTTTTTTTTTCTCTCTTTAAGTTCAAATCTAGAAAATCTTTTATACTAAATAAAAGAGTGCCTAGCCTAAAAACATCCTCAATTGATGTACACTTGACTGACTCGACTGCAATTTAACATAAATTCGATGAAAAAATGATAATATAATTAATTATAAAATAACAATAAAATGTTTTAGGCTAGGCACTTTTTTAATAAGATGTTTTTAGCTAGGCACCCTTTTAATTAATAGAAAAGATTTGAAACTTGAGGAAAAAAAAAAGTAATTATTAAACATCAAAAAATCGTCAAAAATTGCGTGATGTAATTTATAAAATAGTATTAAGGGGTCCTTTAAGCTTTAAATGAAAAAGAGGCAAAAATTTAAGTTAATAAACGACCATTTCAATGTGGTTATAAAGATGATCTAACAAAATCCATCGGAGGATAGTGCGCCTACTCCCATGCAGCTTTTAAAAAAAGTTCTATTATCATCTGAAAACATCGAACTAGAAAACCTCTCAACTTTTTTTTTATTATAGAAGTCATTAATAATGTATCACCCTTAAATGATAATAAACTTATACTTTTTCTTTTTATAGGAGACCATGTGGGTGATTCAATTAGAGAAAGAGAAGATAAATGGACTGAATTGAGAACGGCTTCGGAAATGAGACCTGGTTTTCTTCCAGCTTCACTTGTGCGTTAACAAATATGATTTTTAAATATTGCCTTTTGTTTTTGTTTGCAGATTTGTTTATTTATTAACGGTTCTCAACTTGATAAACTTCGAAAAACGACTATGGTTAAAACTTACTTTTCGATAGTTATGTTAAAATATCGCTTTTCAACTTCTAATAAATATTTCTTGTAGATGTTCCTTAATCTGTATATTTTTTCAAATAAAATAATTAGTCTTTCGTTTTTAGAGTGAGATTAAGGTGTTTTTTTAAGTAGTGACCAGGACTAATAAACAGTTAAGTCAACTTTTCTGGTCAGTTAGAGATCTTTTCATTGCCTGTCGGCGTATTCTCTGTGAAGTTTAAAGGAGCGTCAGTTTAAAATTTTGTTCGTACGTGATTAATACACAACATTTTATTAGATGCCTTTTTTTAATTAAATATTTTTTTAATATTTTTTCGTATATTAAATGAGATAATTTTTTGAATATTTTCTTACTTAAAATAGCTTTGATTAATAATTTGACTTATCTTGGTTTCGGTGGAAAGCCCTTGAAAAATATTTTTTTGAATAATTATCAATATTTTACATAAAAAAAAAAATTATCTGAAAAAAAGCAGCTTTTAGTTTCTTTGGCTATAATGGCACATAAAGCCGGTGCCAAAACCACAAAATTATTGAAGAACGTTCAAAGATTCTCACAATTCAGAGTTATTAACAAGGCCAAAAATAAGAATTCCAAGGGTAAAGCCTACGCAAACATTTTCGAGACCGAAGACTTGAATTTTTGCTTTACACTAAGGCCAGTTATTAACAAAACTGTAGGTAGTAAGTGCTGAGACAATAAAACCACATGTTGTAAAATTAGACCACGGTTATGCGCAGAATTCAACGTCAGAAGTCAGTAGGAAAATATACTTGTAGATATATATGAAAGCCGAAAACATAAAAATAATGAATAATAAAAATAAAAAAGAATAAAAACATAAAAATATTAATAAAAAACTTCAGCAACAAAATTTTTATTTTGTTGCTGAAGTTTTTTTCAAGTACTAAAACTATCTTCCAGCGGAATAATTTGAAAAAAATAAAACAAAAGTGAAATAATCACGAAAAGTTTGATAAGTTTTATTAAAAATAATGCACTTTAAATAACTATTTAGGGTTGAATTATTAACATTAACAAAAAAAAATAAGCTGAAGAAAATGTAATAATTTTAAATGATTTATTTAATTCAATACCTTTTATCTTGTTTTAAAAAAAGATATTTTAAATCTAACATATCGAAATGCATGTTTAATAAATGCAGTTTTGAACCTGCCTTAAAACTTTCCAAGTGCAGTTTAAAACGAAGTCTTATTTTCCTTTAAAAATATGAAGAAAATGTTTCCAAACAAAAGGTCCCCGATATTGAATTTGGTACGAGTTAAATTAAGATGGTCTATGGAAATAACAAAGTTGTTCACTGAAAAAATTTGGTACGATATTTATTAAAGATTTCAATAAAGTAAGATTTAAATGTTATTGGAGATAATCCACATTTTGCTTTAAACATAAATAATATTACTTGATGGATATTAACCTTATAAATATTTTAAGCTCCCAGCTGACGTAAGCGAGTTTCGCATTATGCATTCCTGTTTGCCCCAAGTATGCTGCAAGCATATTTTTGTTTGCTTTATATTTTTTTGAGTTTAGTGTTATTAGTGCTTTCTCAGGCAACGTTAATGTAAAAAAGATAGCTGTGTAGGAACGAAAAAAATATTTTTTAAAGGTTCTATAAAAGAGAGCTTTTTAAGAAACGGTTTTGTTCGATATAACATGGTAATACTTTTTGAGATCTTACTTTCGATATATTTAGTATGGAATTTTCATGACATTTTTTTATCTAAAAGCATTTCTAAAAAGTTTTTAGTCAATTTCCTTATAATTATTATGTTATTGATTTGGATTTGTAAGAAAAAATATCTTCAACTTTTAAACCTATGGCTTATAAAATTAACCAGTAGTACCCATACTTTTTTTGTAAGGTAATACTTATTCTTGTAGAGTTGGTTTGTAAGCAGAACAATTTTTTCATATGAATTTTTAATAGACATATCGGACTAAAGTCGGGGAAAGAGTGACCGAATTTTGCAACTTTGTTGACATATTTCGAGATTTGATTTAATTTTATAAAAAACCTGTCACGCTAAAATCAGAGTGCAACAAGACTTATTTATACTAAAAATTTCATGATAGTTCCACTTTAAGATTTTTAGATAATGTTGGCTAGCGTTATTAAAGTTCATCAACTGATAAAAACAGCCTTAAAAAATACTTAAAAAAACTTTTCCCTCTTTTTCTGTAGATTTATTGTATCGACTCTTTTTGTATGTATATACTTGACTTGTTCATTTGTTCAATATCTAGTACTTTTCCTGTTTCCATAGAAATAACGCTATTATTTATTATTGTTTATATTATTTATTATTGTTTATATTATTATTATTGTTTCAGTTCTTTGTTTAACTCTTTAAGCCTTAACCATTGTAAAAAATAGTAATGAACATTCTAGTGAAGTTTTTTTTTTTTTTTTTTTTTTTTCTTAAGCTGTTTTGTATAATGGACTATACAATAGGGTGCATCGCTTGGTACCATAATTTATGAAAATCACTATTTTTCGAAGCGCGTACTGATACTCTTATGTAAAATTAAATTTTAATTTGAGTTTTCTTTTAGTGTTTTTTAACTTGAAAACGTTTTGGTAGTACAATTGACACTTTTAGATATGCAATATATCATTATTTATAACATTTTTAATTTTTTTAGAAAAGTGTAAACTCTAAATTATTTTATTTTTATACTTATGTCAAATAGCGTTGTTTTGTCAGAAACTGATTAAACTTTCTTAATGATAAAAGCAAACGAACACCCTCCCCCTCCAAAACCCCCTGGCCTACCTCTGAACAAATGAATTTATGTCATCGTCCTTAATGTAGGGGAAGGAATTTTTAATCTAAAAATTACTCAACCTCATATTTTTTATTTGCTAAAAGGTTTAAAACTATTTTCAAAACTATTTTTGTTAAATATTTTATTAAAAAAAGAAATTAAAACCGCTTTCAAATGAGAAATACTTCTCATTTGAAAGCGGTTTTCAAGTTTTTTTCTGTCACGCTTTTGACGCAGCATTCTGTTGCTTGAGTGTGAATGCTGAATTTAGGAATTTTCAATGGATTTTCAATGAATTTGGAGATCTCCACTTTAGAAAGATTACTTGTAGATATTGGTTCATAACAATCTTTTACATACCAAGAAATTAATTCTTGAAGGATAGTAGCGTCAAGGTTAATTTTCGGAGATATTCTTTTTTGAACAACAGTGTCTCCAAGCTCATTATTTCCTCTAATTTGTAAAACCTTATCAACACCAAACTTTCTTTCATTTTTATTAGACCTAGTCAAGAGTGAAACCAGAATACACTCACTTTTTCACTTCATTTGTATGTTTCATGCAAATCACCCAATAGCATTTATGTCCTAACATTTTTTCAAGATGGGTATGAATTCTCCCTGACCATCCTGTGTTGATATTATTGAATCTCTACCTATTACTATGCATGACTCAGTAGCATTGTTTTTTTCAAGCACCTCATATAGTGCTTCAGCTATCTTTTTTGCAGGTGTTTCCGGATGAAGGGCAAGTTCTGGCGTGATGTAAGCAAGATAACGTCCAGTTGGCTCCCAAGTTACTCTTATATGCTCCTCTTTTATGACTCTAGGGTAACGTTTTCCGTATTTATCTGGAATTAACGTTTTGGTCCAGTCTTTTCTTCCATCATAAGCAATTCCAATTATATTTTCGTTACTAAATTTATTAGCTTCAATAATTTTATTTTATTTCATTAAATTATTCTTAGCCCTTCGCATTTTATTTGGGTCAACAGAAAGGTATGACATATCAGGAGAAAGATAACCTGCAGCTATAAAATCTTTCATTATGCCAGTGATTATAGCTGCCGCACCAACATTAGAAATATTATATCTTATTGCAGCTGATGCCGCATGTGTTATGGTCATTTTGTTTTGCTTTAGACTTCGTTTTTTTAAGTATCTTGTAACCAGTGATGCTAATCTTCCTAGTTTTTCTTCAAGCAAGTTGTCGACCAAAGTTTTTGTTTCGTTTTTTAGTTGTGCAGTATTTATATTGTATGTATCATCAGTATCATCAATACCACTCCCGATGGGCATTTGTTTTTAAAAGTTACAATCTAAATGTCTTTTAAATATCTTTTAAACGCCTTTTAAGCATTAATGTTTAAAAGACGTTTAAAAGACGTTTAAAACACATTTAGAACGTATCTTTTAAAAACAAATGCCCGTCGGGCTGTTATTTTCTTCCAGTAGATTGAAAACTAGTTCAGGATTCTTAATTGTTTAAATATGCAGTTTCTATAATATAATGTTATTACTTACCAATATTGGTAAGTAATATTATATATAATAGAATATATAAATTTTAAATTTAAAAAAGTTTAATATATATTAAATTTTAAAACGATTAAAGAATTATATTCGTGGTAATTTAGCTAACCTGAAATTTATCAAACTCATATTTTCTTTCATTTTCTTTTTTTCCCTTTTCCTTTCAGCTTCTTTCTGAATGTTTTTCCTTTTTTCTCTTCTCTGTAGGCAAACCGATTCTTTATAATTACATAAACCATTTTGCATAGTAGAAATTTCTTTCATTTTAAGCATCTGATTACGAAGCCAAAGAAGATCAAGTACAGGAACTTTTTGTAATAGAGGGCATGAACAATAAACATGTGCACCTAATTTGCAGTTTTCGGGATCATTGCAAAATGATGCCGAAAACTTCTGTGCATATAATGATTGTATGAGTACATGATATGATATTAAAGAAACTATCAAGGTCATTAGTTATTTTGTTGGTTGCTTCTTTAGATGGTTTTGTGTTTTTTAAAAACTTGGATATTTTAAACCATAGTCTTCCTATTTTTTCCGTTTCTTTTTTTTAAAATATCTTTTCTTAACAAAAGCACATATATTTAAGATAATAATATATCTATGTATTTGCCAAAAATAAAAATTTACAGTCTTAGTTTATAAAAGAAAAATTGGAGACGCATGATCTCTAAGTTTGTTTAACAAGTAGTGGAATAGTCATCTGTGGTAGTGGGATAGTCATCTGAAAATCTTATTTAAAAGGGTTAGCGTAAACTTCAAAGTAATGTAGAGTTGTAGTTAGTTAACCCTTTTAAAATCAAAGCTTATTTTAAAAGGGTTAAAATTCGTTCTATAGCTATTAAAGGTAATGACTTTCAGTTATTTATTCAGCTTGAGAAAGAAAAAAATTTATTATTGCTATAATATTTTCAAAATACAATGTTTAGAGACCACTTTTTAATTACTCAATCAGTGAATAAGGAAATTGAAAGCAGTTTTTCTGTCACTTAGATTTGGTTGCGTTTAACTTGCACTGTTTTTTTTTTAAACAAAATTTAGCATATTGGTTAAACACGATAAAATTCACCATCCTTTAATCCTTAATTACGTGAACACTAGTTTATAGATTTTTGCAATTTGTTAACTAATTCTTTTCTTTTTAACGAGATTCCATTAATATTTGAACGTTGAAATAGTACATAAATATTTGCTTATTTGTACTATTCCACGCCATTTTGTTCATACATTTCAGAAACTTGTTTCAGTAGCGGATTGCAGTTTAATTACAATAAGGCTAAAATATTGTAGAAATATCACGTTTTTTAATAAACTATAAAATGTGTTTCTTTAAGCATTTTTCTATATAGAAATCTAAGCTCAAAGTTTTATAAGTAATGTATGATGCACTTTTAAACCGTAGTAGCAGGTATCTTGCCACACAAGGATTTTGGAAAGAAAGTTTCTTAGCTAGAATACATTTGAATTCGTTGGCAACTTATTAATTTATTGACTAATAAAAATATTGCCAACCTGGCAACTGTGAATATTCATTTTCGCAATAGCTTTCATCGTCTTAAATTAACTGAATGTGCATAATATTAAGCATAATATGTAAACCATGTGCATAATATACTGGTAGATACTCAACACACAGCTTTTCTCGGATTCAAAGTTTAGGGTTTATCTATTTTTTATGATATGTTTTACAAAGTGGGGATTGTCCCACTTTGTTCTCAGTTTTTGTGTTTGCAAAACTAGAGCATTGTTTTGATTAATAAAAAACAATACTTTTATTAAAGTTACAGTAATATATAATGCAAAAGATTAATTGATTTCAAATCTTTTTCCTTTTTCTTTGATACACATATAAACTCACTTGAAACATAACGGTGGAAATCGTCATGAATTTCACGCCAAATTTTGACTAGTAAACCTTGAAATCGTTGAAGTTATTGTTTTTTCACATTTTTTGCTAAAAAATCTAATGGGTTCAAATCTGGACTGCTAGCGGACTATTCTAATACTGAAATGAAACAAGGGAAATTTTTGTCACACCATTCTCACCTACTATTTGAATGTGACTCGAATCTATAACTAAAAGAAGATATTGCGTTTAATTATTTATTAGAACTTATTGAAAGCAAATCTCTTGGTACCGATAACATTAGTCCTTATGTATTAAAGTATTGTGTTAAAGTAGTACCCAAACCTTTACCCATAATACCCAAGAAATTGCAACATTTTTTTAAAAAGTAGATAAGAATGATACACTCAATTACAGACTATTTTCTCTAACATTGATACCAAGTAAGATACTGGAGAAAATAACAAGAAAAAAGCTGATAATTTATATAATAGGAAACAATATGTAAACAATTCAACAATATGGTTGTCTAACATAAACCTGTTAGAAACTTTCGATACTCTTGTTATTCAATCAATATTGTGTACCTAGGTTTTGCACAGGGATTTGATAGGGGGCTCCGTCATTGACTTATAAAAAAGATTTCTAACTATAGATAAAAAGGCAATGTTTTAAATTGGATTAAGTTTTTTTTTTTAAATAAAAAGTAAAAAAAAGTTGTAATGAGTGAAGTTGTATCAGATTGATGTGAGATTTATAGTGATGTACCACAGGGCTGGTATTAGTTCTAAATAGCTACATATAAAGCACAAAGAACCTTATGTTTAATCAGAAAAAGCTTTACTTATCTTAATAATGAAATGGCTTAGCAGTTATATACATTGCTGGTTAGACCAAACATAGAATTTGCAGCTCCAATATGGATTTTAAGAAATAAAAAAAAAATTTCAAAAACCAGGAAAATGGTTCAAAGATGAGCAAAAAAAAATAGCATCTTTACTAAAACTTTTAAGTTATACGGGTTGACAAAGTTTGGACTCACAAAAATGGAAGTGAGACGTATAAGAGATGATCCTATTGAGTTTTATAAATTAACAACTAGGACAAGATTTTGTGGTAGAAGGAGCTTTGCAAAGCTTCTTTTCCTAAAGTCCTAGAGTTCATTCACTGAAACCTGAAGGGAAATTTGTAAAAACAACTCCTAATTATTTTACGACATAATTATTTTACAAACAGAGTGATACCTCATTAGAATGAGTTTCCACAAAAAGTGGTATCGGCAAAGACAGTAAGTTTTTTAGAATTTAGACTTAGATTTGAATTTAGATTTAGGCTTAGACTGGGTAAGGGGGTTACTATTAATGGGTAAGGTTCTATTAATGGCTTTTATAGTATAAGTTTTAAATTTTATGCTCGGCGACGATTGATAAAGTCGTTATAGCAGTTAGTATTCCTATTACATAATAGTATACTTAAAGTATTATTATACTTAAACGGTTTTGGTTTATGTACGGGGGCTGAATCTTGCTTAAAAGTGTAAGAACGATTTCCAAATACAACATATGAAAAGTTGCTCATTTGTGCAAGTTTAGCATTATTCAGTTAGATTGACGTGATGTAAGGCAACTTTTACAGTTAAGTGTAGTAACCCTTTTATATATTTTTATGTAACCCTTTTATATATTTTTTTATAGGTTGATTTGCATTAATGGTCTTTCATTTTTGCAAATGTATTTAAGTTAATTTCAATTTAATGTTTTCAACCATTTTTGCATTTGTTGTAACTATGTTGAATTATATGTTAACTTGTGCTTTTTTTTTTGTGTTTGTTTTTTTCGTTCTCAAAAATATAATATAGTTATATTATAATATTAAGTTAACCTTTTCATGGGTTTGCATGAAATTTTAACTAAAAGTAAAAAAAGTAAAACCATTTTACTGTCTCCACGATCCGAATTTTTTTTTAATATTGAAAAAAAGGAGAAATAAAAAGGAGATAATACTAAGCAAACTAGTACAAATACTGATAAAGTAATTTTTAAAAAAATTAAAAAAAATTTTTTAAATAGAACAATGACTACGAAAACTCTTTTTTTGTCATACTAGGTTAAGAATTTTGCTAATGTCAACTTTTTAAGTTTTCCACAAATACTCTTGAAAAAAACAACTTGTTTTATTTATAGAATCCGTTTTTTTTTAACTTGTAAATCATACAAACAAATCATATTACTAGACATGAAGATTTTTTTAAATAATCATTTTTTAGAATAACTTTTAGATCGATTAGTGGGTCTATTTTATTCTGTTATTTTTGTTACTCATATTTTCTTCTCTGCGCCATTATTGTTTGTGAAAACGAGTTAAGAACTTATTTTATAAAATATTAAAGAAGGAAATCAGTTTTTCAAAATTTAATATTTTAAAACTATATTTAATTTTCTTATAACTTTGATAAAACTTTCCAGAAACTTTAACAAACAGTTTATTTTTTGATATACTACAACTTTCTTAGTTAGAAATTTTTGATATATAATATATAATATTTGATATATCTTTACCCATATCTAGCCTATGCAGCCTCTGCAGGACCAGGAAGTTTGGAAAGAAATTCAAATAATTTTTATAAGTAAAAATAATTGTGAAAAAACATCAAAATGTTCAAAATAAAAAAAATTAATCAGAAATGATCAAGTAGAAATCTGAAGTGATCAATGAATAAAATTAACATGGATGAGCCTAGCAAGAGAAGTTCCGGAGGCAAAAGAAGGAGGCAAATTGAAAACAAGTTGCAAACCTAAATATTGTTGCGTCCTTGCTAAAGTTGACTTATTTTTTTGTAAAAAAACAATGTGATGCATTATTACAAAAGGCGGTGGATGCAACCTTGAACTCCATTAGTGTACGCAGTGAAAAGTTAGTTCAGAATATCGAAGTACTTTCTACCTACCACGGCAACTATATACGTCAAAATAACAACTTGATTAAGTTCATCACAACAAATCAACAAAAAGAGAAGTTGACGCCACTGATATTTCAATTTTCTCCATTTACTAATTTTCAAAAAAGTTATTTTTTTTGAAAACTAGTAATTAGCGCAATTGGCGTAATAATTAGCATAATTGTATATTCTGCTAAGAGGGATAGTTTTTACTGCCAACTTTGCTTCTTTTTCAAGAAAACTAAGAGTTCTTTAGCAAGCAAAGATTTTGCAACTGGAAAGTTGCTCATTAGGCAATCAGTGAGCATGAGCAATCTGCTGAACCTAGTAATGCTACCTCCAGTTCCAGAATTGATTTCAAATTTATAGATTTGAATTTTTCTAATAAATTTATTAGACAATTTCAGAGTGAAAAAGAATATAGGAAAAAATGCGTTGCGTCGAAGGGTATCTGTCACCAAATTTCTTCGAGGTAAAGTCT
This sequence comes from Hydra vulgaris, assembly GCF_022113875.1. Taxonomy (NCBI): domain Eukaryota; kingdom Metazoa; phylum Cnidaria; class Hydrozoa; order Anthoathecata; family Hydridae; genus Hydra; species Hydra vulgaris. The sequence continues at coordinate 41,348,718 of NC_061167.1, read as the reverse complement.
AATTTTGTTTATATTTTTAATTTTGTTTCTATTTTATATTTTGTTTATAGTTTGTATTTTAAATTTTGTTTATATTTTTTGATTATTTATCTTTTTATAGATAAATCTATTATTATATACATATTTAACTAGGACTAAGAACAAAAATCTAACGAGTTATTATTTTACGCTTAACGCATCAGAGTGTTAGCATTTTGTGGATCGAACCAAAAAATTGAATCATTCAATTTGTTTGACTCATAAAAGTTACTCGCTGACTCATAAGAGTTATCCTCTAACATTTGTAAAAAGTTCATCCAGTAACTTGTCTATTTGCTTTTAGAAATAATTGATGGTTATTAATCCCTTTTATATTTTTTATTTTATATGCTTTGAAATCGCTTTAAAAAGAGCACTTTACAAGTTTGAAATAGCATTTGTTAATATTGTTAAATTTCTTTCCTACAGTATTAAACCTCAAACTGCCGGAAAACCAGTTGAACGTTTTTTATCATTTGTTCCACTCAGAGGTCACGGGGCAGCTGATATGTATAATCTTGTGGAAGAGACATTAGAGATGCACGACATCAACATTAGTGATTGCCGTGGGCAGTCGTATGATAATGCGACTGCCGGATTGAAGTTTATTGAGGCGATGGCGGATTAAAGTTTATTGAGGCATAAAACTTTACTTGAAGAGAAAAAATTATTGCTTAGTTTAAAATCATCATGGATTAACTTTTAACTTGACAGGCGAAAGAAAGTTTTTGCTCTATTTATCTCTTGTTTCGGATTTCTTGTCCATCTTTAAGATATAGATTCTATTTCAATTACATTGAACATCCTAGAGCTTTTAAAATTATACAAAAACAATGTGGACATTTATTTTCCATATGAATGTCTGCATTTCAAGAGCTTCGTTTCCACTTAATTGATATTGGTACCGGTGATCAAAGAAACTTTTATCTACATATCTAAACGTCGATGTTGTTCTGAGGATGCTTTTTTCTGCGGCTGTTAGAAATTGTAAAAGTAGAAAACAAAGATTTTTCAATGGTTATTCTTTATATTACCTTGTTTTAACTACCTTATTGGTTAATTACTTGTTGGTTTTGGTCTTATGCAGTAATTTATTATATAAAGTATATAAAAAGTTGTGTTTTAGTGGAGGAGGGGAAAAGGTAGGCTGGAGAGGCCACAACCGCTAAACCTGGTAGAGTTATGGATAATTTTGTTACAAGAATTTGTCTTTTTAACTTTAAACGGTATTTCCATTGACATTTAAATCTTACCTAAAAAGTAACAGGATTTGTAAGGAAGAGTAAAAATGGATTAAAAGAGTATAATGAATGATTTTTATCTCATACATGTCCAATTAACTGTTAGTTCTGTAGCAACTGAATTTGTTGAAAAGCTTGAAGTGTTAAACTTTTAAAAATGCATTTTTTGTATAAAGAAATCATTTATGGACAACGAGAGAGTTTTCAAGTGAGAGTAACCACCAATCTAAATAAATAAAATTGACCAAAAAATAACATTCATTTTTTTTTAATTTCAAAAAGCAACATTTATTTTTGATATAGCTTAAATATTTTTCGGACATTTTTTAACTTTGATCATATTTTTCCTATTGAGTGTTTTTTCTGTCAAGGATTGTAAAACTTTTTTTGTAAATATCTTTATTTAATTTTTTGTTACAGAAAATACAATTATTGAAACTAAACTTTTATGAGTTGTTGTCGATAAAAATATTTTTTGGAAAAGATTTGTTTACCATAAAAACAAAAATTCACTCATGCTGAACACCTATTTAAGTAATGAAAGAGCCAAATATTTATCAAATTAACATATACCAAAATATACTGTTCATGCTAAAATACACAAGATCAGGTACCATTTCATTTTACAAGTAATGTTTTATTACACCATTTAAAAAAATAATTTTTTTTAAATCTCAACTTCATATCGAGGCCGACAAACAAAATAAAAACAAAATAAAAATAAAATAATAAAATAATAATAAAACTAAAGTTAATTAAATCAAATAAAAATACTAAATAAAAAAATTACTAAAATTAAAACGGTTCAAAAATAGTTATTTTTTTTTTATTATTATTATTATTATTATTTTATTTACACAGTTTAGTAAACCATTTTATAATAAAATAGCTTAAATAACAAATCGTTACTCAATAAAAAATATGTAAAAGGTGAAACAAATATACAAGTATAAACCTCATAAAAGTCCGATACATAAATGACTGGAGTGCAAGTTATGGTGATTGGATGTGGAATTAACACTTCGTAGTTTCAAATTTTAATACACAATTATGTGTGTAACTTTTTATACTCTTCTGACCAATGTTTTACAAATATTAATTTATACATGTTTTACAAATATTAATTTATATATGTTTTATAAATATTAATTTATATATGTTTTACAAATATTAATTTTTAGGCGTCAGCAACAGTTTCATTACTCTTGCATAAAAATGTTGTAAAATTTATAACCTAAATTTCGTAGTTTGTTTTTCATTAAAGTTTTATGGTATCAGACGAATAGAATTAATACCCAAATTAAACACCAAAATTAAAACAAATAATATTAAACCTACTGCATAATTTACAAACATATGTATGAATGTTTATATGCATCAAAAGATATAATATTTGCTATTTATAACTTTTCGATATTTTCAATTTTTTGTTTGATAATTAGCAAGATGATAACGACAATTTTTATTCTCGCACGAATACAAAACAAAAGTTTTGTATTCGTCAAAAATTTTATTTTATAATAGTTAAGAATAACTGTTATTATTAACTATTTAGTAATGTTTTCAGACATCAGTTGACAACATATATTACTGATTTCGATCTAATGTTGACGGATAACTGTTTTCATATTGAGCTGAGCCAGACGTTTTTTTACTGATGTCGATCCGACGTCGTTTTACTGATGATTATGATTATCATATTTTACTATCATAACCAAAACAATGTTGTCGAGATGTAAAACTAACCATTAACATCGGAACCAGAACTAACCATTACCATCGGAAAAGTAACCATTACCATCAGAAAAATTACAACTGTAAAAATACTTCCATTGATTTCGATTGAAAATTAAAACGCCAATTTTTTTTTTTACTTAAAAAGTAGCATAAACATAGTATAAATGATACTATAAATATATAGTATAAATGATACTATAAATAAACTTTACACACTATAAATGCCGCTTTCACTTAAAGGAATGCTTTAATCAAGACGCAACCACAATAAAAAGTGCTGTAATAATAAAAATGGACACCAAAGATTATAACAGTATAAATTTTTGTTCATAGCGATGCATTTTCTATAAATAATTAATTAAACTTAAATTAATAAATTGATATAAGCAAAAGTTTAAATGTCACGCATGTTAAACACTTAAGTGTTAACAGACGTCACACGTCACACAAAGTTCGCAGTTTTTAAATCCAAAACTTTAAGTGGAAAAAGCTTAACGTATTTTCTTGAGCTAATAGCGTTAAGCTTAAACTGATCGCATTTAATATTTTTTTCAAATTTAGCTTTCAAGCATAATTTTGAAAAAATCATTTAAGGCTACATATTTGAAAAATTTTATTTTACAAAGCATATAAACATTTATTATACAAAAATATATATCTTTTTACAATTATTCCAATCAACTTTAACTTTTTATTTTTATTTTTGTAACCATCCTATTTCCTTGAAAACATGAATAGTCTATTTTAATTAACAATATATGATGATTTGAGAATAAAAATAGACACTTTATCTCATCTGGCAAAATATGATGCTTATTAATATGTCGCTGTTACGTTGCTTTAATATAAATTTATGATGAAATGTGCGTAAATTTTAAATTTTATAAATATAAAGTATATAGCAGATTTATATGAAATAAATATAAAATAAAATTTAATTGAATTTAAATCATGTATAAAAAAAGATACGGTTATAAGATAAAAAAAAAAAAAAAAAAAGATATTGTATAAAAGTACAAGAGCATTTTATACAAAAACACACAAAAAAGTATATATATATTCATATATATATATATATATATATATATATATATATATATATATATATATATATATATATATATATATATATATATATATATATATATATATATATATATATATAATACCTGTATATTATATCTATATTTTGTTGTAGAAAGGTAAAACATAGAAATAATACCTGTATACCGGCATAGATATAATACCTGGTTTATTAAATTAAAAAATTTTTATCGCTATTTGCTTTCTCTTTCTTTTATTTACAGTAGAAAGTGTTTAAAAACATCTGCGTAACCATAATATATTTGAATGTACCTAAAATAATTATTTATTTACAGTTTAAAGAACTCTTGTACGCTTCTTCATGAGCTATAAAAAAGTCTGAAAATATGGCAGAAAAAAGAGACTTAATTTTTGAAGATATTAATGAGTTGATAGCAAACTCAGATCGACTAAAACTTAGAAGAAATGCTATAGCTGAAGAAAACGAAGAAGTCGCTAAAGACGTAATTGCAACAACATTAAATCAGCTCACAATCTACGATAGTACTGAAAAACCTCTCGTACCTGTGTCTACGGGTTCATAATTTCATAATGGAGTTTTTTTATTTATATCAAGTCAAACTTTTGCTTGTATTGTAAAGAAAAATTGAAGAATTTTTTTTTGCTATAAAAATGAAGGAAAAAAGAAAAAAAAGAAAATGAAGATTAAATACATTATAAACTTCAAAAGAGCAAAAGAAAAAGAAATAGAAAAAGAAGGTTCGTCGACTATTTCTTTATATGAAAAAGACATGTTTTTTATAAAGTGTTTTTTGTAAATATCATATTTTTCCTGAATTTATATTAAATTTACTCAATCAACGAAGCATTCAAATAAGTTTCCTTTAAAAAAAATCTGAAACTGCCATTTTGCATGGTACTTTTTAAATATTTGGGAATATTTTTCTTATTCTTTTTACATTTTCTGGCAAAATAAAAAAAATTGCTATATTTACAAAAATAAAAAGTACATACGTGGGAGGGAACTTTTAATGAAATAAAAGGAAATCTAAACACTGATTAAAATAATATGTTATCTATTATTGGAAATTTAATAACGATATTACAAAAAATATAAAGAATTCGATTCTTTTAAATTTGCCTTTGATAACATTTTTGTAGTTTTTGATGTTTCTAGTTATCCTTAATACTTTTTGTTATCTATAGCAGTTTTTCTAACAAGCAAATAACGTTGATTAAACAGCGCGTTATCGAACGTGCCGAAAAAAGGTTTATTTTAAAAAAATATATAATTTACAAGTGAGTGAAACATTTTTAAACGAATTAAGGCTTAACCAATCGAAATTTAGTAAATAGCTCACTAAAGTATGCACCAATAATTTTTTGTTGAATAATATTTAACAAAATAAAACTATTTAATAAACCAAAAACAAAGTTTTTGTTAGTCACGAAATACCGTTGTCTGCGTGTCACGTGTCACGAAATACAGTTGTCTGCGTGTAAAAAAAAAAAAACATAAAGTGCATGCCATACGACAAAAAATTAATATCGAACAAATACAATGATAATTATAATTATATAATTTTAACAAAAAACTATTTAATGTTTGCTTTCAGTATTTTTCTAACGAATTTTTTTGTATAGTTATATATATATATATATATATATATATATATATATATATATATATATATATATATATATATATATATATATATGTATATATATATATAAATGCATTGTATGTTTATACTCATTTTATCTTTTTTATTTTCGTTAATTATTTTTTCTTTTGATAATACGTTGCAGAATTACAACGTTCCGTAAAATTTACGTATATTTTCCATCAGTTACCTGATTTATAACTTTATATATTTTTTATTATCGATGTAAATTTTTTATAAAGTATATATTTTAACTTTCTTATTGATATTTTTGTATATATATTTTTTGAAGAATAAAACAAAACCGAAATCGAAAGTACCAAAATAAAAAAGTTATAACTTTAATTTTTCATTCTTTAAAAGCAAGTTAATAGCACAATACATAACATGAAATGAAAATTTAAATGATAAAATTGCCAAAAGGTTTTTACTTTATTTAGAAGAATTGTGGAAATTCTTAACGGACAATATTAATTATATTGCGTTTATTTAGAATTTTTTAAAACAGATTTTTAATACCTTAAAGGTAATGTGTTTTGTATTAAACATAATTTATCACAATAAAGTTCAACTTTTAATTAGAGAAGATTGTCTAGTCTACTTAAATGTCTGTGTATTACTGTCTACTTAAATAATTAGCTTGTTTATTAAGAATCAAAATTATCTAATAAAAATAAGGATGATTTTAATCTTTCTATGAAGTTAAAAAAAAGACGTTTTTTATTATAACCAAGATTTTTAAGTCTCTTTAAAACACCCTTTAAAACACCCTTTTAAACACTCTACATTTATAAAATTAATCTACATTAATAATCTTGAAAGATCATAACGTCACTGCAAAGCAAAACGCAAATCTTAAGTCCGTTTTTGCTGTTCTAAGAAAAAGAAATTTAAAGTTTTAAATTTGTCACTGCGTTTGATCTTTAGGATTAAACCTAATTGTTTTTAGTCAGTTTATAGCAAATTCTATTATTTTTCATAGTATAACAAGTTTAAGCAATTTAACAGGTCATCTCGACATAAAGTAGTCTTATAAGGATCTTAAATATGGAAAACTTTACAAATTATATATTTTAAGTCCATAAATTTTATTCAAGTATTTAATTCTTTATCACTTTATTAAGTTAATTAATTAGTGCTAATAATAAAAAGCTCCAGTTGTACCATATCGTGATAAAAGAACTTGCTCTACGTCAAAAGCGGCAGTTACAATCACCTGTTTTTTTATTGCTTCATTCTTCTTTTCTTCTTTATAAGCTCGAGTAAATTTTTTATCGCTGACATGTTTGTTATACTTTTGACAATCTTTATCACTCTTTTCTATTTTGTTCGTGAAATTTTTGCAAGTTCCACACTAATCTTTCTTAAGTTTTTAGAATTTCAAACTACGTTTAAAAACAGAGAGTTGGGATAAGTTCTTCAGTACCATGGTTGTTTCGAAATTTTCATTGGCGCTGTTGATAAGTCATGGTTTGCATTGGTCGTTTACTGCATCCTGTAAAACAATGTAAAACATAATGAAGTCATCTCATTGAAGTGATCATTACAATTTTATTTTTATTATATTAGGAGAGAAAACCATAGTTTTTGTGTAGCATACATTACGCCAGGGCCTTCGAGAGGGAGGGGAAAAGAGGGCAAATTGACCCGGGCGCCAAGCTTTAAAGGGGCGCCGGGCAATCCGTTCGTTGTTTTTTTTATTTATTTTTTTTATTATTATTATTTTTACAATAAATATAAAATATTTTAATGACTGACAATTTGAAATCTGCTTAGTTTTAGTTTTTAGTTTTTCGAGTGCTCATGAAAAAAATAATTTAAAATTTAAAATCTATTATTATAATTTTTTATAAACTATTTTTTACAAAAAAAATACAATTTATTGAAGTAGAATTAGACGGAAGCGGGCGTATTCCATAAGCCTGTGAACAGTTAACAATGCTAGCTCAAGCTTGATTGTTTGGAAGATGATGCAATGTGGTAATTATAATGGTAACTGATCAAATATCGCTTTGAAGCAGTCAACACTAATAGAACTGAAAACTTCGTTTGGTAATGCATTCCAAGGGTTCGCTTCAACTTCTTGCAAAAAAACAAACACACGAGACATTTTTTGTCGATTTTGCGATAGTAGCACTACTCTTTTAGGTAGTATTTGACTTAAAAGCAAAAGAATCATAGCTTTGCATTTTTTAGACAAATAAGCAACTTTGCCACTACTAGCACCCCAACAGTTATCAAATATTTGAGTTTTTACATCTTTTTGTGCCTTCTAGGAATTTAACTTTTCTAGATAAAAGCAGCCGTGGTACAGTGGTAGCGCACTTGCCTCAGACACGTAAGATCAGTGGTTCAAACCCCACCTCTGAGCAAGTTTTGCAACATCGGTTGGGAAGGAGGCGTGAACTTCACATTAAATGCTCTTCCACGGTGCTCTGTGATAAGACCGTGAGGACTTCTTGGGGCACCTTAATCAACTTAAAAAAAAAAAAAAAAAAAAAAAAAAGATAAATTATTTAAAGTTTTCACAATATCAACTTCAATTACTTATTTAATTGTTGTAATAATTTAATTGAACTTGTTGATTTTAATAAAATTATTACAAAAAGTTTTTTCTCCTCAACTATGTCTGCAGGTAGTGCTTCCAATACCGATACCATTTTTCAATACCGGTATATCGGTACTAAATAATTACAATACCGGTAATACCGGTATAATACCGGTATGAAACTTTATTTTTATATTTATCATAATCTAAATAAAATCTCAAGTTAATAGTAAAAATTTTACTGATTCAATCAGCTTATTTATTTTATATCAAAACTACTGACTTTTTCATTTTTCGCTTTTTTCTGCTTTGTAAAATGAGCCCGTAAAAAACATAGGGCGTTCAGAACATCATTTTCAAAAGATCATCTAATTTTGTTGGCTTCACAGTTTTCAAGTAATGGTAGGAATTTTGCAAATATATACAACGATTTCCTCCTTCTTTAAAAATTCCTATTTCAATTCATATAATTTTTGATGAATTATTCGAAACATTCAATTTTCCCTTGTTGTTACATTTCTTATTTTTCAAAATTGCAAAGTCAAGCTTTTTTTTCAATGACAAGTTTACAGCGTTGTCCACAGAATCACTATCGGAAAAAACGCTGGTGAAAGGGAGAGGACCATACCCTTTCTGATTGAGCCGATCTTTCAGTCGAGTAATGGTATTTACAATGGCTAATTTGCTATGGTGCTCAAAAGATAGAGCTAGATCCAAATTCTTGTAACGTTGATGTCCCTTGTGCAAAAAATGTTGTATGCTTGAAAAAGAGTACGTTGCTCATTGAATTGTTGCACCAACATAACTTTACAGCTAAATCAATTTCTCAAAGGTTATCTATCATGAAAATTTTGTATCGGCACACAACAGAGTTGCATGATTTTGACACAATGTTTCCACAGCCAGTTTTACTGGCGCAAGACATAAGTTAACAGCTAATATTGCATCGAACTCATTATTAGTTACCTCAACTTTGGACTCAAGGGCAGAAAGTGACTCGTGAATGCATTTTTTTAATTATACAAAACGTTCGAGTACTGTGTGCAAGCTAACCCAGCTAGTTTTGGATAAAAGTATTAGTGGAATATCTTTATCAAATTTTTCTAACGTGCGTTTTTGAATTTTGATCATTTTTTGTCGGAGAACGGCGAAATAAAAATTTCACAACGGTGCGCACCTTTTTGATTAACGGCTGCAAATCATCAGTCAGTTCAATAGAGTCATTCTCTTCACTCGTTACAACTTGAAACCCGCCGGAAAAGTCTTCATTATTATTGGTTATGTTTGTGTCATCAGTATTTCCTCGTCACTTTCTCTGTTATTGCATATTACTTTCAAATTTTTTTTGTAGAAATTGACGATTTTTTTGTACAAAATATCTTGAATACCTAGTTGAATCCCATGCCTAATGCACAACTGTTGATCACAGTTACTTAAACGCCCCACTTTCTACAATACCGAAAACTTTTCATATTTACGTTAGTGCAAAATTCAAACATGCGTTCTACATTAAAGCGAGTGACGTAATGATAATATTTTAAATTGGGGCTTCATTATTTAATGAAAACACGAAAGTAAATGGAATACTTAAAACTTCCAGTCACGATTAAACAACGCTTCCAGTAAGAAAAAGATAGCTAGATGACAAAAGACATGTTTAAATCGTCTAAAACAAGTATTCTACGTATTTTATACGTCTTAAACGCTAGCTGTTCGCTGGCTAGTTGCTAGCTCATTTCCTACCAAACCTAGTGGGAAATGAGCTGGCAACTAGATATTAAGTATAAAGTAAGTAGAATACTTGTTTTAGACAATTTAAACACGTCTTTTCTCATCTAGCTATCTTTTTCCTACCGGAAGCGTTGTTGAAAGTTTTAAGTATTTCATTTACTCTAGTGTTTCACGTAAAGAGGGCGATAGCACCTGCTATATCATAAGCTCTCTACATATATTTTTAATACCGGTATTGAGCCAAACCAATACCTGTATTTCGGTACTTAAAAATGTCCGGTAATACCGGTATTCCGGTACCGGTACTACCGGTATTGGAAGCACTATCTGCAGGTAATAAAACACACCTAAATGGTAAAGGAAATGGAAACTTTTGTCCTTGAATGGAGCTTGTTGGTTGCCACAACTCGTTCATTGCATTCCACATGGAAAATGTAAAACACCATTAACAAGAGGGCTACAGAACGAGTGCCCTTAACCTCTCTCCGTCAGCTAAAAATGAGTTAATCAAAGAATACGATGGTGTTATCCAAAGTGCAGCTCTCGAAGAAATCCAGAATGGTATCTACTTCACAATCATAGTTGATTGTACCCCCAATATATCTCATACTGAGCAGATAATCTTCCTTATTCGTTTTCTCCTCTATGGAAGAGAAATTAAGTAATGGAAAATCAAAGAACGATAATTGTGTGTTGAAACTTTTCAGATGAAAAAAGACGTTAATATAGCTAAACTAACCACTAATGTAGTTTTAGTTAAGATTCCCAAACATTGTTTCCGAAATTCAAAACAGTTTTTATTAAACACAGATTTTGATTTATTTTATAATAAGTCTTTTTTTGTGTGTGTATGTATATATGTATATATATATGTGTGTGCTCCGGCCATTAACTTAATTGTAAATTCTTGTAAACTTCAATACTTATTAAACGGCAAAATATAATGTTAATAAATAATAATAATACATATTGTACCTGGAAGATATGATAATAAAAATAGATTGTAGATGGCGTCGTTGAATAAAAAATAAAAATCATAAAAAAATATAAAACGAGTGCTAAGACTTTTGTGAAGTAGAATAAAAAAGTATAGATGCTCAGAGGGCAGGGGAAGAAACAACTAAGGCTCTAGTCACTCTGTGTGTAGATCATATGCAACAAAAAACAAAAATTTGATTTACTGATATTAGAGACTGTTCATATCTACAGGTGTGATGGTGTATTGCGTTAGTATGTTCCGTTTGGTCATCTGGTAGGTTCTTGTTATGTTTTTTTCCACTTTCAAATCGGGTGAGTAAAAAGCTAAACACACTAACTTCTTGAGCTTATAGGCTAACACATCAGAAACAGACCTAAGATCTACAGAATGGGTTTCAATTGATCGAATGCACACATTAGTCACCGTAGGCCATAAGCCATCACTCATAGCCAAAAGAGCTACAACCCCGTATTAGTGTGGAATGGTTTGCTTTAAAGTGAGATTTTAGATCAAAGCACATAATCAGCAAGCGCTTATCCGACGTCCATTGTAGAGCTTCCGAATGAAAGTGTACGTGAGTTTCAGCGTAGTCATAAGGTTATTGAGCGCCGTAACCACATCCAACAAAATAGCCTAATGTCCGTTTGTCGTTGTGGTATACATTGGAAGAAGTCGGGGCTTACTAGCCACAAAAAATATATCTATAATTGGTTTCAAATTTAAGTCGAGAACAATGGTTTGTAACTATATCAGTGTGTGCCAAGTCCGCAATCAAGAAGAATAATTTGTGACAAGACATTTAAATTTTGTCTCAAAGTTTGTTTAAAAACCTTTATCTTCCAAACTTTTTTTCTAAAAATATTTTTCTGAAAACCTTTGTCTTGAGACAAGGCAACGCTTTGTTCCATTAGTTTTAACTATAATCTATTATGTAATCTATTGTGTAATCTATTGTAAAACATGAAAACTACAAGGTATTTAGTCTTGACGTAAAATTAAAGAAAAAAAAATTAAAAGTTTAAAATAGGCAAATCATTGTTGCAGCGCATAAATATTTCGCAATGATTTGTAATTTAGTTGTGTTTATACAGGTGCAGTATTGAACTACTTTCTAAAAAAATCCATTAAAAAGAAAAATTACTTCTTAAGAAATTTCAGAATGATGAAGTAAGTATTAAAGATATTCCAGCTACGCAGACGTAAAGTATACTTCAAGTATATAGGGGAAAGAAACCGCACCTCATAACACCAGGACTAAAACAAAAAGACATCAAACACTTGTAAAAACGAAGATTAGGACTAAGTTGTTTAAATCTAAAATGATAATATAATTAGATTTATCTGAATTGAGAAAGCATTATTATATATCAAAAGCTGAAAACTGTTACCCAGACAGCACACAATTCCGGGCCAGAACTCTCACGAATCATCGCACTCCGCTGCAACAATATTAGTAACGGGCCATTATGGCGCGAGTTTGGCGAGCGACTAAAGCAACAATTTCATGTATGGTAAATCAAAGAGCGGAGCGGTGTACAACGAAATGCCAGAACTGGCTAGTAGTCGTACGCCACTACGACGCCATTTGATTTTGGGCCAGCACTGGTCCGATTGCGTTGAATACAGAGTTTTGGCCGAATGTCGTTTTGCCATAATTGCATTATCTTTTAAATGCTTTTTTCGTTATCCATAATGATACTATAAAAGCAAATCTAAACGTTTACAAGATATGTTTTGTTATTACAACAAAATATTACTATGTTTTAGTTTTGTATAAAAGTTATGCTGATATGCAAAAGAAGCTTATTTAATAAAAAATACGGTTGATAAAAAAGGAAAGTTTTTATAAGGTTAGATATATCTAACTGTGACTTTAATTCTCTCGCTCGAAACAAAACTTCTTTTCTTTCGAAAAATTTGTTTATTAACCTGAATTCAACTCTTCTTACATCCTTTTGTATAATATATCTACCCACAAAATCAACATTACAAAAACCGCTTAATACATAACTAAAATTATAATAATTAAAAACTATTAGTAAAAGAAACCACGTAATTGCCGTAGAATGTTCTAGAACTTTCTGCACTTTATTTACACTTCTCTTAGGTCCTGACGGATCATATAAATAATAATCGTCGTATTTTTGGGGCATGCGTCATTCTCGAGTACTTCGTGGCAAAGGCCTTGTTTCTTGGAATCCATTTGCGTTCACTTTAGGAATATTGCATGGTTGAATGTTATTTCAATATCGGATATGTTTTACGTGAGTCGGAACGCCATTAACTTCGACAACTTGTTTCGAAATATTTCCCGTTAGTTTTGCTGGCTGCCACTTAGTATGGCACTTCACATTTGACGGTTTCAACCAAACATTATCACCATTTTTAAACACTTCATTTTGTTTTTTTTTGTTTTTTTTATTTGTCATTAAAAAAAAAATACAATGCCGTGTTATATAAATAAAATCTTCATGACCGGGGCTAAAAGAAGACAATATTTGCCTTATCACTGCACACCGAATTGTATTTGTGTCAGCTTTTGTCGGAAGATTATCGTTTCTCCTTTCACATCACTTCGATACCTGTATATTTTCTCCATCGGGCTTGCATTGTTTTTGTTAGCTGAGACGTTGTATCAATACACTTCTTCCGGTATTGACATTTTTGATCGTTCTGCAATTCTCTTAATGGTACGATGATTTCTTTCCACAATTCCATTTCCTTCGGGATAATAAGCAGCTCGAAACCTAATGCGCACTCCCCAACCATAAAGAAAACTTCTAAACTCCTCAGTTTTAAAATTTGCTTTGTTATCTGTCAAAATTTCAGATGGCGTTCCTCGCTCACAAATGATAAGGCGGAGTAATTGAGTAATGACAATACTTCCGTATGAACTTGAAAGTTGTCGCCACAGTGCGTATCTTGAAGGTCCGCAATCAATTAGAGTTAAAATTTTTTAACTCTAATTGATTGCGGACCTTCAAGATACGCACTGTGGCGACAACTTTCATTGACGTAACTAACCACATACTGGTAAATGACCTATCAACTGCCCACAAATGCGTAAATCATTAATTGTTGGTTTCTTTCCCATTCTTCTCCATTTCCTCAGTTTATTATAACACACACACATCTGCATCTCTTGTATGGTCTGACTTTATTATCTTTATTTCGTTGGATAACAGCCATTAAGAGAATTTGCGCTTTGGGTGGTTCCATCTTATTTTTGTCATATTCAATTAACCATTTACGATTGATCTATTCCCGTAGTTCGTTTTCATATTCTGCTCTTGCATATTTTGGTATGCTGTATTGGGCAACTTTGTTAACCAACTGGTTGGGGCCTTCTCCATCTCTTCATGTACATTCAACTTCCCATTCCACATCATTAAATATTGCTTCATAATCTTGTTTTTTAATTTCAATTTTATTGACTTTATCTTTCTTTGAGACTGCTATTCCACACAAACCGAACCCAATCTTTGCTATTCCAGACGAGGAAATAAAAACTCCTCCTAGCAATTTAATGGAACTCATTCCCAGCATCATATCAACTCCAAACGGTTGAAAATCCACTAAAATAACTTCGTCTTGTACTTGAATACCATCAACCTCAATAGTGACAGCCGCTAATCCATTACATTGATGACATTTACCGCCAAAAGTTACTACCTTTGGAGGATTCTGGGATTTATTTTGATTTCTTGTCAACAGTTTTTGATGTATAAATGTCTTCGAACAACCCGTGTCTACCATAGCTGTCGCTAACAAACCATTTAACTTTTAGATGAATAATAGATAACACCATTGTTCAGGAACGAGGTAGCGCACATTCCTCGCTCCAGCACTCGTTTCCCTGCTTCATTAGGCATTTTTCAGCCACGTGTCCTTCATCCCCACAATTAAAACATCGAAAAAAATTCTTCGTCGCCAGATTCTTTGCAAAGGGACAGTTTCTCGCAATATGGTTTAACTTTTAACAGTTTAACACACCTAGGAACTTTTGTGGCTTGATTTCAAAAAACAGTGCCAACAGCATCATCTACGCATACACGATTCAAAGCAACTCTTAATTTGGGTAACATAACATCGATTGGATCCATAACAGCTTGAAATCTTGATGATAAATCTTCGGGCAATTCAACAACAAACACTAACCGAATAGACTCTTCTGACAATTTAGCAAGATAATCCAATCGTTTTAAGTCGGCCAAAAACACAGTATTGTCCCGTCTGCTTTGTTACCGCACTATATAAAATTAAATCAATATTAAAAAAAAAAAAATAGTACTAATTGAGAAAAAAATGTAAATAAACACTTTTGCTTTTATAAAAAACGTCATTGCGCATTAGTGGTATTTTTCAAAAAACTTAAAAGGGAAACTTTTTTTAATGACGCTTTTTTTTTTTAGGGGAGGGGGGGGGTTAGAGGGGACGGGTTTCACAAAAATGACGACTGACTTACGAACAAAAAAACATGTTTTTTCTTTATTATATAGACATAAACTTTTAAGGATTTTTTTAATAAATACACGCATTTAAAAGATAAAAACAACAAAAAACTTTATAATTCTTCGTAGTAATTAAAACAAAATAAAAATAAAAAATTAAATCTTTTTTTTTTTGTCAGAAATCCAATATCAAAAAGCAAATGAGGAAAAGTGAAGATGAAAACGAAAAATAATAAATAAAATTATTCCTTAAATTGATAATTTGATTTAATTTGTTAACTTTTTTTATTCAAAGACTAAAGAAAAAAAATCATAAAAATTATAAAAATAAAATTATATTTATATTTTTTTTCATTCTTACAAAAAAATTTGTTATATTTCGAGTATATTAATAACTTTAATCGATAATTTTTTTATTTAAAGGCGAAATAAAAGTACATTAATACTTTAATGCAGAGGCGGCCTTTGGCATTAAAGTATTAATGCACATAGACGGGATAGGCGGCATAGACGGGATAGGCGGCAGCCTAGGGCCCCGCGCGCCAGGCAGCTCTAGGGGCCCCCGTACCTATACCACCTGTGGCTCATATACTAAGTAGCAAATTTGAAGTTAAAGCCCCGTGCGGGGCCGCGGCAGGCAGGAAGTACACTGTCCTGGCCGCCTATGCAGTGGCGGATTAAGACCTCTTGGGGCCAGGGGCTATTTTTGTTTTAGGAGGCCTTTTTATGGGCCAGAGCCTAAAGATAACTATATAAAAAAAAAATGGTCCTTTAAAATTTTTGGAGGCACCTAAATTTGCGGGATCCGAGGCTATAGCCCCCCTAGCCCCCTTTGATCCGGCACTGTTTATAGAAACTGCTTCTGGTTTTCTTAGTGATAAATCTTAGTGATCATCTTAGTGATGGCGTTTTAAAAGGCCTCTCACATGTCTTCTCCTGCTAATTAAATATCTTTGTTAAAAGAATTTTTTTTGCAGAACTCAAATACTATCAATCTAATATCCATCATTAAGAGACCATAAAATGAATTTTCCATACCTTTGATATACTTATCTAGATCTTGTTCTTGATTATCAGAAAGCACTTTTCTAAATCTTCCAAGTAAATTAGTGTGTAAACTACTTTCAAGTGAAGCCTTTTTAACAGGCCAATGTAGTGAATCTTTTTGCACACTCAAGTTTTTACAAGCTTTTCTTAGAGACATCTGCTTCAACTTTACTGCTGTTATAGCATTTTTTATGTCACCTTCGTTCCAGTTAGCTTGATTAGTTTTTCTCTTGTAGTTTCTCATTTAAAAATTATGTTATATTCTTTTAAAGTTTCTAATAAAATTATGTTATACTTTTACATAAAATTCTTTCATAAAATAAAATAATCGTAAATAAATATCTTAATATTATGTTTGTTCTGTGGTAAAAAATGGCAGCGTACGTGGATTTTTTCCACAAAAAAAAAATTAGTTTTGATTTTTTAATCAAAATGACGCAACTCGTAAGCTTTAAACCCACTTTTCATAACATGTCATATTATAGGAAAAAACTGATGGAAACTACTTTAAAACATTAAATAAGCATGAAATTTTTAATATAATAAACCAAAATTACTATATCATTTCAAAAAAATCTTTACCATGCTGGAAAGTCTAAATGTCTGACTTTACCCCGGTGTCTCGCTTTTCCCCAGGTTACCCTAAATTTTAAATACAATTAATTATAACATTTCGTAAAATAAAATATACTTTATTAATTGTATTTTTTTTAGGGGAGGGCGGGGCTAGTTGCAGCACTACAGTTTGAAGGATTTTTTATTTTTTTACCAAGTATTTTAAAATTATAAAACTATAACGATAACACGCTATCTGTAAAAAACAAGTAGCGACTTAAAAAAATTGCAAAAGTTACTTATAATTGTGTTTTTTCGATATGAAAGTTTTTTTTTGTTTACACCTGTAAACTCAAAACATCACTGAGCGAAAGGCCAATTTAAGCAAAATATCTAAAAAAAAACAATATTTAATACGATACAAAAATGGTAATTTTATTATTTTGTGTTAATTATTTGAAAATTATATTTTTAGAAATGTCTCAATCAACTAAAAGAAAAAAATCAGGTTCAGAATTCAAGAATGCCAAAGAGCAAAATGGTAGTGATAAAGCTCAACAATCTGACATTGATGGTAATGTAGCTCAACAATCTGGTAATTATGATAATTATGATAATGCAGCACAACAAGTTAATGCTTGTGCTGTTGTTATGATATTTGAATATTTAACCTTAAAACACTACCATTGTTACCCGATGCTGAAAAACTCAATTTGTATGATAAACATCACTCACCTGTGCCAACACCACTTTCTTTATCAGGTGATGAAAAAAAGCGACGTTTCCTCAGTAAACTACTTGATAAATATCCTGAGGTACAGTAAGGAAAAAAATCCTTTATACAGTGTTGCTTGTATTTTTTTTTTTTTTTTTGCCAGCAGGTGGTAAGGAAGATAAAGAGCAATTTGTTTTGATTCCAGCTGATGACTGGAAGAATTTAACAAAACATCTTGCTAAAAATGTTTCAAACAAATACCATTCTTGTGCGTCGGAGTATTTGAATGATGTAAAGAGAATTTGCAACAATCCCAATACACAAATACACATAAAGCTTGATACAACATTGCAAGAAAGAATGAAACAAGGTCTGGCGTTCCGTAGATTTAACAAAAAGATATATATTACTAATACAAATGTCAACCAAGGAAAATTTATTGCATTGCTTCAGTTTCTTCAGCTGCTAAAGATAATTCAGAATTATTACTGCATCTCAATTCACCAAGAGTAAAGAATGCTACATATCTTTCTGGAACACTCCAAAATTAACTTATTGACATTGTTGGTTATCATATGGTTCAAGCTGATCTTCTCTTAGAAATAAAAAAGGCCAAATTTTCATACTCTTTTGATAGATGAAGTAACTTTACACAACAAAGAAAAGGTGATAATTTCAAGTAGATTTGTTGACTTTAAAAATATTATTCGAGAAGAAGTTCTTGATGTTATTCCAGCTAACAGAATTACAAGTCATGCTTTATATCATTTTACAAGGAAATGTCTCTTAGACCATGAATTAGAACTTGAAAATCTTCGTGGTCAAGGTTAAGATGGAGCCAGCAACATGCGACATGGTTTGGCAAAGGCTATTTTGACAGAAAATAGCTTGGCACTCTATGGACATTGTCAAAGTCACTGCTAACATCTTATCATATTCCATAGGAGCGCTATTCCGCAAATATACAACGTTTTAGACAAATTAAAAGCTATAACATTATGGATTATCAATTTACCAAAGAGAGAACAACTGTTAATTGAAATAATAATAAAAAAAACTGTAGCTGCTCATAGAAAAAGTATCCTGAATATCTGTATTAATAGATGGACAGAGAATATTGATGGCTATCATTATTTTTATGATGCGCTATGCTACATTGTTATTTTGTGTGAAGTTATTGCCGATAAATTGCATCTGAATGTATACACCAGTAAAGATAAAGATTGGTCAAGCTGGACACCGGAAGATCGACGAAACGCTCTGTCTTACAAAAAATTTCTGCAAAACTTTGAATTCATTTATACACTGCTAACAATTATACAATTGACATCAAATCTGTGGGCCACAACTATTTCTTTACAAGGTTGAACACAAGATGTGGTTGGCGCATTCAAAGGAGTATAGGAAGTTGTATTAGAATTCAGGGCCGTCCCGAGGGGGGGCATTTGAATTTTATTAGTCGGCAAATTGGACACTAGAGTCGGAAAAATTGGATTTATATTTGGCTGTCGGCAAATGTTGGAAAACAAGTTTTTTTTTTTTTTTTCTAGATAATTTAGTGGGCAAAAATATTTTTGTTGGCTCTAGTCGGCAAAAAAAAGACACTTCACTCTACCCCCCCACCTTCCTTTTAAATCTCTTCGGGACGGTCCTGGTAAAACTAAAACACAAATGTGATGCTCAGCTTGAACAACTATCTAATTTTAATTCACATGCTGTTAGAACAGCATATTATTTGGGTGTTGATGTGGTAACATCTAGGGTAGTTCAACGGCAAATTTGTTATCAGAACACTCCAGCTGATACGCCAAATGAGGTTTGCAAGCGTAACATTGTGATTCCTTATTTGGATTAAATTATATCAGACCTCCAATTAATGTTTAGTGAACAAACTTGTCAAGCTATAAAAATGTTGTATGTCGTGTGCGAAAAGCTTCAATATGTGACATAATCGAAAGTCTTAAGATGTTGTCCAAATCTATAGTAACGATCTACCTCTGCCAGGATTACTTGAGGAAGAAATTATTCGCTGGAAGAACCTTTTTGATAAAATGGAAGACCCAAAACTAAAATATTTACAAGCTTCATTGTTGAAATGCGATAAACAAGCTCTTCCAAATTTACATACACTTTTATGCATTGGCTCTACACTTCCAGTAACGTCTTGTATATGCTAGAGATGTTCATCTGCGCTTCTCAGAAAGTCAAATTATATCAGAGCATCCATGAAAGACGAGTGGTTAGGAGCACTTACACTAATGCATGTGCATCGTGGTAAGATTGAAGTATTAGACAAAACAGAAATCGTAAAGATATTTATTTAACTACATCCGAGAAGAATAGAGCTGCCATCCTTATTCATATAAGACTGATTTTTACTGCAATAGTTTGTTTTATCTTACTTAATTTGGTTTTCTAACTATTATTTTGTCGCATTTTAAAATTATATCATTCTTTTCATTTTAAATTATTGTATACAAATCGTATGCCCATTTGGCACCTTTAAAAAAAGTGCTCTTCCGTCAAAATATTCTGACTAAGGGCCTGGTTAATATAAGTTAAAATAATATAAGTTTTGCCGATAGAAAAAAAAATGCCACGAATAATTGGCGACTTCCTATTCTGCTATTTTCATAATATTACTTTATCTTACATTATGTTCTAATTTTTTATATTATAATATATTACAAGAATAATTTTTATAACATTAGGTATTCGGCTAAATATTGTAAACTATTCGGCCAAATACCGAATACGAAATTGTAACGAAAAAACGCATAAAAAAAGATTATATATAATAATAATTATTATCTTTTTGCTATAATAAAAAATAACAAGCATATTTAGTACTTAAAATCTGTAGGTGGTAAGTTATGATAAAAGCAGTTTTATTTACAATCAGACTTTTCTTTTTCAAATCTTCATATGTGTGAATATTTTCTGTAGAGATTGGTTTGATTGTTTGATTTACATTTCTTTTTCTTAAGACAGCACAAAGAACTCCAAACTTATAAAAATGATATCATCTATCTGAACCTAAAGCATGGTTTAACTTTAATCGAAATGACAATTAGACGGTTGTTTTTTTATTGATGCACGTTCCCAAACAAACTAAAATCCAAATTCCTGGGATTAGTTAAAACACAACGAGTAAAACAAAAAAGAATTCAACTCTTTGGGAGAGATTGAGATGTACGACACACACCACAAACTTTTTCAGCGAAAGATTAATCCTTCTCAGTGAATAACTAACTCTTCACACTGAAAGGCTGCTTGATACTGATGAACCATCATCAGTGTCTAATTGCACTAGTGATAATTCATCGTATCTATTTGAGCATCTTTTGGAATTACCTCAGTAATGCAAGATACACAAGTGGAATTACCTTAGTAAGATACTCAACAGTATGATATTTTATATTATTATCAAATAATATTATATAATTATCAAATATTTTGCTGTTCATATAAAAATAGATAATAAAATTACAATGAAACTTTTACGTTACACAAAGAGTATATATAAAATAGACAGTGGCTCAAAGAAGGTACGGATGACTGATGTTACCACAATCTTTTCATAGAGCCCCTTTAACAATAACATTTAAACCCTACATGGTTTTAGTAAGTTTAAATTTCTTTTTTGAAAAATACAATGTGACGAATATACGTTAAAAACTGTAATATAAATAATATAATCTTTAGTCCAACAAATTTAAACTAAATTATATATATTACTATTATATAATCTTTAGTCCGCTAAATTTAAACTAAATTATATATATTACTATATCAAATATATATAAGTAATATATATAAGATATAGGACACACGTGAATGTATGTGTGTATACATAGATATATGACGAGAAAAAAATATATGGAATTTTTTCCAAATTGCCCCTATTGTTATGAGTGGACATTTATCATTTCTTTCATAAATACATCATTAAAAAATTTTAACCTTGAAAAAAAGTCACCCTTTAAACTGATTTTAATTTTACACATAGGCTGCCTTATCCAAATGCTGAGCATTAGGATAAGGCAGCCTTGTAACATTTGTTAATAAAATAGCTCAATATAATAAAAAATAATGCAATTTTATGTTTTATAAAGACAAATAACCTACAAGTAAATAATGTCTGTTTGGAGGGAAACATTTTAACATTTAAATTGTTTGTAGCTCTCTATTTACTGAATCACGGCTGTTTCACTCAATATAAAAACGAGCGTGACGTCATGAGTTTATCAAAAAAAAAAGTATTTCCGCATAAAAAGTATAAAAATTCACAAACTTTAAATTAATAGTAACTTTTTTATATAAATGCTTTCATCTTGCATTTAAAAAAATATAAAAGATCTATCTTTCCTTGTTAAATAAATATTTACATTAATTGGTATAAAAATAAATATTGCCAAAATATTTTTAATAATTTAGAACCACTTTTCTAATTTTCGCATATTTTCCGCAAAACATGAGTTGGGCCAACTAAGATTTCATAACATAGCTCAGTGCTTGATAGTTGAAATTTGGAATGCTTAACCCTAAATGCCCATTCTATCAGATTCCTGCGTCATCCTAGAGATTTTTTTACAAAAAGACTGTTTTTAAAGCATTTATATTTTTTAATTAATCGTTTTTAAATGCAAAACATAAATTTTTTGATGGATGACGTAAGTTAATGAAATTTCAACCTTTTATGCAAATGAAAATAAAAAAATTATTTTACTTGCCTTCAGCTATGTTATGAAATATGTTTTCAAAAATGTCATGTTTTACAACTAATCTTGTTAGTTTTAGGCGTACATTTGTGTTGACGTTTTTTTTGCGATGACGTAACCTTTATGCGTTACGTCCCAAACTATTTATTAACGAATATTCTCCAAACAACTGTTTCGGCGAGTCAATTTTTGAAGTATAAAGTAAACAAAGTTACGCGGAATTTTTCTCTTTGGATTATCAAACTAATATCAGATAAGTTGTTAAATCCACTTTTATCTTGTGCATATATTTGTTAATTAATATTATTTTATTTGTTTTTATTATATTGATTAATAAGTCAATATTATTTTGATAACTATGTATTCAACTGAGATGAAATTCTAAAACAACATATTGGATGGAAAAATGGTTGGGAAGATAGGTGTAACTTTCCTTTTGTTAAGCGATTAATTAGGACAGATAAGATCAGTAACAATGTCATTTTCATTTTAATGACAGTCTTTAAAATAAGAAGTGATTTATTTAGTTTTATGAGTTTTCTTTTGCCAATTGATTTTGATATGCCTAGTAATGACGAGTTTGATAAAATGTGCCTAAAGTTAACACGACAAAAAAAGAAATATAAAAAAAATTTTAAAGCTATAAAAAACGAAGAATTTTTTAAAATGCAACTGTCGCAAGCTCCACCCAAAAAAAAAAAAAAATCAGCAGATGCAGATGACTTTTTCACTTTAAATAACAGTCAGGAGCTACTGAATCAAATTGATCAATTAACTTCTGAAAATAAAACAAATATGGAGCAAATAGAAAAATTTAAAATGCAAGTATTTAAGTTGGAAGCTGAAATTACAGATTTAAATTCTAAAACTAGGGCTCTCAACACACATTGTAACTCATTAAGTTCTCAATTAGAGACTATGAGTATTAGGCTAAAACAGGAGGAGCAGTTCCAACTTTAAAAAAAAAAAAAATTAAAACAGCACAGCGTAAATTTGCATCTGCTCGTGCCAAAAATGTAAGATTGCTAAAAAAAACTATTATTGAAAAAAGAATTGCAAAAATTAGTGATTTAAGCCAGAACAGTTGCCAAATTTGCAAATGTTTTGCTAGTTGCAATAAGGATTTAGTTGTGGTTGATTCTTATTTAGACTACGACAACATTGGTTCCTCTGAATTATTTTGTGGGTTTAAATTAAGTAATCCACAGAATATATCAGTTAAAAAGCCAATAGTTAGTAAAAAGTATACTTACATTAAGTTAGGAAATGGTAAACCTTATTCTAAGTTAGGTAGGCATGCTGCAGCTAAACGATCTAAACTTGCTTTTATATTCCTTCGATTATTAGCTTGTTCAGATTTAGAAAGTGATTTGTCAATGTTGTTTTGTGATTCTATGTCTTGGGAAAAGTCAGTATTTTGTTGTGTTGCAAATAAGTTGGGTTTAGTTAAGCAGTTAAATGTTTCTGATGCTGTAGAGCTACAGAGCCAATTAAGGATGCCCACGGCTGAATTCCGTAGACTAAGACGTATTCTGTGTAATCTTGGTGCAAGGATTCTCCCATCTGAGCCCAAGATGAGACAAGAACAAGAAATGCGGACAATGCATGTCAATAAAGAACATGTCACTGTGAAGTCCATGTTACTTTATCCATCTGCGAATGAAGCACCTTGTTTAGTATCTGTACTGATGGTCAAGAATTTGACAACTTATATTGAAGAGGTTTTTACTAATCTTTATGTACGCGACCACCTTAATTCGGATGTCGGTTTTGGCGAAGAAGTATGGCTCCTTTTTGCTGGTGATAAGGGTGGGAAATATATGAAATTCCATTTTGAAGTTGTCAATTCTAAATCATCAGGGTCTGTATACGATGTTCACTTGTTTTGTATGTATCAGGGTTCAGACTGTCGTGAGAATATAGCCTTAGTTCTCGGGCATTTTGCCAACGACATTAAAAGAATTCAGTCGTCAGATTTTAAGCTAAAAGGCAAAATAGTCAGGTTGTTCTTAGGTGGAGATTTTCATTTTATCGATGATGTTCTGGGACACCAGGGTTCAGCTGCTAGCTTTCCTAGTTCTACAGACCTAGTTAAGTTGAATTCTCTAAGAAACCATGCTTCTATGCCTCACACACCTGCTAATTGTAACATCTTAAGGAGGACAATACAATCTCTGGAAAGTGCTTACAATGAGAACTTGTGTGAAAATAGACAAGGTGGAAACCTAAGAACTTTAGGTAAGTTTCATAATTCAATTATTGCTCCTGTGATTTTCCCCATAATAACTTTAGATAATGTAGTGCCACCTGTTTTGCATATTATGTTAGGAGTTGTGTTAAAACTGTATAAGTTATTGTTGAAGGAGTGTAAGACTTTAGATTGTCAAGCTGTTTCGTCTTTGTCGCATAATGAGAATGTGAGAACGAATGAATTGTGGGCTGCTAAAAGCGTTGAATGTTCTAAAACAGCAGAAGCTTTACATTTATTAGGAAATCAATTTGTAGACGTTGCAAATCTACAGGCGCGTTGGTTAGCTTTTAATAAAAATATTTCTGAATTATCTCTAAACTCCTCCAATAAAAAAATAACCTTTAAACAGCAAGAAATGTGTGATAGTATTAGGTGTTTAACTACAAAATACGATTGTAACATTGATTGGGTGCAGTGTGGTACGTGCCAAAAATTGTTTCATCAATTTTGTGAAATTATTGGTGATTCGGAAAAGAGTGTATTGTGTGACATTGAGAAGTATGAGTGTTTAGCATGTCAGGGTGAAGATATAGAATGTCTTGACCTTTATATTTCTGAAAAAATTTCTTTTATACGTGCACAACGCGAAGTTTTAGACACTGAATATATTAAATTGCAGGTGGAGTGTGAAGACCTAGAAAAAATATCCAAAAGTAGCATGGGGACTCATGAGAGGTCTCTTAATAAGGCCCTTGAAGATATGAAGGTTGAGCGACAAGCGTACCACGGTAATGTGTTCGTAGGTAATCATTGCAAAATAGTCTTAAGAAACCACTATAAACTTTGTGGTGTTATTGATGATGAAGCTATTAAAAATAGATTTGTACGTGTGTTTAGTGTTTTTAATAAGTTGCAACCTATTCTATTTAAGCGAAAATTTCTTTCAGATGCCGAAATTACTGAGCTTCATCAATATATAAATTTATTTGCTATCGAATTTCATGATTGCTTTCCAAAAGAAAGTATCACGCGAAAAATGCATGAACTCATTTTTAATGTGCCACTATTTGTAAAATTGCATAAAACTATTGGGTTGCTGAGTGAAGAGGAGGGAGAGTGTTTGCATAATAGCGTAAATAAGGAATTAAGACAGTTGCATTCAGTAAGAAATCAGGAGCAAAAGCTGCATCTTGTTTTAAAACGCTTTGAATTGCACAGCAAAGCTGATAGGAAGCTTCAAGCCTCTAAGGTGAGAAAGTGTGTTGTGTGTTCTGAGCGTGGCGAAAATTCATTTTATAGACAAGGTCTTTGTCTTGTTTGTGGTCATCAAATTTAGTTAAAATATTTAAAAAATTAAAAACAACAACAACAAAAAAAAATTAAAAAGTAAGATAAATTATATGAGATCTTTAATTTGTATATAAGATAATTTTATTTTGTTCTAATATCTGTGTGATGTTAGTTTAAAATATTATTTTTTAATATATTGATTTTATATATTAGGTAGGTGCCTATTCTGTTCCTAGCTTCAGAAGTTATTTATACCTATGCATTACCTTCGCTCAGGTTAAAGAATGGAATACTAGTCTTGCATCAAATGTATGTAAAAATCTAGCTTTTATATATTAACTTGTGATCAGAGCAACTGGTATGTTGGTTGGGTATGATCTGTTATGTTTGTGTATTTAATTTAAAAGATGTATTGTTCTTCATTATATGTAACATTTTTTTATAGATATATTACATATCCATTCGATGTTTATCACCAGAAGTTAGTTCTACCTTTGCAGTACCTCTGCTTTACATACCTCCTCGCTGGTTAAAGAATGGAATATAAATCTCATATCAAGTTGGTGTAAAAATTTAGTTCAATAAATTAAGAATTTATAAACGTTCTCAAAATTTTGAGTGGAGCAATTGTTTTTCTGGTTTAGCATGAGTATGAATCTGATATCAATTGTATGTACAAAGATAGTTTACTTCTTAAAGAACCTATCAGTAAACCAACTGATTATAAAACAGTTTTTAATGGGAATAAAAACAAATTTTCAAAAGATTTCAATTAGCTATTTGTATATTCAAACACTTTATTTACTGAGAGAAGAGACTATAGATTCAAGTGCTATAAAATAATTCTACTACCAAAAGCGAGGTTAATTCAAAAACTGAAACTCAAATTTGGTCATGAATTATTTTATTAGACTTGGTGAGTCTTTATTTATTAACAACTTAATACCATATTATTAAAACTGTATGCACAGAAAAAAATAAATGCTTTAGCTTTAAATGTTTTGACTAAATATTCCAAAATCGAAATCTGGCTTTTTATTGCAATGCAATGAACTTATTGGCTTAGGATAATAAGTTTCTAAAACAAGAACTTCTAGGTTTAAAAATGTACTCTTTTAACAGCTAATCCCCCTTTTAACTACATTTTTCCTAACTTTGCGAAAAGTGCGGTTTGCTTTCAGACCTCATTAAAGTCTGTTTTAGCTATCCTTAAACAATTAAGTAAGGTTTTTTTGTTTTTATAATAGTCAAACAATGGGTATATTTGAGATTAACTATCAGAAATAAATTTTTCTGATTTTTTTTTTGATAAAAAGTAACATCAAATTACTTGAATTCAGCCAACGTCATCATTTGTCGCGTTTTTTTTAAACTTAAAGAAATTTTTTTACTAATGCATTAAATGTCATAAGATGAAACATTTTATTGGTGTTATTATTCTTTTTACAAAACAAAATTATCTTGATTATTTTAAAAGTTATAGAAGTTTTAGTAACACCCTTTTAGTCAATATTTTCAAAAAATAACAAGAAGCCGTTAAGCTTGGTTTGAAACAGCCGTGGAATATGAATGTTACAAGATCTTGTTATGTACGTTACTTTAAGTTCCTATAAATATTTTTTATCTAATCAATTTCATATTTATTAGTAATCTAATATTTAGATTCCAATAACCTATTTCTTCTGGCAATAACACAGCATTTAACTGATTGTTTACTATCTGGAAAATTACAACTTTGGAACTGCAATGTCTAAAAACGCGCCTCCTTCAGAGAAGAATTAGGAGATTTGGTCTTTGAATCAAATTCAACTTCAAAAGTGCAGAAAATCAAGAAAGTATACTACCATTGACAGTCTTGATCAGATGCGAAGAATTCCAATGGAGCAGAAAATCTTCGACAGATTTAAAACTCTGGCTTCTGATGTAAAATGTAGAAAAGAGCGAATTGTAATGATAGCAGATGAAGTGAAAGGCCTATAGAATAATTTGAATCTACCAATTCAACAAGGCAGATCTTCGGTTGCACGAAAAGTTGAGTATGCAATAAAAACTTACGAAAAGCATGCTCGAAGACCTGGAAACAATGATTTTAGTAAATTGTTTAATAAAGGAGAATGTTTGTGCAGAAAAGACAGGGAGTTTTATGAACTGCAGGTTTCAAGGGAAAGTAGGATATTGCACCACAAAAGAAGACACACAGTGTATACATCCATGAAAAGTGAAGATGCTTAAAAGAAGAGTGTCAGTCATATAAGAGTCTATTGAAGAAAGTAGTGAAGAAGATTCGGAAACAGTTACAGAAACAGAAAAATCTATGAGTGAAGGACAAAGTTATAGTAGCAATGAAGATTATGCAAAAAAATTCTTCCAGTAAAAGGCAAAGAACTGATTCTGCAATACGTTTGGTAACTGCAACAAAACTGAGTAAAAGGAAGGCCCACAAAGTATGTGAAAATTTGTCTAAAAGCGGAGCTTCCATACTTATTCCAACTCAGAGTGGCGTCTACAAAGCAGTAATAAAAGAAGGAGAAAAGCTAAAAAGAAATTTTCAAGAAACATTTAAAAAATGAATACTGGTGTTTACATTTTGATGATAAGAATATATAGAAGAAATATCAGGTAGTTGTTTTGAAAAATGAAACTAGGGAAGTCAGACTTGCTGTCCTTCAATTGACAAATGGAAAAGGTGAGACAATATTCAATGGAATAAAAACTGTGCTTGACGAATATGAACTATGGCCCTCAATAAAAATGATTGTTTCTGATACAACTGCAGCTAATACTGGAAAAAATCTGGGAGCTGTCACACTGTTGCAGAAGCACTTTGAAAATATTGGATTAGAAAAAGCTGTTTTTATTGGTTGTAAACACCATATTCTGGGTACGATATTGAAACACGTCATGAATGATCATTTTGGGGCAACAACGAATTTACCAAACATTTGTTATTCCTTTATTTCACAAATAAAAGGACACAATGAACAATTGAAGAAATCATTTGATAATACAGGAAAAGAACAGGAGAAAGTAGAACAGGATTTCTGGCGAGATGATATGTCCTTTCTTGATCACTTAATATCATGCTACAGGTATTTCGAAAGTACAGGAAGTTTCCCAAAAGTGCATTTCCGATTACTTCCATCTATCAGTAATGCAAGTAATGAAATTCAAGAGCCATTTATGTTTTGTTTAGTTTCATCCTATTGCCAGAGTTTAGACAAACAACAAAAGTGGCATGTGATTTCATCTGTGGTTCATGGTCAAAAGTCTGGTTCTCTTCTTAGTTCTTCAATCTTGCTGACTTTGATAATTTGTCAGAAGCTTGTAAAGAGTATCCAAAGGCTTTGCGCTCATTGAAGAAGTTTTGGTCAGTGGAGCCTACGCCTATAGCAACCCAGCGTTCAAATATCTGTGCCGAGCGTGCCATTAAAGTAATGCAAGACCTGCTTCCACTCTGCAGATCGACTAAAAAGTTGATTGTTAAATTTCTTTTAAGTAATGAACATTAGAAAAATACTGATATATTTATTTATCGGTGATGTATTGTAAAATGTAAAAATGTTATTGTAAAATGATGCAACTTTTATGTGAATATACTATATGTATATATATTATATCTTAGGCACATCATTTTCTCATTTGGAGGGTAAATTTTTTTTAAGCAAAAAGAAAAATACTTATTCGTTATTTGTACACAAAGCCTCCACTAATTATCATATGGACATATAGGGTTATGAAATTGTCATATTCCTAGTATACATTGTCATATTCCTACACATACATACGCACACATAAATATATATACACATACACACATATCCACACATATATGTATATATATATATGCATAAACACATATACATATATGTATACTTACACATACTTACATATACGCATAAACACACGCACATATACAAGCATACTTACACATATGTCAGAAATTAAGGAATAGCAATTTTATCTGTCATTTAAAAGAGAAATTATACATTACTATAGCTAACAAATTTGGCGTAACAGTCAACAAATAATTCGTGATGTGACACGACCTATTCACAAATGAAACAAAAATATCCACAGTGTAGTTGACTAATGTACTTCAACGAAGCAGGTTAAAACTCTCAAAGCAACTAAGTGTCGCCGCGTATTTGGCGGCCTGGTTCAAGGTTTCGACCAAGGCCCTAGCCAAATATTCGGTTACTATTAGTGGCATCTCTAAAAAAAACCCGAAAGAATAAAACGAGGCATGCGTGCCTCATTTTATTCTTTTATCGGTTTTGTCAAACTTTTTAAATAAGTTGAGTCAAAATTCTCATAACTCAAGTAAGCGAGATTTTTTATTCTTTTTTGCCAGACTTTCTTGTAATTACAGTACCATTTAAATTAATTTAAATATCCGTCTGATTACGTTTTTGTCGATTGTTAAATATGGCTGCACTTCGATATTCTTGTAAGAAGTTAGTCCTTCCATTTTCAAGTAGGCTATTGTCAAGCGGAGAATTGGGCTCCGGTGCTGGAAAGGTAAACTATTTTCTTATGCAAAAATAAATATAGTGCAACTACTAAGAATTTAAAACATAAAAAATTTTGATTCCTGCAATTTGCATTACCTGCAATTTAAGTTTTCTGTCAAATGCTTCCTTGCACTTTAACTCTTTTCCGTATTTGCAGCTCACTCCCAACTTAAGTAGTGGTTAATTGCAGCTTTGTGGGGAGTGAATTTATTACGTATTTGCAGCTCACTCCCAACTTAAGTAGTGGTTAATTGCAGCCTTGTGGGGAGTGAATTGGTTTTCACAAATTGCAAAACAAATTGCAAAATAAATTTTGCAAGTAGTTTTCTCTTTGATAAAATAGACGGAAGATAAAAAATAAATAAAGATAAAGAAGACGGAATCTAGATTCAGCATTATTATTTTAATTGTCATAACAGACAATTAAAAATTTGAAAAAAAGTTTATTCAATAGTTAAGAGCAAAAGAATAAACATTGTGATAACATAACTTTCATTATATTGTCTTGAATATTTTGTTGTAGGTTTTGTTGCATTAAAGTGTGACAAGCTTCTTTACTTTTTTAAACAACAGTTATATTGTAGTCATCAAGTATGAAAATATGCAATCTTTATTTTTGACCAATACTTTATTATATTATTATATATAACAGATAACCTTTTTTTTTTGTTACACATTCAACCACCAATGTGTGTACATCTGCCTAAAATTTTTTCATAGAACAGCCCCTGTATATATACATAAAGCATACATACAATTTTTGAAATCAGAAAAATTAAGTGTTTTTTTTTGTTTTTTTTTGTAGGGTGGTGGCCAAGGAGGAAGTATCAGGTATTTTTATTTCTTTAAATAGTTATACAAGTTGTTAATTTAGAATCTAATGATCATAAGTAAAGTACAAATACCCAAGCCCTTTTTAATGTATTAAAGCTCTTGTTTATGGCTATTTATGTTATGATATTTTTAGTGTCATTTTTTAAGCAGCTAAGTATGTATTTTTTGACATTTACTTTTTATCATGCTTTGATAATTATATCTAATTAATTAATAGGCTCTATTAGTTTTTTCAAAAAAAAAAGCTGCTCAAAGCTCTTGAAGGAAATTGAAGTTATCCTAGCATCCTAGGATCCTAGGTTTATTTAATGATTCCTGTCATCCTAGATTTTTTAAATGAATTAGCTTCATATTTATAGATTTTTAAAGTTTTTAATTTTTAGTAAAGTTCAAAAATATGACCACACAAATAATATTTTGCTTCGAATCATTGACCACAGCTATTAACATTTCAAAAATGTAACAAATAAATAAGATTTTGATTTATACATTAGAAGTTAAAAGAAGTTAAAGTTTTTTTTATTATATTAGCAAAATTTATTCATTTATATTAGCGAAAAAATTTAAAGTAAAGTAACATATTGATGATGATTTTTGTTTAAAAAATCAATGATAGTTGCATATAATTTTTTTTTATTTGTACTATACGAATTATATAGTTATACATTTTTACAATAAATGTTATTTAAAATAAGTCTCTTTAATAAACTTTATTTAAGAATCATTATGTATACTTATTTAAGTTAATATACTCAAAAAAATAAAAAAAAATTCATTGAAATAAATGACAAATGTTTTAGTAAGCCTTTAGAATTAAATAACTTTGATTTTTACTAACGATTTTTTTATTATTTAAATGCTTTTAGTAGTGACAAATAACTGCTAATGATTTATTATATTGGTATTTACATCGGCTGTATTTTGCATTATTTGCATTTTTTAAGTGTAATCTTTGATACAGCAAAAAGGTCTAAATAGTTGGAGTAAAGAGTTTTAAAAAAAGTAACTTCTTGACATTAGAAAAATTGTTTTCATCAACATGGCAAAAGGCCTTAACTTAAAATACATCTAATTGCCATTATAATAAGATTCAACCTATTGCTATATAACTACTGATATATAGCAATAATGAATATATATTTTTTTATGTAATTATTTATTTTATCATAAAAGATTTTTAAATATTTAAGTATATTTCCTTTATTATGTATTACTTTCTGCAAATTAATGTTTAAACAAAGCATTAAATGGTTAAAAAAAGAGTTAAATTCTAAAAACTTTAATATATATATATATATTTTTTTTACATGTGTAGTTACATATATAGCGTGTATTTATATTTAAAAAAAAAAAAAAAACTATAATATAAATTAAACATGTATATTTATTATGCAGTCATTAGAAGTAAGTTATTACTAGATTTAAATAGGTTTTCCATAATCTAAATCATATTCTTTAAACATTAGTAATAATAAAAAAAGTTTATTATTTCAAATATTAATAAAAACTTGATTCAAGTAATCTTAACATTTTTTTTTTTTTTAGTTTTTTTTTTTTTTTGGTCGTGTTATTTTTTGTTTATTATTAGTTAAGTTCTTTTTATTTTCTCTTTTATTAAGATTTTTTTTTTAAATAAAGATTTTATTTTAGCATTTTTTTACTAAGTTTAGATAAGTTTTTTAGGGGGATTTTTGATGTAGTATATGATGCTAAAATTGTAAATATTGTGGCTTAAGCACCAAGTCTTTGGGCTTGGTTTCATTTTGTATTTTTACAACTGTACCATTGTTGTGTCACAAAAAAATTTGACCTTTTTTAAGTATTTATAATGTTATTAGATTTTCCACTTTGGCATATAATAATTATTAAGTTAATTTTATTATTCTCATTTTGAAATATTGCAACTTGATATTCAGTCTAGACTTTGTTTTTATCAAAATGTAGGCTGAGATATTCTGTGCTATTGAAATAATGAATTATTTTCTTTCTTTCTAGTTGATCTTCTTATTCTTGTTTTACTTTGAGTTTTAATTTCAATGCCTTTTTTATTTACCTTTTTACATGTTCTTGCTGATTTATTTGTACTTGAAGCTTCAGTTATTACAAGAGTAGATAATAGTTTTTTTTTTTTCTATGGGTTGTAGATGTCTTTTGAATCATAGATGAAATATATATTTATTAGACATACTAGATGATTTTAAAAACGTGGATAAACGTGGATTATAATATGCTTTAAAATATGCGATCTCGGTTTCTAACCCACAGCCAATTGAGGTTTTGACAAAAGTTGAAAAATTTTACAACTCAACTATTTGTTAGAAAATATAATCAATTTTTTTTGTTTGTTATTAATTCAAAGAAGCTTTTGTTCAAAGAAGGAAAGACTTTGTCTTTCCTTCTTTGAATCAAACCTTCATATACCAAATTCTTAGTGGTAAATATTAAGTTTGTTCTAGAAATTTGTTGTATTGCAATAATTAAATATTAATTTTGCGCATCTACCAGCACTATTGCAGCTGATTAATGCATACATCAGCACTTTTGAATCATGTTGTTATGGAGTGTATTTATCCATTACAAATTTTTTGGGTTTGTTTTTAAATATCGAAAAATAAGTTGCAAAATAAGTGATTAGTTTAAAAACTATTAGTAACAAAAATGTGACTTCTAGAAAATCCTGTGTGTGAATGTGTTTATATATACTGCAATTTTATT
Source organism: Hydra vulgaris (assembly GCF_022113875.1). Lineage (NCBI taxonomy): Eukaryota > Metazoa > Cnidaria > Hydrozoa > Anthoathecata > Hydridae > Hydra > Hydra vulgaris. The sequence goes on along the minus strand of NC_061167.1, from coordinate 41,314,726 downwards.
ATGTTATCACTAGGTAATAAATTTTATCATTTTATCACTAGGTAATAAATTTTTGTTCGCATAAGTCTTGAAAATGTTCACATTCAATTTTCAGAAAACAACGATTTTACATTATATAATTATATATGTCATATATTATAATATAACTAATAAATGATAATTATAATATAGTTAATAGAAAAATATATTATAATATAAAAAATAGAACTTAAAAAAATATATTTTTGTTGTTGCTATAGATAATTATTATACTTGGTTGTATATATTCCAGCATACAAATACAAAATTGTTTGAAGTGCTACTTCATTGATAATTGTATTTAATGTTGTTAAACATAATTTACCTAAGATGGGTCGCATTTTTTTCTTATCACAGAATATTTGCATCAACTTGCTGCTCTAACTCTTAAATAAAAAACATTGAACTAAATTTGATCAGGCTGCTTTTATATTTTTTAGAATTCTAATTAAAAATGCATTAACAGCATTTGCATCATAATAAGGGATGCTGAGTCCCAAAAGGACTCCAGCTTAATATCTTTATTTATTTTTTTATGGTCTTTAATGTCCAGAAGCTCTAAACATGTTAGTATAAACACTAAACATGTTAGTAGTCTATATTCTTTTTTTTATACTTTTACAGCTCCTTGATACCAAAAACTAGAATAAAGTAATCTTTTTGTGACTTTCAAATCCGAAGTCTTTTTTGGGCTCCGCATCCCTGATCATATCATTTGCATCATTATATTGTTATATCATCATTTGCCTGTAATAAGATAATGTTTTTTTTTTCAAAATTTGATTTGAAATTTTTTTCAAATCAAATTTTGAAAAAAAAAACATTCAGATTAAATTTAAAAATTCTGAAATTTTTATTTGCAGACACAATTTCTTCAAGGAACTTTTCTCATGCAAATTTTTTTTTTGTTAAGTTAGTAAAATTCTTTTTTTTTTTTTTTTTTCTCAACATCTTTGCTTTCAACAAGGCTGCAAGCAACCACTATTAGAGTTGGAAGTTACTGGAAAAGATGAAGTTTGTAGAGCAAGATAACGATTGACAGACAACTCAAAAGATTGCAAACTATATGAATCAGGAAAGCAAGATGAAGGATGTGAGTTCCATAGAACTGATGTTCAAGGAAAAAAACTAGATGATGTGATAATGCTTGGAGGTTGGCTGCAAGAGCAGGTCCAACTGTGTGTACAATTCATTTTTGCACCTTGTCTAAAATAGAAAGGGCATGGTTACAATAACTGCCCCAGATATGGCAATAGTATTCCATACAAGGAAGGATTTGAGATTTGTAGATGTAAAGAATAGAATCCGGAGTAAGAAAGTGTCAAGCACAATAAAGAGATGCAACTTTAGCAGATGCTAATTGTGCAATAGATTTGATATATAGTTTCTAAGAAAGATTAAAAGTAAGAGTTAATCCTAGAAGGTGAAGCACAGATGACTCATCGAGTACATTAACATTCATAAATATAGAAAGATCTAAATTATTGTGATAACGATTGGCTGAAAAAAATTGGGTTTTATCTGAATCAGAGTCACCAGCCACTGAGCCCCATGCTTTAGCATAAGTGAGATCCTTTTCAAGCTCAAATGCCCCCTCCAAGCAATCAGAGAGTGTTGGCTTAGCCTGACAAGAAATAATGTTATTATCATCATTGAACAATGCCACCTTTGATGTGAATATATTTGGAAGATTATTAATGTAAGTTCTAAAGAGTATAGGGCCAAGGATAGAACCTTATAGAACCACTGAAGTTACACGATCTAAAAAAGAGTGCTATCTTTTATACTACATTTGCAAAGGAAAAATTCAATAATCTTAAAGATGTTACCAGATACACCGTAAGAAGAAAGCATATGGGTAAGACCAGTATGCCAAACTTTATCAAAAGTTTTAAAAATGTCAAGAGTGATAGCCTTAACCTCTCCACCTTTATCTAATGCATGATAAAACCTATCGGTTATTACTGTTAGCAAATTAGCTGTTGAATGAGTCAATCGAAATCCATATCCATAGAAAGTAAGTAATTACGTTCAAGATGAGATATTAATTATTTGTTAAAACTCAAAAGCCTTGCTTATGATAGGAAGAAGACTAATGGGACGGTAGTTAGACGAGTCAGATCGCTCTCCAGAATTTTTGAAAATAAGGATAACAGATGCCGCTTTCCAGCTGGCTGAAAAGCAAGACTCTGATAAGCACTTGTTTTAAAAGTATAGACGACAGCCGGAGAACACTTCTGCAAAACTACAACAGGTATGTTGTTCGGACCACAAGCTGTAGAAAAGTCTAAGCAGGAAATCACTTTAGTTACAGAAGCCCTTTAGATACGAATGTCAAGCAATGGATCAACCTGTTTGATGGCTATATCAGGTAGAATGCAACTAGTAGAATCAGGAGATGATATTGATGAAAAGTTCTTAGCAAACAATCCTGCATTGTTTTTAGGTGAGGTGACAAAATCTGAACTGTACAAGAGAGGTGAAATAACAGATTTGCCCTTATTATTGATGCTGTTAAAGATTCTCCAGAGGTCACGAGAGCCTAACTTTTGAGATGAAAAATGAGATTTCATGACCTGAGAATAGTGGTCTTTGACGTTAGACAAAAACTTTTTACAATGGTTTCTTGCAGTAATAAAAAGGCGTATGTTTTATGGAGAATTATTTTGCTGATAGACATAAAAGTAACGGTTTCAATTGGAAATTGCAGCAGCACAATGTGAGGTAAACCATGGAGAAGAGTGAGGCTTGACTTGGAATTGTTGAGAGGGAATAAAAGACTGAATCCACAAAGTTATGTAAGAAGCACATTTTTCAGCTTTAGGATGAATGATTTCTACCCAAGGGTCATCAAGAAGAAAATCACAGAAAGAGTCCCAGTCAGCTTTAAGGTATTTGTAAGATGTAGGGGGATTAAGGTATTTGTAAGAAGTAAGGAGATTCTGATAATAGATCAAACCGTGATCAGAAGCACCTAAGGGTGAATGTGGAGAAACTGAGCACTGACTAGAAACAAGACAAAAGTCGAGTAGAGAAGGTAAATGATTTAGTTTGTCTGGAAAGCAAGTTGAAAAGTTGACTATTTGAGTTTGAGAAATGCCTTAACGTTTGTAGAGTCACTGACACTAGAGTCAAGCTATTCAGTGTGATGTGGTGATCACCAATGACAGCGATATTGGCTGATGAATAAAGAGAGAGGGCTTGGTCAATTTGATCAGAAATAACATCGAAAAAAGTGCAGTCTTGAGATAAAGGAGAGCGATACAGAACAAATGAAAAGGTGATATAGTGAAGTGGTGCTAAGCGAAAGCACATTAAAGAATAGTCTATGGATTCAAACCTAGTTTCCTATCATTAAAATTGAAAAATTTTTTTCCGACAAATTGGTATATTCTTACGAATGTAAATACCCAGGCTAAGCATATGACTATTGGAGTCTTACGAAATAAAGGAAGATAACCATCAATACTAAGATTACAAGATGAGACAGCTGAACTCAAATTAGTCTCTCAAAGAGCAAGTGGGTCTGGTGAACTTTGCAAAAGATAAAACTCAACAGAAGAAAAGTTACTTTAAAGACGACAAATATTAGTAAATGATAGGTTTAGAGAAATTGGTGATGAAGTTGGCTTTTTGTGTTTTATAGTTTTAGGTTCTTAATTCATTGTTAAATTTGTTAAAGAACATGACTCAAAGCATAGATAGTACTCAGTACACTATTTAATAGTCCTAGCAATTGCCTGAAAACTATTATTAAACCCTAAGCTGTAACAAAAGGCCTTAAATGTGGCCTTGACAATGCGCGACAAAAGTACGAACAAGGACACCATCCATGCGCAACATGGCACTGTTAATACAGATATTTTTCAGCTGTTGATGAAATCAGCCTCTCTGAGATCTACCACTGAATTCGGGAAACCTGACTACCAGCAGGGCTCAGAACCATAAAGCTGAGTTTTAAAGCTGTACTCTCATTAGGATATTATATAATGAGTTGCCTAGACATAAAAACAGAGACTAAACCCATGCATTGAGTCAAGAAGATCCAGCATTCAAAATCCTAAACTGGAAATAAACTATTAAAAATACATCTGTGCCAGTCTAATAGATAAAAAAGGGGTGCGAGGCTGGTCAACAGTTAGAATTTGTTTACACCATAAGTAATTGCCTTGGAGGCCTTCTACAAGACAGTAGTTGGGTGCATTTAACATCTGCCCAAGGTGAGTATTTTTATCGAGACACTATCTTTAGTCTTCGCCCAACCAAGAGCCCCAAAGGCAGGGGGTGTTTTATGTCGGAGTTAGCTTTTCCTAGTCTTCGTCTAAAAAAGCGTATCCTACAAGGCAGTAGGACATGAAACAGGTTGTACTGGGTTATATGTTACCAGTAGCAGGATTTTACCTGACTTGACTAAAAGACTTTACTCACTCTATTCGTAATCATTTTTATTGAAAATCTCACTTTGATGCTTTGTTAATTCTATAATTTCTCAATTTAAAAAATATATATTTTTAGTTTAAAAATAATCTTTTGTGGGGTTGTAACCATTGATTTGATCTAGTAAATATTCTGAAAAATAAATATTAAATGGAGTTCTGTTATTAATGAAATTTAGTTTAAAAAAATAATAATTTTCAAGTTACATTTATTCTATTCCATAAAATGTGAAAATCATTATTATGTTCACATTTACAAATTAACAATTTACCAAAAAAAAAATGACCAAATGACTTTTTAATAATTGGTATAACAAACTTATTAGAACTTACTTGGTGTTTTAGTTTTATGGGTTTTGAGCAATACCATATCAGGCTTAGACAATGTCATACAGCAACATAATAGATACAGCAACTCCATGTCATGTTTTCATAAAACATAAACAAATTAACAAAAAGCAAAATACAAAAAAAAACAATAGCTAAATGGCTTTTTAATAATTGGAGTAATAATTCAGACTTACTTGATGTTTTACTTTTTTGAACCTTGAGTCATAGCAGTACCATATCACGCTTTTATAATATATAAGATACATCAAAACTATATCAGGCTTTCAAAACTTGTAAGGTTAGTCTTTTTATGATGAAAGCATACAGAACTGTTTCCATATAACTTTTCTCAACAAGTCTTCTGACAATCCTTTTTTTGCTCTTCAACAATGTTCTTTGTTTTCTGGTAACTCCTCACTTAATTATTGGGATTAAACTAGTTGGGACTTTTGGATACAAATGTATAAAAAATAAATGTGTAGGATTGCACAACTCTTACAGATTTTTTTGTCTAAAATACACCTAGTTTATCAGGATGAAGAGCTTTTGAAGGGTCTCTAACTTTATTCTCAAAATTTAAATATGAAGTTTATAAAAATCTTTCAAGTGACGGAATATAAGTTTTTAGAAATATATAATTTTATTTATATTATAATTTAATTATAATATATAATTTTATAATGCTTTTGAATGTGGAGAAAAATCGTTTTTTTTTACAATACTTTTAAAAGATATTAGGAAAATCATTTCAAAAATACAAAGTCACACAATATGAACATTTTAAATGTATATTTAGAGATGCTGGTGGCTCTTTTGGTAAAATGGAGGCTGCACATGAAGAACAGTATTTTAGAAAAATGGTGAGTTTTTTTTCTTGTTTTTACATGTCAAAGTCAAACATGCTTTTAAACAGTCTAATGCCAGTGCACTCAATATAAACTTAAATTGAAACTTTGTATAAAAATATCTAGCTTAAGTTTAAATAAAATAAAATAGATATAAAAAAAATTTTTTTTAATACAACTTCTGATTGTGTTTTTCTGCTTGTGATTTTTTTTACAGAATTTAAGACTTTTATAAAGTCTCTTTTTAAACTTCTTAAGGGTTTTGCTAAGTAGGTTTGCTTCAAATTGTTAAAACCTTTTTTTTTAAAGTCTCTTTTTAAACTTCTTAAGGGTTTTGCTAAGTAGGTTTGCTTCAAATTGTTAAAACCTTAAAAATGCGTATAAAAAATATTTTAAATTTAAATTATTTTGGTAAAAAAGTATATGTTGTTTAGGATAATTTTATTTATTATTTATTTATTTTTTTTCTTTTTATTTTACAAGTTATTGCAGAATTAAGTGACATCGTGACATCAATTTGTCACGGCGTGACAAATCGATGTCACGTTTTGACACATATTTTTAGCTATATTGTAAAAATATTTTTAAAAAGTTATGAAAAGTTTAGTTTTTATAATACAGTTAGGCAGTTAAAATAAATTAATTTAAAACTTAGAAACATTTTTTTAAAGTTATGTAAAACGTTTTCACAAACTACTTCTAATGTTTTTTTTAATAAATGAACAAATTTTATTTAAATTGCTGTTTGTTTAAAATGTGAAATAAAATTATTGAAATAAAAAAATGTATAATATTTTTAAATTGTAAAAACATTTTTTTTGAAAAAGTCCCATAATTTTTTTTTTTCAATATTAACTTAGTCTTTTTAAAATAGTAGTTTCTAATGAATTCACAAGTAAGTCAAGATTAAAAAAAAAACCTTTTTAAACAATTCTCTGGAAAAATAAAAACAAAAAAAATAAAGCATTTAAATCGTTTCATTGCAACAGGAAGATTTTAATTAAACTTATTCACAATTCAAAGTATTTTTAAAAAAGTAATCTTATGAAAGATTTTTAGAAAGACATTAAAAAATAGTTTCAAATGTTTGAATTTATCATAAAAGATTACATGCCTACTAAAAAAAAATTTACGTATTTTTCACAAAATGTGTTTATTTTAAACGATCAATGTAATTAATTTTTTTCTTTTATTTAAAGCCTTCGCATAAAATAAAAATGTTAGAAAAGATCAATTGTTTATTGTTATTCATAACGTAATGATTTTTTTATTGCATTTAAATTGTTAAAACAATAAAACAGCTGTGGTCAATTTTTAAAGAAAAAAATTATTAGCATGGTCAGTTTAAGGGATCGTCCATAAAGTACGTATGCTCGGAGAGGAAGAGGGGGTTTGCAAACTGCGTAAATTAGGGGGGCAATAGGTCAATTATAAAAGTATGGAGACACTAAATTAAGAAAAATATCATAAAATGTTGGGTTGGTATGTTAAAAGAGTAGGCACTTTTAGGAAGGTAGAGGGTACTCAAAAAAGCGTATGGCAAAATGTGGTGGGGGGGTGTCAAAAAAAAAGCATACATACTTTACGGACGACCCATAAGTGGAATTTAAACCTATTTGATGAAGAACTATTCAAGTAGGTTCAGCTAGCTCATGGTATTCTTTTTTTATATTTCTGTCCTAAAAGGTTTCAGATATATTTTAAATTTGTAACAGTTGTTACTTTTTAAAAGTTAATTAGAATTAATAGGAACAAAAGGAATAAAAATAAGAATACTTTTTGAAGATCTTTAAACTGATCACATTATGGCAAAACTGAACAGCAGCTAATTTTTGATTATATATCCATGTTCCAGGTGGTATTACTATTCTTTTAATTTCCTTAGTTTCATTTATACTATTCCTGTTTTGTTGAAGAACATTGAATAATTTGTTTTCTGGACCAGAAATTTTGCTGCTTGGGTTTTGAGAAATTGGCTATGTGTTGCTCAATTACATGATGTCTATATGCAATCAACTATAATGGGCGTTGAACTTGTTGAATTAATCATGCAAATACCTTGCCATAAGTCATGCAAATATAATGCATAAATAAGTCATGCAAATACCTTGCCATTTTTCTGTATTTGCTGAAGTTGTGTCAAAACAGAGACATTTAACCTTATCTTTTAATCCATCAATTCTATAAAAGCTTGCTTTTGAATAGCCCTTGAACTAGAATCTATTAGAGGAATGCCAAGTAAATATGTTTTCTCATCAATCCTTACCAAAACTCCAATTCTATCTTTTGTAAATTGCTTTTCCTCAGTTAATTCATCAACTATTTTTCTGCTAAACTGTATAGTCAATAGTAAATCTAATGATATTACTTTGTTATTGATGATGTTTTTTATGTATTCTCTTATTTCTTTAGCCCTGACAAGTGTTATGTTCTCTGCAGCTCTATAAGATGTAAATTTAAAATAATTAGAGTTTGCTATAGAACCACCAGCCATGTCAATAACAATACTAATCAATGCAGTATGTGTGTGGGCTGTTCTTTTTTCCTTCTCCCACTGCTGTGACTGAAAGATATTTTCAGGAAGAATAAACAGAATTTTGAACATTAGGATGCTCATTAATATCAAATTCAATATCTGTTTCCTAACTTAATTCATCGCTAGTTTAACTAGCAGAATTTAGATAATCTAAATCATTCTTCTACAACTCTGCTGACTGATTTTAATTTATCATTAAATTGTTTCTTTTACTTCCTACTACAGAATACTCATATCTTTTATCTTTTTACCTCCAAGACTTTTCTTTCACTATGCTATGCAAGGAAGAAGATATTGCTTTAAGAAAGTAGTATCTTTTTCCTTGTCTTTCACTTTTCTCATTTCATTTTTAATGAATAAAGTATTTTGGATTATCCTCATAACATGTGAATAAAGTAGGATGCTATGAGGATGTCTAAATCCGTAGCATCCTCATAACATGAGGATGTTATGAGGATGTCCAAAATGGTTAAAATGATTTAGAACTTATTGAAAAAATTACTTTAGCTTTTGTATTGTAAGCACTCTAAATCCACCAAGGAACCATAAGTTTGGACAGTATGCAGCAGTCAGGCTGGTCAATTGTTCAATTGGGTATAGAAAAAAAAATTTGTAAAAATATTTTTATTTTTTAAATATTTATGAACTGTAGGGTTTTTTGAAACATATTTTATAAGTTATTTATTTATTTTTTTTGAGTGAAGAGTTTGATAAGTTGATAAGTGATAAGTTATTTATTTATTTTTTTTGAGTGAAGAAAAATTGAATATAAAAAAAATCATTAAATATAAAAAAAATTTTATGTCAAGACTTCCTACAAACTTCCTATATGCTAAGGCTTTTTTTTTTCAGACTTGATCCTTTTTGAATCACAAAATCCTTTTTGAATCACAAAATATATATATACATTGAGGGTATGGCTTTTTTGTGACCTTGGTCATATATTGATGAATATTTATACAAGCGGAATGAAAAAAACAACTGTTTAATTATTATTTTTTATTTAAAAAAAAAGATCACCCACAAACCAAAAATTTGAATTTGTCATATATATGCGTATGGATTTCAAACATGATATGTAATTTCAAACAATTTTTTGTTTTTTATTTTACAATTCTAATTTTTTTTTAAATGGAGATTTATTACATAGTTTTTAAGCATTTCACAATTTATTGTTACTTCATAACACTCTAAAGTACAAGTAAATTTAAAATTACAAACTTAAATAACAATTTACAAATATGAAAAGCTACCCCATATGCAGAAAAAGTATTGTGTAGTATTCAGCTTAATTAAAGCGTAATATACAATTTTTTGCTTGCTAGTCAAAATAAATCCAAGCTGGAGGCTCTCTTTTTTTTTCCGCAAATGTCAAAAAGATCTTAAAGACACTTGATTGCTCGCTCTGCACTCTGGTTTGTTCTGTGAATTTTCAGCCTCGTTGGTTCCTGATCTAAAACTTTTTCAATGAGCTTAATACTTTTTTGTGACCATGCAAGCTGCTACATAGATTCCGTTAATCATCTGCATTGTACATTTGGTCAGTGAACCAATGTTCCACCCATCTGTAAGAGATGAATCTACAAATAACATGTAGTGAGTCTCTTGTAGAAGACAAATGAGCTAGTATTGCTCAGGAATTTCATCTTGCAATATTTAATTTAGGTATTTTCTGAAACTTTAGGAAATACTTCAGATTCTTTAAAAAGGCAGAATACCCGATTTAAATGAAATAGAAATTTCATATTATCACACCATCCTGCTGTTTCAATAATCACTCACTTATTTAGTATTCTTGAAATTCTTCCTGAGCTGTTCCCAGATCTTTACAAGTTTTTGGATAAACGTCCTGGCAACATGTTGTTTCCTCCAAGTTCTTTATCCATTACCATGTGAAGGACTCATCAAAAACATGTTGACAACCAACGAATTGTGGTTCTTCCAGGTTTTTTTTCAGTAAAACGTCTTTGTAACTGACTGACAATACTATTCTTTCTTCCAGTGTTTACATTTGTATTCAGCTTAATTAAAGCGTAATATACAATTTTTTGCTTGCTAGTCAAAATAAATCCAAGCTGGAGGCTCTCTTTTTTTTCCGCAAATGTCAAAAAGATCTTAAAGACACTTGATTGCTCGCTTTGCACTCTGGTTTGTTCTGTGAATTTTCAGCCTCGTTGGTTCCTTATCTAAAACTTTTTCAATGAGCTTAATACTTTTTTGTGACCATGCAAGCTGCTACATAGATTCCGTTAATCATCTGCATTGTACATTTAGTCAGTGAACCAATGGTCCACCCATCTGTAAGAGATGAATCTACAAATAACATGTAGTCTCTTGTAGAAGAATAAATGCCAAATGAGCTAGTATTGCTCAAGAATTTCATCTTGCAATATTTAATTTAGGTATTTTCTTAAACTTTAGGAAATACTTCAGATTCTTTAAAAAGGCAGAATACCCGATTTAAATGAAATAGAAATTTCATTTTATCACACCATCCTGCTGTTTCAATAATCACTCACTTATTTAGCATTCTTGAAATTCTTCCTGAGCTGTTCCCAGTTCTTTACAAGTTTTTGGATAAACGTCCTGGCAACATGTTGTTTCCTCCAAGTTCTTCATCCATTACCATGTGAAGGACTCATCAAAAACATGTTGACAACCAACGAATTGTGGTTCTTCCAGGTTTTTTTTCAGTAAAACGTCTTTGTAACTGACTGACAATACTATTCTTTCTTCCAGTGTTTACATTTGTAGTGTCCACTTAATTATCTTTATACACCTCCATAAATTGTATTCAATAAGAATGGCTGCTATAACTTTTAACAATTTTTTTTAACAAATGCTTTTCTGTTTAGTGCTTATAGCTTAACTTCTCTTTGTTCATCAACACTTTATATTCTTGACCACTGATACATTTGCCATCAAAGTGTAGTGACCAGCTTTCTAAATGTAGTGTTTTCTTTAATAGTTGTGCTTCTTTAATAGTTGATCTACTGTGAAGGTTTCTGAATGTCTATCCTATCTTGAGATAACTGTGGACAAATGGTTGCTGCTTTATTGGTTTATAACTTTGAAGATGTTACTAATTTTGTTGCAGTTTTGGTTTTGTGGTAGTTCTAGCTTGTAAGTTCAGGATTTTCTGAATCTTCAGACTCAAAATATTCTTAGACTCAAATTTGGAGGTTGGCTCCAAATTTGAGTCTAAGAATATTGCTGTTGCCATTACTGTTGTTGAAGTAGGCTTCTAAGACTGTTGTTGAAGTAAGCTTCTAGGACATTTTTCTTCTTTTGGATGAATGGATTGTTTTTGAACTAGCAGTCTTCCCAGTTATATACTTAACATGTCCTTTGTTTTCAATCTGATGATGATACAATCTTTTGTCCTCACTGCATATCCATTCACCATTTTCATTTTGTGATGCTAAAAACTTCATTCAACGGATTGTATTTTCTCTGTTTTAAACATTTGTCTTCAGCACATAGGTTTTGCTGTTATGATTTGTATTGATTAATGTAGAAAATTTAATTTCTGATGCCATAAACTTGTTTTTTTTTTCTCGATTTGCTTTATGCATTCTCGTTTCCTTTTGATGGTTTCTTCCAGGATCAGATAGTGACCAACAGTTAGTATTTTGAGTGGTATTCGGCTGTTATCCAACAGTGATTTTTTCTTCTAGTGGAACAGTTATTCTTTTCTTATGTGACTTGTTTTTTTTAGTAGTGGAAGTACTATAGAACATAGAACATATATATATAGAACATTATGATTGAAGATAAAACTTTTCTGAAGATAATATACTTATATATATATATATATATATATATATATATATATATATATATATATATATATATATATATATATATATATATATATATATTCTGAAAGTCAATGATAATAATTAAGCGCTGTTGAAAGTCAAAGTAATTATAAGCGCTGTTGTACTTATATTATTACAGATTCATATATATTTATCAGCTTTACTCATTATCAGCTTTACTCAATCAGACAGCTTATATAGTCTAAATCTTGTTAATTTTCATAAACTTTGTTCAAGAAATTTCTAGGCTTCAGAAAGTATAATTTCTGCTAATACTATTTATATACCATTTTAAAAATTTTGTGTTGTGAGTGACCTTTTTTTAAAATAATCAGAATAAAACCCATTTTCACTACTTTTATATATATATATATATATATGTATGTATATATATATATATCCTTATAGTGTAGTCGAAAGAGACTTTTATGGTAAAAAAAGTCTCTTTCGACTACAATTTTTTTACCTTGTCTCTTAGGCTGCATTTTATTGTCGTCGAAATGTCAAAGCAATTAAATTAATGCAAAAGTACATTAAATTTTATTGTTTTTTAAAAAGACTGCAATAATAATGACTAGAAAGTTTTTTTTAATTAGTGGTGTTTTTGTTTTTGTTTTATTAAAAAACATTTTTAAAACATGCGTAAGTGTTGCTACATCGACTATCTTATAGCCTGCTGCTACAAGGGAGTGTTGCTACATCGACTACCTTATAGCCTGACTCGAAACAGAGTGTTGCTACATCGACTGACAAATAGGCTGACTCGCAAGGGAGTGCTGCAACATCGACTGAGGGTTTGGTTTGGGCATGCAGTCTATCATTTAAAACATTTTCTGGTCAGGCTTATTAACGCGCTTTTTAAAATAACAGTTAATGGGAAAAACTATATATATATATATATATATATATATATATATATATATATATATATATATATATATATATATATATATATATATATATATATATATATATATATATATATATATATATATATATGAGAGAGAGAGAAAATAAATAAAGAGAGAATTATGAAGTCAGAATCTTTTAGTTTAACAGTCTTTAAATATTTTAGAATTCAAGGTTTTAAATGAGTTATAGATAGAGAATTCTAATTAAATATTATTTTTTCCACTCTTTTTCGCTCACTATATTAAAAGTTGGGTGATTTTTTTTTTTAGACAAGTATAGAAGTAGGAAGATTCGTCAATAGCTGATTTTATAGTTTAGTTCTTCTTGTTATTTTTTATTGAGAAGGGAAGAAAGTGCTTATATTTGTATTTACATTAATATTTACATAATTTTTTAAGTACTAAAATAAGTTATACATTTATATAGAAAGTTGTATGTGATTGTGTTCATTGTGAATTACTTATGAATTACTAAGTTTGATTAATTGGTTATGTATTAAATTTTCTATTATTATGTTGTAAGAAGTAATCTTAACCATGCAATATTAATTGAAGTGAGTTTAATGTAATTACTCAAAAATTACCTTGGGTAGATTCGGGTAATATGAGAATACCATTTTTAAGATGTGAGCAGTATTTTTATAATCGACTTGATGTGCTGAAAAAAAAATTATTTATATAAATTTGAATGTTTATATAAATACTCAAATTTATATGAATTTTAATATTTACAATTAATATCTTGCTGTAATTTAAATTCAAAAAATTTGTATTTTTATTGTTTAAAAGTTTGAGTTGATATAATTTAAAAAATTACAAATTTTTTTTACATAAAATAATAGTATTATAATAAAAAGTAGCTTAAAATTTTTCTTTCAAGTGCTCATATTACCCAAGTGGTCTGGGTAATATAAACACTTTTGTTATATTTTTAAAACGTTTGTGTTTTTAAGAAAAAATTTCGGGTGCCCAAATATCTATGTGAATCATGAGATAGGTATCAGCAATTTCGGTATAATGTTGCTCTAAGTTGGAATAGATAGTTTACAAGAAAATAAGAGTTCTATACAAAAAATCCAAGGTTAACTATCTATAGTAGCTATCTTATTAGAAAAATCAGCATAAACCGCTTTAAAGACGCCATTTTTTTTGTAAAATGCGTTATTTAAAATAAGTTAACGTAAACAAAACTAAAACTCTCCAGCGGTTTATTTTTTTTTTTTTTTTTTTTGCAGTTTTTAAGCTAAAAAGATTATTCATTTTTAACTTGAAAACAAAATTATTTATAAAAAAAATCTTCTTGGAGATTTTGTCTTAACCAGTCAAAAAATTTCATTGTAAGCTATTTTGATTTTTTTTGATCAATAGAGGTTTATTGGTTTACAATAAGCCCCTTTACCTCAAGACTGTAGTTGGACAAAACGTAGCGTTAAACGAGAGCTGTTTTCTTGCGTGTTATGCAGCAGTAAAAAAAGTTGATAATCTAAGATGACGTAAAATAGAGGACTCAGTGAGAGTTTTGCCATTTAAAAATATAGGAATATCGACAACATTGGAATAGTTGTATGCAGTAAACAACTGGGTTTTGTTGCAGTTAAAATTCATAAGTCACGTCAAGGCCCAAACTTGACGCGACTTATGAATTTATCCAATCGGATGATAGTTGGAAGGTCAGAGCACTTGTTAAATGGTTTAGAGAGAATTGAAGAGAGAACAACACTTGTAAAAGTGGACAACACTTTTTTAAAAGTGGGCTACACTCTTTTAAGCCTGAATAGTTTACACTCTTGTAAGCCTGGTTTTTACACTCTAGCCTGGACAGCTCACACTTGTAAGTCTGGACAGAAATGTTGTCTTGACCACAAGCCGTAGAAGAATTTAATTGAGAAATGACTTAAGCAACGGAAGCCATAGTGATTTGGATGTCTAACATTTAGATGTCATTCCATTTAAACACCTGTTTAAATGGAATGATAGAAAGAGTTCATTTTTTTTTCAATTGCAATTATTTTGTAATTGAATAAAAAAACTCTATCTGTTTGCGTTGGTTGCTCAATTAAAATGTTGGTTGCTCAATTAAAAAAAGTCTTTTGATTGCTCAATTACTGTCTCATGAGACTTAAAGTTTAGGCTAACAGCCATTATGCACAAAAACAACATTTTCTTACCTTAATGTTGCTTTTTTCTTTCGACGTTACGCTATGACATGTTTCTTTATTGAAATAAACAAATTATAAGCTATGGCTAACTCTAATTATGTCAAAACACGATCTCAAAGTAATGAGAACGTGTTGTGACATTTATTCTAAATGATAATAAAGAAACATAATATATACAATTAAATAGCGCAATGTCTAAAGAATAAATTGGCTGACCAATAAATAAATGGTAGGTATGTCATTTGACACAACTGTTGAAAACACTAGCCATAAAAGTGGTGCATGTATTCAGCTGGAAAAAATTTTTGGCAGAGGTATTTAATTTTATGCTCTTCTTTGCGTTACAAAATTAATAAAGCTAAGCACATGCGATTTCCCAAAAAATTTTCAAAAAATTTAATGTCTTCCAAAGTTTCCAAATATATATTTTTAACATTTAAATAGCGTAAAATATAAAATCAGATTTAAAAAAAGAAGAAGAAATTAAGGAATTAAAACTTCCATGGTCAACAATTTTATAAAAATACAAATCTTGTATACTTGTATTATCAATTTAAAATTTCTTAAGTTTAAATTAACACAGTGCTGCCGGAAACGGCATTGTGCTAGTTTGAAATCGATTAATTTTAATAATCGATTTAAGGTTATAGTATTTCAGCTACTCTGAAGTGCAAAACGTCCTTGCCTGTTTATTTAATACTTCAGAGTACTCTTTTATCTCCAAACTTTAGCACAAAAATATTCAAAATCTTAATAAATTCTGTGTTTAGAAATAAGGTAGAGGATTAGCATTTGTGGTAAATTATTCAATATTGCTATTAAGAGAAATTTGATTATTTATTTTTTTAGGAGGCTGAACTGCTAGCAAAAATAAAGAGGGAACACCAGGAGCAATCTCTTTACCATGACGAGGAGATTGAATTTCATAAAAATGCTATCAAAAGGCATACTGAAGCCATTGAACGACACACCTTACTTAAGACACAACACGACGCTTCAGTGCGAGATCATGAAGGATCGGAAAAAAATTTAATAAATATGGAAAGAACAAAGAAAAAATAATTTAAAAAAAATTGGTTTCAGCAGGACATAATGATTTCCTAATAATAACAATCTTTATTAATTTAGATTATAATAACTTTTAAATCTTTACATTCAAAATTTGTAATGAATTCTTTTGTTTCTTTTTCACTCACTTTTTTTCGTCTATTGAATACTATAGATTAAACAGACATTTTCAACTCAACTTAATATAATAATTTATAAATTTTTTATTATAAATTTGTCTTGTGCTCACTGGGTAAGCACTTGTTGTGCTCACTGGGTTAATATAAAAAAACTGATTTAGAAATCTTTCCTGACATTTCATATGCTTTTGCATAAAGTTAATGAATGCATAATCATATATGAATATAATTTAAGTACTATGACAATGAAGTGATGATTAAATTGAAGATGGACAATTTATTAATTTCAATAATTAAATATTGAGATCTAATAAAAAATAAAAATTTTCGAATTAAAACCTATTGGGGCACTGCAATAGGTCAATAGAATAACTACAGTTAGTTGTTGTTTAAAGCAAAGGTTTGTTTAAAACAAAAGAAAAGTGAAAGTATTGTTGTGCTAATCAGTGACGGATCCAGGAATTTCATTCATAATCCCTCCCCCCTCCCTCTCCTGGATCCTTAACTGCTGCTAATATCCATTCGCATTATATTCATGTTTAAATCTATTAACATGAATATACTAATACTATATTATAATATTAGTATATTAAAGTTAAATGAAATTAAGTTAAAAACAAAAAATATGTGTAACATTCAATATTTATTATGATACATAATGATTTGCTCTCAATGACCTTGTGTGACCATAGCTAAAAAAATAAGCTGTTAAAAAGGAGTTCACTTCTCAGTATATTAGTTTTTCAGTTCAAGTTATTTTTACTTTAGGTTTTTAAACCGATCTTTTTAGTAGGACTACTTTAAAATTAAATCAAATATATTCTGAATAAAGTTGTTACATCAAGAATATTTACAAATAGTAATTGGTACTAATATGATTTTTTTTTTTTTAAATTATCTTCGCTTCCAACAAGGTTGCAAGCAACCACTAATTAGTGTTGGAAGTTACTGGAAGAGAAAAGATGAAAATTGTAGAGCAAGATAACGATTGACAGACGACTTAAAATATTGCAAACTATATGAATCAGGAAAGCAAGATGAAGGAAGCGAATTCCAAAGAACTGATGTTCGAGGAAAAAAACTAGACGAATAAGAGTTTTTGGAGCACTTAGGAACAGTAACAGAAAAAGAATGAGACTTAATTGAATGACGAGTAACACGAGAATGAATTTTAGTAGATGGCACAAGAGACGCTAGCTCTTTAGAGCAGTGCCCATTATAGTATTCATAGAAAAGAGAAAGAGAAGTAACATTACGACGATGTGACAGAGGTTGAAGGTTGGCTGCAAGAGCTGATCCAACTATGTTTACAATGCATTTTTGCATCTTGTTTAAAAGAGAAAGGGCATCAATAGAAGATCCGCCCCAGATATGGTAACAGTATTCCATACAAGGCCGAATTTGAAATTTATAGAGATAGAGAATAGAATCCAGAGTAAGAAAGTGACGAGCTCGATAAAGAGAAGCAACTTTAGCAGATGCTAATTTTGCAACGGATTTGATATAAGGTTTTTAAGAAAGATCAGAAGTAAGAGTTAATCCTAGAAGATGAAGGGTAGGAGACTCATCGAGTACATTACCGTTCATAAATATAGGAAGGTCTAAATTATTGCGATAACGATTGGCCGAAAAAAATTGAGTTTTATCTGAATTAAAGTTCACCAGCCACTGCGAGCCCCATGCTGTAGCAGAAGTGAGATCCTTTTCGAGCTCAGATGCCCCCTGCAAGCAATCAGAGGGAGTTGGCTTCTTATCGTGACAAGAATAAATTGTAGTATCATCAGCGAACAATGCCACCTTAGATGTGAGAATATCTGGAAGATCGTTAATGTAAATTAAAAAGAGTATAGGGCCAAGGATTGAACCTTAGGGAACCCCTGAGGTTACAGAATAAGAAGAAGAGTGCTGTCCATCAAGGACAACTTTTATACTACAATTGGAAAGAAAGGATTCAATAATCTTAAAGATGTTTCCAGATACACCATAAGAAGAAAGCTTATGGAGGAGACCAGCATGCCAAACTTTATCAAACGCTTTAGAAATGTCAAGAGCAACGGCCTTAAACTCTCCACCTTTACCTAATGCGCGATAAAACCTATCGGTTATTACTGGTAGCAAATCAGCCGTAGAACGAGAAGATCGAAATCCATACTGATGATCAGAAAGTAGGTTATGAGATTTGAGATGAGAGATTAAGTGTTTGTTAATTAAAGATTCAAAAACCTTGCTTATGATAGGAAGAAGACTAATGGGACGGTAGTTAGATGAGTCAGATCGCTCTCCAGAATTTTTAAAAATAGGGATAACAGATGCTGCTTTCCAGCAGGCTGGAAAACAAGACTCTGATAAGCACTTGTTGAATAGTTTTGAAAAGATAGACGACAGCTCAGGAGAACACTTCTGCAAGACTATAACAGGTATGTTGTCCGGGCCGCAAGCTGTAGAAGAGTCTAAGCGGGAAATCACTTTAGATACAGAAGCTGGAGTGATACGAATGTCGAGCAATGGATCAACCTGTTTGACGGGTATATCAGGTAAAACGCAACTAGTGGCATCAAGAGATGATATTGATGAAAAGTTCTTGGCAAACAATTCAGCTTTGTCTTTAGGTGAGGTGACAAAGTCTGAACCATACAAAAGAGGTGGAATTACAGACTTGCCCTTATTATTGATACTATTAAAGATTCTCTAGAAGTCACGAGAGCCTAATTTTTGTGATGAAATACGAGATTTCATGATCTGAGAATAGCGGGTTTTGGTGTTAGACAAAACCTTTTTACAATGGTTCCTAGCAGTAATAAAAAGACGTCTGTTTTCTGGAGAATTGTTTTGCTGATAGATATGGAAGTAATGGTTTCGATTGGCAATTGCAGCAGCACAATGTGAGGAAAACCATGGAGAAGAGTGAGGCTTGACCTGGAATCGTTGAGAGGGAATAAAGGATTCCATGCCAGCCTGAATCCACGAAGTTATGTAAGAAGCACATTTGTCAACAGAGAGACAAAAGATTTCTACCCAGGGGCCATCACGAAGAAAGTCACGAAAAGAGTCCCAGTCAGCTTTAAGGTAGTTGTAAGATGTACAATGATAAGGGGATTCTAATGGTAAAGAAGAATGAGATAATAGTTTTAGAGAGATCAAACCATGATCAGACGCACCTAAGGGTGAGTGTGAAGAAACTGAACACTTACTAGGATCAGAAACAAGACATAAGTCGAGTAGAGAAGGTAAATGATTCGGGTTGTCTGGAAAGCGAGTTGGAAAGTTGACTATTTGAGTTAGGGATTGAGAAAGACAAAAGTTGTGGGCCTTAATGCCTGCAGAGTCAGTGACACTAGAGCCAAGCCATTCAGTGTGATGGACATTAAAGTCACTGACAACAACAATATTGGCTGATGGATAAAGAATGAGGGCTTGGTCAATATAATCAGAAATAACATCAAGAACAGTGCAGTCTTGGGATGAGGGAGAGTGATATAGAACAAAGAGAAAGGTGATAGAGTGAAATGGTGCCAAACGAAAGCACATAAAAGAGTAGTCTGTGGATTCAAACCTAGTTTCCCGACAAATGGGTGAATTCTTGCGAATGTAAATGCCCAGGCCAAGCATGTGACTATTGGAGTCTTTACAAATTAAAGGAAGATAACCATCAACACTAAGATCACAAGATGAGACAGCTGAACTCAAATTAGTCTCACAAAGAGCAAGCAGGTCTGGTGAACTTTGCAAGAGATAAGACTCAACAGAAGAAAAGTTACTTCGAAGACCACGAATATTGGTGAATGATAGGTTTAGCGAACTTGGTGATGACTGTGGTTTTTTGTGTTTTATAGTTTTTGTTACTTTATTTATTTTTAAATTTGTTAAAGAACTTGACTCGAAACATTGATAGTACTCAGTACACTGTTCTATAGCTAAAGCAATTGCCTCATTTCCACTAATAAACCCTGAGCCGTAACAAAGGGCTCCAATGTGGCCTTGGCAATGCACACCAAAAGTACAAACAGGGACACCATCCATGCGCAACATGGCACTGTTAGTACTCTGATATTTTTCAGCTGTTGATGGAATCAGCCTCTCTGAGAGCTACCGCAGAGTTTGGGAAACCTGACTACCAGCCGGCCTCAGAACCATAAAACTGATTTTACAAGTAGCAGGATAAACCTGACCTGACTGACCAGTAGCAGGATAAACCTGACCTGACTGAGAATTAAACATTTGTCACATACAATAATAGTAAAATGATAATAATTATAATACAAGTAGGAGTAAATAAAAATAATAGTAGTGATAATACGAATCTGATAATATTAATACGCTAATTTAATATTATTAGTCGAAGTAAGTCATTTTTTAGGCTTTTCTATACGCGGTTTTTTTCTTTAATTTTATTTACTAACAATTACTGGTCTCTATAATAACTTATTATAGAATATTTTAGAATATTATAGTTATTATAGAGATCAGTGCTAACAACGCGTATTACGGGTTGCTTACTGCTAATTAAAAGTAATAGCAAAGATTTTAAAACTATATAATTTGTCATAATAACAACAATAATCATTTAACAAAAACCGTAATATAAAAACAACAATAATAACATTATTAACAACTGTAAGAATAATATTTATTATGATAAAAATATAGTAATAATAACAATCTTAGAATTAAAGGGATTACGGAAAGTGTTAACGAAACCTGGGAGGAGACCGAAGATAAAGTTTTATAATTATTTTCTAAAACTTTGGAAGTGAATGAAGTGAATGAGATCGAACGAGCCCATCGCATAGGCTATAAAAAAGACGGAAAAACAAGAACTATAATTCTAAAATTACTAAGATTCAAAGACAAAGCAAAAATCCTGAAAGAAGCCCACCGACTCAAAGGACTAAACATTTATATAAACGAAGATTACTCTCGAGAGACTTCAATTATAAGAAAGAAGCTATTTTCAGAGGCGAAGCTAAGAAGAGAAAACGGAGAGAACGTTGATGTAAGGTACGACAAAATTATTAAATTAAAAAGTGATTTTACCAAGAAAGATCTAAGTAAGTAAAAATGTTAGTTTTCGTTTTCAAAAATATATTTTTATATATTTTTTTCTCTAATTATACAAATGGCTGACAAAACAAACAAAACAAAAACTTTTAAATTTTTTGATAAGAATAATTCTCTGCTTCTGAATAAAAATAAAGATCCTGATATAAATCTTTTTAATGAAATTGAAATTGACTCTTTTTACTTTAATGTTGAGGAAGTATCTTGTTATTTTAACTCAACGCAACCATTATTTTCGACATTAACCCTAAACATTAGAAGCCTTAAAAAAACTTTGAAAATCTTAAAGCTATGTTACGAAACATAAACCATGAATATGTTTTTTAGAAACTTGATGTCAAATTGAAGATTCCGTTAATTCGAATCTTCAATTACCAGGATTCAAATCAATTCATCAAACCCGAGTTGGTGGCAGATAGGGCTAGAAAAACCGGTAAACCGGTTTACCGGTAAATTAGTTAAAAATTATGTTTAAATTTACCGGTAATTTTCAAATAATTTACCGGTAATTCGATAAAATTTTATGGAAATTCAGAATAAATTATTAGTAGTATTTTTTTCTAACTAAAAAGAAAAATTCTACAAAAAAGCTAACTTTTTTACATATTATAAAAAAACAGTTGAAATCGCAAAAAATTAAAAACTTTATAATGGAAAAGAATTTTGTTATCTTACAATATTACAATATGCATTTCTTAAAAAAAAATACAGCCTACTTGATTGATTTTTCTTAAATTTTCGTTTTTTAATAGAGAAAGAAAAATATTTACATACAATTAGGATTTGTTTATGTAGTTTATTTATAATTACATTAAGTTTATTTTGTGCTCGCATCCCATGTGGTTACAGTTACAGGTGACATTTTATTTAATTTAAATAGTGTGTTAGTGCGTTTTTTTTAATTACTTGGTTTTTTGCACTGGATGATAAAATTATTAAGTATCATAAAAAAAAAATTGAAAAATTTGAAAATAAAGCGAATATTCTATATTTTTATTGTGTTGAATAAGTATTTCACAATAAGTCTTTAAAATTATATTATAGAATATATTTGTATTGTGTTCCAAAATTTACATATTGAATTTTTTTAAAAAAAATAGCCTTACCTATGATGTCTAATGGATCCGGTCAAAATCAATTGTGGAATCATTTCGAAAGCTGGCGATTCAGCTATATGCAATGTATGCAAAAAAAATATAAAATGCTCTGGCGGCAGCACAAGTGGTTTGCACAATCACCTTATCAGAAAACATAAAATTAATCTGCTAAAAAGAGTTCAACATGATGAAGCAGAAGCAATCTCGGATTGGTTAGGATTAAAGGATCAATGCCTGCTGAAAAATGTATAACTTATCTTCAAAATACACTTAAAGAACTTAGTATTGCCTTAACAAATATAATTTCCATTACTATGGATGGGGGCGCCGTAATGAAAAAGGTAAGCAGATTACTGGACGTAAATCATCAACTTTGTTTAGCCCACGGCATCCAGTTATCAGTAATTAAGATGCTGTATAAAAGATCTGTTTCGGATAATATTTCCGTAGAAAATCAAGTAGTGGCTATTACTGAATTTAAACATGGTGAAGATGAAGAGGACGATGTAATGGAAGATATTGGAGTTTTTGACGTTATTGAGGATACATCAACTACTGATTCATCAATTCAACATGAAAGTATAGGTCCAATAATAACAAAAGTTCGAAAAACTGTTGTCATGTTCCGTAGATCATCAACAAAAAATGACATCCTCCAAAAACATGTTAAGGATGAATTTAAAAAAGAACTTACGCTAATCCATGACACAAAAACCGGTGGAGCAGTATGTTGATTATGTTGGAAAGAATTTATGAGATTAAAAATTGTGTTCGTAAGAGTCTAATCGATATCAAATCCGATATAGATTTATCAGAAAATGATCTCAATGTTGTATCAAATATAATAATGGCTTTGCAACCTGTTAAAGTAGCTGTGGAAGCTCTCTGTTCAAGGGAGACGAATCTATATGTTACAGATTTGACAATTAGGTTCATGTTGGATGAACTAAGTAACCAAAATAATTTCTTAAGTAATGAATTTAAACAAGATTTAATATTTCGAATAAGTGAGAGAAGAACCGTATATTCTGATGTATATATTCATATCTTCATGAACCATTTCCACTTACAGCTTTAAATAATGAAAATAGTTATGGCGTGTTTAACACAACAAGTAAATTGGTTATGGAAAAAAATATTGTAGAAATCATTCAACAATTTTTAAAACACGATTCCAAAACTACTGAAGCTGAAGTTGTGCAAGTGTATGAAACTGAATCAACTAGTGAATCTACGGTTTTATCAGCAGTGGCGACATCAAGTCAAGCAATGTCAATGAAGGAAAAACTTGATTTAGTAGTTAAAAAAAAATGATAACTATTGCTCACGAAGAGATTAGTGATCCGAAGACAACATCTGGTCTTTTAAATATAGTCAGGAAAGAAATGGCGTATTTCAAGGAACAAATATTAAAGGAAAATATTTAAACAAACTCCAAAAGTATATTTCAGCAGTTCGCCCAACCAGTGTAGAGTCGGAAAGAGCTTTTTCTGCAGCAGGTTTAAATGGCACAAGGTTCAGACCAAGTTTAAACGACAAAACATTAAATGTAATGTGTTTTTTAAGAGCTTACTTCAAAAAATGATCTCAATGTTGTATCAAATATAATAATGGCTTTAATAAACAACAGATGCTCCTTGAAAAGAATTGACTGTATTAATTTTAAAAATGAAGTTTTCTTTATTTTTATGTTTTTTTATGTTTACGCTAAAATACAAAAATGTTAATGTATAATAAATGAATTAATTATATTTTATTATATAAAAAAAATCTTTTTGATTGTTTAATTTATTTTTAACTAGGATGGACCTTTAAACTGATGCTGTTTTACTAATATATTCATTTGTTATGCTTTTTGTTGTTTTTAGTGTTTAGATTATTACTATTTAAGCCTTTAGAAAAAAAACCGGTAAATTACCGGTAACCCGGTAATATTTTTTTTTTTACCGAATTAGCGGTTTTTTAAAATATCGGTAAATTTACTAGCACTAGTGGCAGAGGAGGCGGAATATGTTTTTTAATTCATAATTCAATTAATTTTCAAATATCAGAAAATCTGAGTAACAATAATGCGGAGTCGTTAACTTTAGAACTAACAAAAAAAATGTTTATTTACCGCTATGTATAGACCGCCTAGCGGAAATATAACAACGTTTGAAAACTATTTAGAACAGTATTTAGTAAGCGTTAGAAATAAACAAGTATACTTAATAGGGGATTTTAATATAAACCTTTTAAACGTAAAAATGATATTAAAGTCGAACGCTTTCTAAATCTCCTCTATCAGCACAATATTTTACCATTAATAAACCAACTCGCATAACTCTTCAAACTGAAATTCTCATAGATAATATTTTTACAAATAATTTCTCGAAATATCACACTCAAAGCGGAATCATAAGAACTGATATAAGTGATCATTTCCCAATATTTTTTACATCAAATTCAATATACAAAGAAAAATCAATCCAGGAATCAAACAAATTAATAAGCGTTACAAAAAGAAAAATAGATAAAAATACCATTGAAACCTTTCGTAACTATCTACTACTGGAAGATTGGGATCAACTCATCAACTACAAAGATGCAAATAACGCTTATGAATATTTTAACTTAGAGTTCAGCGTGTGAAAAAGCAAGAAAAAATAATTAAATTTAAAAGCTTACAAAGTCCATGGATTTCCAAAGGTCTTATCAAATCTTCCAAAAAAAAACAAAGACTCTATGAAAAATATTAAAAAAAAAAAAACTTACAAAAATGAAAACAAATACAAAAATTATAAAAACCTCTTTGAAAAAATAAAAAAACAAGCAAAAAAAAAAAATATTATTCTAATTTATTGCAAAACAATATTGGAAATAACAAAAAAACATGGGATGTTATAAAAGAAATATTAGGAAAAAAAAGATTGACTCTGGTAATACACTGCCTAAACGTTTAAATACTAATGATAAAAACATATTTATCAGTGATAAAAAAAAAATTGCTGAAAGCTTTAACATTTATTTTATAAATATTGGAAAGACGTTAGCAAATAAAATAACTCCAAGTAAAAAACTATTTAAATCATATTTAAAAAAAGTAGACTTCACAATGGATGAGTATGACTTATCTCCTGATGAGCTTTGGAATGCTTTTGAAACCATACAGCCCAGAAAAAGTCCTGGTCTTGATGACATAGACGTTTTAAAAATGTTTATGACGTTATTGAGTATCCCCTAATGTATATCTTTAATCTCTCATTAAAAAATGGAGTTTTTCCTGACCGCCTAAATTTAGCACGCGTAGTTCAAGTACTTAAAAGCGGAGATGACTCGACTTTAACTAACTATAGACCCATCTCCATACTCCCGTGCTTTTCAAAAATGTTGGAGCGCATAATGTATAATAGACTCTTTACATACCTTCAAAATCATAACATCCTCTACAATAACCAATACGGATTTAAAAAAGGCCACTCAACTGAACATGCTGTAATAAAACTAGTTAACGAAATTTTAAGTGGCTTCGACAAAAATAAACACACCCTTAGAGTATTTATTGACTTTTCAAAGGCTTTCGATACAATGGATCACGAAATCCTTCTATACAAACTTCATAATTATGGTATACAAAATGAAAATTTTAAATGGTTCAGTTGCTATCTAAAAAACCGTAAACAAGCCTTATCTTTCAATAAAACATACACTCCCCTTGGAGTCATCACATGTGGTGTTCCCCAGGGGTCTATTTTAGGACCTCTGCTTTTCCTAATCTACATAAATGACATATTTTTATCTTCCAGTATATTGAACTTCATTCTTTTTGCAGATGACACTCATGCTTTCTATACCCACTCTAACATTACTACACTTTTTAATACAGTAAATCAGGAAATTGAAGAGTTGAGCAATTGGTTTAAAGCAAACAAACTTTCTGTCAACATTGAGAAAAGTAATTATATCTTTTTCACTAAACCTTACAATTCAGACAAACTACCATTAAAAC
Source organism: Hydra vulgaris (assembly GCF_022113875.1). Taxonomy (NCBI): domain Eukaryota; kingdom Metazoa; phylum Cnidaria; class Hydrozoa; order Anthoathecata; family Hydridae; genus Hydra; species Hydra vulgaris. Next base: position 41,288,340 of record NC_061167.1, on the reverse strand, counting down.
TTCCAGATATTCTATTAGACAAAGTTAGACTAAATCGAGCGTTCTCAAATAAATTTCTCGGGGTATTAATAGATGAACATATTAGCTGGAAAGACCATATTAATATATTAAAAAACAAAATATCTAAAAACATTGGAATTATGCATAAAACCAGATATATTTTAAATAATGCATGCCTTAAAAGATTTTATTTTGCATATATACATAGCTATATTAACTACTGCAATATTGCCTGGGCTAGTACCTACCAATCAAAACTAGATTTAATATATAAAAAACAAAAACAAGCGTGTCGTATATTAACAAACGCAAATAAAAATGCAAATTCTAAACATTTAATGAGGGAACTAAGAGTTTTTAATATCAACGAACAAAATATATATTGCATTCTTCAGTTCATGTTTAAACTAAAAAATGATCTGGTCCCTGAAGTCTTTCATAACTATTTTCACTCTATTAATCACAAATATCAAACAAAATACTCTATCAAGAATTACTATTTTCCAAAAACCTCTTTAAGACAATCTAAATTCTCAATATCCAGCAGTGGACCCCAATTGTGGAACTCATTTCTAACAAACAAATTAAAAACGATAAACTCGTTCCAACATTTTAAATGCGTTTTAAAGCAACAGCTACTAGACCTCAACATTAATGAAACAATCTCTTATTTTTAAAATTTTTTCTTTTTCAATTAAATTTTTTTTTTTTTCTTAACTTTTTCTTAAAATACTATTATATTACTTGCTTGGTTATTTAATGAAGTTCATTGTAAAAAAAAAAAAAAAAAAAAAAAAAATCACATGAATTATAAATATTTCATTATATTTGTATTTGGTTTATATTTTGTCAACGACAAAAATGGGGCAAGATGATAGGTCTTCTACTTGCTCCAGTCATATATTTCACGGTAAAATGTTGAACAATTTTATATTAATAATGACGAATAAAAATATATATATATAAAAAAACAAAAAACAATAGTGATTAAGAGAATACTAACGAAAGTATTTCAGATTAAGAAAAATTAAAATAACAAATTTAAAATTAATATTATAACACAACAGAAAAAATATTAGATAAATAGAAGCTCAGAGATAGAGTTAAAAATAACAAGTTGAAGAAAGGTATAAGATTTGTAAACAATATTTTTCTAAAAAATATATATATATTTTTAATATGTTGTTTAGGTGCCCCAATGCCCCAAGAAGACTTAACGGTCTTGTCACAGAGCACCGCGGAAGTGCATTTAACCAGGAAGTTCACGCTTCCTTCCTTACCGTGACGCGAAATATTTACAAAGCTCGTTTCGAACCTAGATCTCCTGCTAATAAAGCAAGAGCTCTAACCACAGTGCCAAGTTAAAAGTTATAGTTAAAAAGAGCAGTTTTAAATTTTGAGAATGGGAAATTGTTCCAGGTTCGGAACAATATCCTTTCCCAACTAAAATCTCTTAAATCATACTCAAGAACTACCGGGATCCCGGTTAGGCGATCCCGAAAGTATACTTGCTTGATTTTTAAACTTAAGTTGTTTGACCATGTATGTTTACAAAACTTCAATATTTGTCTTGAAGTTATTTAAGGCGAAAGTTTTTTTATAAATTATTTATGATATTTATTTCGTAAAACACGCAATATTATCAAGCTTTTTATATGCATATAGTAAAAGTGAAAAGTTATTAAACAGTTTGTATAGTTTTCACAAAAAACATTGTACTAACCAAGCACTCATAGACATAACCGAAACTATACTCGAAGCTTTAGACAATAACACATTTACTTGTGTGGTTTTATTGACTTACAGAAGGCATTTGATACTGTGGATCATGGGTTTTGTTATCAAAGTTGCATCATTATGGTATCAGAGGAGTTGCTCTCTCATGGTTAAGTCATACCTCATAAACCGTTCTCAATTTGTTACAATTTTTGATATCTCTTTTAATACCAAATCAATATTTGTAGGTGTTCCCCAAGGTTCCATTCTTGACCCTCTCCTTTTTCTTATCTACTTAAATGACTTAAACATATGCACTAAGTTCTTAAAAACATATCATTTTGCTAATGATACTAATGTCTGAATGATGATACTAATAACAGAAAAATCACTTAAAAAATAAATCAACACCTTAGTTACGACTTGGTCAGCTTGGTTCAATGATTAAGATCAAATAAAATATCCCTAAATGTTAAAAAAAAAATGAAATAATTCTATTTAAACCACACTCTGTTCAAGTTCATAAATTTCAGAATCAGAGGTCAAAATTTAAATTTTGTTAGTCAAATAAAGTATTTAGGAATAATATTAGATGAAAACCTTTCCTTCACATACAAACTGAAACAGACTGCGCTCAAATTCATCCGTACAAATGGAATGTTGGCAAAGATCAGGCATTTTGTTAGGTACGAGACACTTAAATATATGGTATGCTAGATTTAACTCGTATATGCTTTATGGTTGTCAGATATGGGGGCGAAATCAACCAAAGTATACAAAGATCATAGAAAACCTTCAAAACAAATCACTTAAAATAGTTCATTTCCAATTTAATAGATTCGACTCTAAAATCCTCTACAATCTCTCAAAAATTATGAAACTAAAAGCTCTATTTTTCCTATTGAATTTTGTTTGCATAATAACTTACCAATAAGCTTCGATCGTGTAACAATTTTTTAATACCTTCAAAGCAAACACTTAAGTATGCCATTAACTCTATTAAATATCAATCCATTAAATCATGGAATTATCTTCCCTCTGAAATCAAGACAACGTATCAAAAAAAAAGAAGCAGAGCTTTCTTCATCAACAAAGTCTTGGAATTTATCCAAGATAAAAATAATAAGTAAAGCTTCTGCTGTGTTATTTAGTTCAATAGTTGCTTTTCATGTCGTTTTGACTTTTATACCTGTAAAATTCAAGTTTCTTTTGCCTCTTTTCTTAAATAAATGGCTATTGCTGATGTTCTTATTACTGTATTGTTATCGTTCTATTTAAGAACCTGTTATTTATTATTTTTAGTAATTTTTTTTTTTTTTTTCTTTCCTTTTTTTTTTCTTTTATTATTTTTGAATAAAAGCGCCTTTTTAGTTTTTTTTGTTGTTGTTATTATTATTACTATTATCATTATTATTATATTACCTGATATTATTATTCATATACTAGTAATATGTTATATATATTGTCAAGTTTGTAATGAATATTTGTAGGTCATAACGTTTTTGTTAGTTAAATAACTGTTTGTGAACTTTCTATTTACTTTATAAAGTTAAATAAAATGATTGATTGACTTGTGGTAAATCGAAATAGTTTTTATTAAACTTTCACTTAGTTTTTTAATTAAAAATTGACGCGAATGGTTATTTGTAAACAAACAACACGTGACCTTGAAAAGGTTTCGCTTGAGCGAGGAGTTTTTTTCCTTATAAACACGAGCTGAAATTCATACCGCCAATCCAAAAACCTCGGTTAGGCGAGATATTTTTTCTCTATATGATCAGCCCCTAAGACTGTAAATTTAGCGGGTTCTATTTTTATATAGTTTTATCTTTTGAGTGACAAAATATAATTTGATGGAATTTGAAATCTAAATATAAGAATTGGGAAAAATTGATTTTTTTTTAATATTGAAAGCTTATAAAGTGTAGAAAAAAATAATGATATAGTAAAAAAAATGTTTTCATCAATATGATAATATTTCTTAAATTTTGTAATAAGACTTTTTCTACGATGGTTTTATCCCGCTTCTCTAAGTCAGAGCTTGATCTTGCTTGCTAAATTGCTAACACGTCTTGGTTTAAACGACTGTAAATATAGCTTAGTTGGACGGAGTTCAAGAAATTTTCAGGGTTGTGTGTTTTTGATGCAAGTTTGATACCATTAACGCTGTAAAAGTTCACCGTAGATTCGAAGTAAGGGCAAGTTAGAAGGTCAAGCCAAAAGGTTGCATTACCGTTGTAGGCGTTCCATAACGACGATAAGGTTATTTTAATTTGTAAACGAAGTCTTTTTCTCAAAAGCTGTCGAAATAGCGGATTCTCGTATCTTTTCAAACGCTTTTGGTAGATTCTATGCCAAGCCGAATCAGTTCAATTTATTTTTTGGCCCTGTTTAAATAACCAATATTTGGTCTAAATGCAAGGCCTTGATTAAAAATGTATTTTAATGACGCTAAACTTATTTTTTGCCTTGAATACTCTACTTTATTGTTAAAGTAAAACAAAAATATGCAAAATTTTAAAACATGTTTTAAAATTTTGTAACATAGTAACAACATCAAATTTTCGGTATAGCTTCAAGGTGATAGTAAAATCCATTTATCCTACCAGTTTTTTGATTGACTTATATAGTCAAAGGTTATGTCTCTATTAGTAAAAAGTGTGTTTAAGACATGACACTCTTTGTATAAATGTTAAATATTAAAAAGTTATAAAACTCAAAAAAAGGAAAAAACCATGAGACCGAAAGATGTATGGATTATATATAAGAAATTCCTGAAAATTTCAACTTATTTTATTCATTCAATCTTGAGTTATCGTGTTTATCGTGTTGAGTTATCGTGTGTATCGCGTGAATATCGTGTTTTAAAACCATAAAAGATAGTTAAATAATGAGAAAATCAAGTTTTTATCTAAAATAGCTTAAAAAACTTTTTTAAGATATGTTAAAAACCACCAGAAACATAAGATTCACATTTTTTATTCTCATTCTTTTTATCTAAATAGCCTTTTTTCATTGCTTATAATTTTTTTCTTTGTTTTTTAATGATTGGACTGGATTACTTTTCCATTCTTGCAACACGTTGACGATCTCAAGATATAGATTTTTCAGCAGTTACCTTATCATGTTAGGCAAAATCTCTTAAAACTGTATTCATTCCACGATTTTTATCGTTATAAAGCAAAACAGTTGAGGTCATTAAAATTTCAATTGTTCTTCCTTCAATAAAAAGATTTTTGGGACAGCGAATCCATAAAACTGAGTCAAATAATTCATAAGTGTTTTGAGTTTGTCCGTGAACAGATTTGTTGAATAGGTCGTCATCTGATAAATTTACAAAGATTGGTTTTAAATGTAATAAATGGAAATTTATGTTGTTTTTGAATGTTTATGCCATTAATCTTATTTAACTGCCATTTGCACCAAGTAGTGGTATCACGTGGACACGCTGATTCTCATTAGTAAACACAGTACAATGAAACAACACTACATTCTAACTTAAGAGGTATTGTGCCAAAATCTTTATAGGAGTTTGCTGTTATAACTTCTTTAAAAGATGATGAATCTCTATCTCCTAAATACCCATTTCAAATTATATTGTTCTTTTTTATAGAACGTTCAAAGATCATTACAGCGCCAGCTCCCTCCATAGCTCCAGATGACTTAACGTGATTAATATTACATACATGCTATGCTTTCCACCTTTCATAACTTGATGACCCTTTTTATTTTTTCCCAAATTACCTTTACAATGTAAATGAAAACCTTACTATGTTTTGAAATAGCTTGTACATTCACTACTTTATTTTCAATAATACCAGTGACAACTCCATTGAGAGATAAATGGCCTTTTTTCTGACACGCTCTGTCTATTTTTATACGTTGCTTTGTTGGACCATCTGGAGAACCTTATAGATTGTCTGCAGCTTTTTTCATGCTTTTTGACACTGCATCATTATATCCATTATATGTCTCATTAGTATTCAATTTATCAAAAACGTTTTTGACTAAACAATAGATGTTCATGCATCGAGTAAATGTATTTATACTGGCCCCAACCAATTTCTAGAAAAGCAATCACTGCTCTTGCATTAGTTTCAAAGTGGTTTTACTTTTATTATTTACACCAAAATAAAATAAAGCTTTAATTGTAACTTTATAATAATTTACCTTGTATTATATACAGTGGGTGATTAATAAATATAAATAATAATAATATTCAAGTGTAAACAATAAAAATGGCGACAACGAAACGGTAAATAACTTTTTTATAAACTTCATATTATATGAATGGAGAATTACAAGAATGAATGGTATTATGATATACAGCTAAACTTTAAGCTTAAGTAATTTAGAAAACATTTTTATTTGATTTTTTGAAAATTATTTTAATTGTCTTTTTAATCAAATGTCGTGTTATGATTTAAAGCAAGAAAAGAAGCCTAAACTAACACATATTTTTAAAATAAAGTGGTTCTATTTAATAAACAAGTTTTAATAAACCTTTTGTTGAATAGTTACAATTACTAATGGTTGAAACTATGTAGCATATCCATAAAATAATTATTTTTTTAATGTTTTAATAAAAATCATTTCAGTGAATTTTGTTGTTTTTTGTCGAGTAAAACTTATTTATTTTTTTTTTTTTATGTTCGCGGCTTTATCTATCTGTTTTATACTTCCATGGTTGAACATAACGGAAATTACCCGCTATGTTTATTGTATAATTCGTATGAAAAAACCTAACGGTATTTGGCGTTATGTTTTTTTTTATATAAATCATACATCGAACATAACGGTAATTAACCGTTATAAAACACGAAATCGAGCGTTATGTTTTATATAACGAGTATTTTTTTACTGTGTATCATTTAGTAACATGTATATATTTATGTAATATAATCTAAATAACAGTATTTTAAATAACAATATATTATTTTAAACCCTTAACTTTCTTCTGAATTTTATTAACTCAAAATATTCATTACACTATAACAATATCAAAATTGTGCGATAATGTTTAAATACCAACCGTAACACTTATTTAGACCAACATTGCTTCACATAAGCCAACGCAACGCCATGTTGCTTCGTTGGGCCAGTGTAATTATTACAATTTAATGCTATTAGTGTGCATTAAATTATAACTAACTAATAATACTATTATAATGCCAACGTTGAGTTGATGAACAATTGCAACGTTGGTTTGATAAGAAGCAACTTTAGCGCCCAAAATCTTAAACCAACGGTGCGCCAACCTAAAAACAACCTGGGATAAAATGTGCTATACCAACGCTTCGCCGACTGTAGCGTTTGGTTTGGCTAAGGTTGCGCCTACAACTAAATACCAAGAGTATGCCAACGCATTGCCAACAATATTGAGTATATACGATACTAACGTAACATTTTGTTACGCCAACCTCGCGCCTTCAACCGTAAACCGACGGTGCACCCATGTAAAGTCAACCTGTTTTAAAATGAGTTATACCAATTCTAAGTCAACTACAGCATGACTTAGCATTGGTATAATTTAGTTTGGCCAACGTTGTGCCTAAATTTCAAAACCAAAAGCAGGCTAACGTATTGTCAACAACGCTGAATGTATACGACATCAACTTAAGCACAATGGGAAGTTGATCATATGCCAATACGATGCCAACTTACAGCCTACCAAAACGTTTCGTTGGTCCAACATACACAACTACGTTGGACTAACGTCAGGCCGACTAAGTTGTGCTGCTTGGTTAGGATTCACAAACAGGTACACATAAACATGTTGGAGTTTTTTTGATCCAATTTTTCATTATAAAAAAAACAACATTTTTTACCTAAAATAAAAAACGTTCCTTGTTATAGAAAATAAATTTCTTAACTATGGAAAATGGATTTAAAATTTTGCTGTGTTGAAAATACAAAATCAAATTGAACTTTATAAAAAGTTATTTTTGAATCTCAGTGAGTTAAATTAAAGCCAGTATTTGATTGAGTTGAAAACGGCGACTAACTAGAAACTGCTTTGGACGGCAAAAGGTCTAGGTACACCAGTGGCCATGGGTAGTACTTATATAAGCAACTTTAACCTATTATAATATAATACTGTTGCAGCTGTCATACAACGTTATAAGAATAACGAAACTGAAAACAGAGAAATGGTGGAAAATCAAGGTTTAATGCTAAAAAGAAGGCAAAATTAATGGTTGACTCGATTCATCGAAATCCAACACAATAAGATTTAGCTACAAAGTTTAAATGCAATTTTTCATTTAAAGAGTATTGAAAAAGGAAAATCTGAAAACTTGTCAAAAAAAAAAAAATTAACAAATAAATGAAAAAATGGAGAAATGAAAGCAATTAGACGAACTAAAATTTTGCTTAAACTTGTGGTAAAAAAGATTTTGTGTATTTTAAAAAAACCATTTAAGTCTCTGTAAAAATATATTATCAGTCAAAGATTTCTAAAATACGTAAAATCGAATATTTGAAGAATGCACTTTCAAAGGGTGCTATGTCTTTTTTTGAAAAAAAAAAGTTATTCCCCTTGTTTAAATAAGTATATGTTTATATATAACTTCAGCTTAGTTCGTACTTTCAAGAGGTTCTAAGTCATATAATAAAAAGCCATTAAAAACAAACAGATCACTTAGATTTTTGTAAAATCAGTTCCCATTACTTAGCACCATTTGAAAATTTACTCAGATTAATTTCAAATTCATAAACAGATTAATGAACCACAGTCACAATTTTCTACTAACTAATTTGAAATTGTATGGGGAGAAATTGCGATAGATGTTCATGATAAATTAATACAATTAAAAATCGGAAAAGCATTTACAAAATTAAAATAAATTTAAAAATTGATAACAATTACTCGCGAATAGCAAAGCTTAAAAAAATAAGCTACAAAAAGAAATTAAATCTTATGGAGATTTTATATTGTTTTTTTTAAATAAAAAATCTATATAAAATATCAGATTGTGCACACGTAAAGTTTTTAACTGCTAACTAGTGCTATACAACTTATTTGTTACACTATTGCGCAACAAAATCGAATTTTTTTTAAAGTAAACCTTTTTATGTTTTTTTGTACCTTTTTATGCATTTCCGTTGATGCAAAAAAAAATATCTTTACTAATAATTAAAACGTAGTTATATAAACTAACTACTCAAATTTTTTTATCTTTAATGATAAGTAGATATTCTTTTAAAGTGGTTTCCATTTTCCTTCTATCACAGTTCAAGGTTTCGATATTAGTTTCTGCTTTAGTCACTTTTTGTTCGAGAACATTGACCTTCCTATTTGCTTCTTCTTTTCTGAGCATCATTGCTTCCAAGTTTTTTTCAAGATCTACACATGTTTTTTCAGATTTGAATGCTGAATCAATTGCTTCGACGCAACCTTAAAAGTATTGTTTAAAAACAAAAATTAAAGCCAAATTTATTTATCTAAAAAAAGACTTTATTTTCATGGCTATTAGATTTAAGAAGCAGAAAATCATCACAATCACTAGCAGCATAACTTTAATAGTAAAATAAAAAAAAAAAAAAAAAAAAAAAAACCTTTTGCTCTCCGTTCTTCTTCTATACGGTTGTATTCAAGTTCTGTCTGTAACTTTTCAACTCTTTTTTTTTTTTCGTGAACTTTTCCCTCGATTATTTCTAATTTTTCTTCTAGACTACTTTTATGATCTCTTGCTTTCTGATATTTCTAAAAACCCAAAGAAAAACTATATAATATTTCTTAGAGTTTAAAAACCCAAAGAAAAACTATATATTTTTAAGAGAAAAACTATACAGTATACATAAGAACCATTAAAATTAGAAAAATTAATTTTTAAACAACCTAAAAAAAATAAAGCGTAGGGTTTATAATATGGGCTAAAAACTTATGACAAAGTTAAAAAAAAAAAACAAGGATACATAGTATACCTACCGTTAAATTAACTCCATAAATATCTTTATAAATTTTTAGCCTTTTCTCTAGTTCAGCGACCATTCCTACATCAGGAGTAACAGACACAAGAGAGTTATGAAATTTTTTTGATTCTTCAAGAAAAACAAGCTTTTCTTCCATTCGTTTTGAAAACTCCTTTAATTTTTCTAAACACTTTCTTAATGTTTCTTCTTTTTCAGAAATCTGATCTCGCAAACTCATCTTTTTTTGATAGTTCATTTGAATAGTTTTCTTGAGTTCTAGCTCTTGTTTTTCCAAACTATCGGATTTTTCATTTAATTCTTTGATATTTGCCTGCATCGTTTTCATATGTTCTTTAATTCCTTTGACTCCACTGGCCAGACCGGCGTCTAATCTTGCCGAAGTTGACATGGTAACAGGTGATACCACTCTTGAAATTGTAACACTGTATTTAATTGAACGACTTTAAATCCTTAAAATTTTAAAATACAAAAAGTTAAACATGAAGGAGGAGGGGTGAGGTTAAACGAGAAGGAGGAGGGGTGAGGGGGTGAGGTGAAAACTGACGGACAATAGAAGCTAAAAACCTTTTTTTTTTTTTTTGTACACAAAAAGCGACTTTAAAGCCATAATGGTTTTTATGTCGGTTAATAAGATATTTAGCAGAATGACCTTGTTTTTTAATTTTTAAAACGTGAAAAACGGTAAAAAGATAAATTTAAATATAAAATCAAGACAGAACTTTTAACAGGTTAACCTTTAATAACCATACCATATAGAAATTTTCAATGCTTCATGAATAAAAAAAATTATTTTTATAATTTAATTCTAACTGCATATATGTAATATAATAATATAAAAAAATATAACAATTTTTATGATATAAGGCATACTTATACCTAATACAATAAAAACCAAATTATAAGCAAATGCCTAAATACATATAAAAAAGCAAAGTAGGTAAAACTTTAAAATGATCTTTTCATTTTGATATCGGTCCATCTAATTGTTTTCCACATGTCTACCATTTAAGCGTATATTTTGGTATGACTTTTTAATGAATTTATAAGCAACAACAATTTATAATGTTAAGGTATACAACCGCAAGTTTGAAACTTTTTTATAAAAATCCTGAAAGTTTATTTACAGCGTATTAAAAAAACATTTCACATTAACACAAAGAGATTTTTTAATATCACTGCAAAACTTAAGACAAAAAACATTATAAATAAAACATATTTATATATATTCGCACTTAATAAAATCTAATAGTTAATTCGCTTCAAAAGCAATAAGAATTAAATAACTCGCAATAAAAATTAAGTAACATATTAACAAGCAGTAAATAATAATCATCCGCTTTTTTATATTTTGTACAAATGTTTTGAACATAAGAAAAATGGGGATTATATAGCGTGTACGCGCTACATATTCTAATATATATATTCGTATAGAACAGAAGATAACTGAATGATTATCGCATATATAATAAATTTACTTTATTTTGACGTTAAAAAAAACTTTTTAACCTAAACTCTAATTTGCAGACTTGAAATGACTTGATTAAAACTTTAATTTGCTGACTTGAAATGGCTTGATTTAAAAATAATATTTGGTGTAACCATTCTGTTGATAAATTCTAAATCTAATAAGACTTTTACGTTAACAAGATAAAAAAAATTGTAACAAGTTGTAAAATTTTAAAGCGTAAATATAATTGTTTTAACTATAAATCAAAAAGATGTTTTCGTCACTTTTCTTTTATTTATATGTGAACTCAAGAAAATTTGACAGGTAGAAGTCAGCGTTTGTTAATTTAAATTTATTCTTTAAGACAATATACAGTTAAACCTCATTCTATAAAAATCAACATTTTTCATTAAATGTCACCGAAAAACATTGTTACTATGGGTTACCTTTTTATTTTAATAAAATCTTATTCAATTATTTATAAATTTAATCCCTCGAGAATAAAGAACTTATGTTTAAGGACAATTAAGGATTTGGAAACAATATTTAAAAGGAATTTTAACCTTGCTTTAATATTTAAAAGGAATTTTTTAAAAAACCTATTTTTATCTTTTATAAAACCAGAAAACTAATATTTAAAAAAATTAAAAACTTAAGCACAATAAATTTTACATGACTTTTATTTTCATAACTTCATTCTTACAATTTATCTTATTATTATCATATTAGATTATTTTATTTCATTAGCAGATGATGATTTTTTATTCTAAATAAAAATAAAGTCTCAATAAATAACGCAAACTATCTTGGTCCTGAGGCCTTTTGCAGTTAAAAATAAAAATATTTTTATGATAAAAAATTTATAAGAACTCTAAACACTAATAAAAACACTTTTTTTTTATCCTATATAACTTATAGGAAAAAATTCTACTACAAAAGTTTTATAGTATTAAGCTTTAAAAGTGTAGTATAAGCAAAAGTCATGTACAAAGCAAAAATGACATTGTTGCAAGGGGAAAGTAAAAGTGAACTTTAGGTTTCCCCGTAACGAAAAAAAAAAAAAAAAAAAAAGAGCGTTACTAGGTCCGGCACATGAGGACAGCAAACTAAATATATATTGAGTTATTAATCTAAAAACTAGCCAACATAATTAACTTTAAATAATTTTTCAAACTTCATCAAATAAAAAGAAATTAAATACAAATTAAAAAAATACAAGAAGCACATAGCTAAACATAAAAATTTACAAATTAACAAAATCTCCTATTTGTAAAGTAAACTAAGCATTTATATATTATATATATATATATATATATATATATATATATATATATATATATATATATATATATATATATATATATATATAATATATATAAACTTCTTAAATGATTATATCAATAGTTTTTATTTGTTATTTTGTTTCCTTCACTATATATATGATCCATAAATACTTTCTAAAAACTTTTCAAATGCCAATGATTACACAGTTTATTTCACGCGTGGTCTTCCGATATTATGAGCATTGGTCTCTAGCAGTAGTGTAATTTAAAAGAATGCCTTCTTTTTGAAAATTTTAAATGTCGGGGTTACGGAAACCAGCTTTTAAAAGAGTTTTAAAAATACTTAGGAAAACTAAAATTTTAACAAAATCCTCAATATACTTATACGATTGCCGGTTTTAAGAAGTAAGAAATACTGAACAACTTCTGTAACGTGTGCTAATATATCTCAACGTGTTACTCTTGGTTCAGAAAACCATAAAGTTGTTATAGATATAGTTTTCAGGTTGTAATATAGTTTTCAGAGATTAAAGGGGAAGGGGCAAATGAAAAAAAAAAAAAAAGGAAGAACCCACCCTAGACAAAAACACCTATAGGATTCAATAAAAATTTAGAACAAAAAAAACAACTCAGATTTGAACTATTGATTAAATTAAAACACGTTAGTTAAAAAAGTGTTTATAGTTATCAAAGCTTTTTTTTTTGTTTTGTTCCAAAGTCCAAATTTTGGTCCAATAGGACTTTTATACTTTTTATTTTAATATTTTTTTTGGCTAGGGCATTCTTACTTTTACAACTAAACTACTGGTTTGTATTTTTAAAATTCTGTTCAGCAAAATTTTTTCTAAGCGGCAGTAAACTTTCGGGCGGTCGCACAATGATCCACCACATCTGTTAAGTTAACAAGAACTGGTAAAGGAGTACTTCTTATTGGATAAAGCAAACATTCTCGTTCATTGTTAGTGACATAATTTATCTAAAGTTATACAAAGCAGAAAAGGTTATTTTAACGAAATAAAATTTCACAAACACATTACCATTGCTCCCATTATTATGCTTAAAAATTTTTAAATTTAGAAATAACTGATTTCATGAAAATTGATGAAAATGAAAATTCATATTAAAAACGTTTTAAACTTTAAAAAAATATTACTTCATGTTTGTTTCCGCATAAATCAAATTAATACTCAAAGCGGAAAAAATAAATTACTTGGTGTGACTTTAGATCAACACCTAACATTTAAAAATCGAATAGATTTAGTCGTTTCCAAATGTAACTCATATTGGTAGAATTAACCTGTATAGCTTCCAGATTACAAAAAAAAAATGCTATAGATGACGTTAAGATGGGGCCCATAATACCTTACATGCTACCTATAAATACCTATTTAGTTTTAAATAAAGATATTGCGTGTAGAACATTAAATTTTTAGTTATAGCCATTAAATCTTGTGTCGCTGAACCTATTGTTCCTGTCTGTCCTGACGGAACCTATCGTTCCTTCCCTGACACAAGTTTTGAATGCTTGTAACTAAAAATTTTGAATTCTCCTAACATCGTTTTTACTCAAAGTTAATTAGGTATTTATAGGTGGTATGTAAGCTACAATTGCCCTTTTCTAAACGTTTTTAGCTTTTTTTTGAATTTTCAATTTAGTTTATAAATGTCATTCCTTTTGAAAAACAAGACTTTTCAATCCTGCCCCACTGCCTTCAAACGCCAAAGATGTCTAGCAAAATCGAGGATAAAAAAACAACCAAACTTTTATAAATACACAAAAACAAAAATAAACTATTGTTTTAAGTACAATTATTGCTTTAATTAAATTTTATTTTTTTATTCTCAGAATACAATTACCGTAATTTTTCGGGAAGCATAATTTACATATAAACATATATGTTTTATTCATACATTTCATTCCTGCAAGTTACATAGATCGCTAAAAAAAATAGATTTACGTACTTGACTATATTTAGTTTACAGTTTCTTGGTTTGAGTAATTTCCGAAATTTCCCGAAATACTAGGTCGAATTTGCTTAATTAGAATTTATATTAGAAATAGAATTGCTTAAATCTCTTTATCAATTTCATTACTTCTTAGATTATTGGTCTAAATCAAGTTGCCTTTAACAACTCATTAAAACTGTGAGAAAGAATTCAGTAGTACAGCACGAAAAAAAAAATGTCTCTGAGCATAATATTTAAATTTGCCGAAAATCAATTGATTTGTGATATACAGGGTGGCCCAAAAGTCAACAGACCATTTTAAATTCGAATAACTTTTTACAATTAATAAAGATAATTTTTTAAATTTCAGATTATTAAAGCATAACCCTCAACGAACGATATTCAAACGATACTTAACTATCGTTTGTTTACATAGTGATTTCAAATTTACGAATCTGTGAGTGATCTACCGCATGCTGAGAGGCCAAACTCAGGGAGATCACAAGACAATATTTAGCGTGTATGCGAAAGCATTCAGCGGAATTGAAGAAAAGCATTCAGTGTCAACTCAAAGGTAGTCTCAACAGCTTTGAACATTTCGAACTTCGCCCTAGAGGATTTAAAAGACTCTGATACTTGTTCCGTATAAGATAAAGGTAGTGAAGGGACTGGTGCCATCATTGCTATCCATTACCAAAAATTGGCAAAGAAAGAACCTGAGTTCATTAACAACTTTATAATGGGCAATGACACCCGTTTCCACCTAAACATTGATGTTAATAAACAAAATATGCAGACTTGGGGTACAGAAAATCCAAGAATAGTCATCAATATTGTCTAAACCCTGTAAAAGTAACAGTTTGGTGTGGTGTACATGTAGAAATAGTTCCTGGACCATATTCTTTAAAGATGATGCAGAAAACAAACTAACTGTCAATGGCAAATAGTATTAAAAAATAAGAAATTCATACGCCCTGCAGTTGAGGACACAATAGAGATATAATGGCAGCAAGATGGTGCTATTGCTCATAAATATCGTCTGACAATGAATAGTAAGGTTGAATAGTTAGGTTGAATAGTAGGCTTACCACAGTAAGCCTGTTCAACTATTCAGCAAATGAAGGCCAATATTTGTAAAGAAATTGAAAAACTGAGAAACATTACGATGTGAGATGGTTCACTCCCTAGAAAAAACGCATCAGTGTAAAGAGTAAAAAAAATGGATATTTAAAAAGATGTTATTTTCAAAGTCAAATAAAATTTACTTCCATGAACTGTATTTTCTGCTTATAAAATGATAAATATGAATTAAGACAAAATAAAAAAGTTATTTCTATTTTAAATGGTCTAGTAACTTATAGGGCCTCCAAGTAGTTGATTATTTCTTTAACTGTAATGCAGTTACAGCCGAAGAAGCAATTTTTATGAAATCAGAAAGAAAAAAAATTTTGAGCTGAAGTTAAACCTAGTCTAAAGAACATTTTTATATTTCATTAAAAAACTTGCAGAATAATTGTATATTTCTTTGAAAAAACCTGTAAACAAACTTTCAGGTCAGTTTATAACAAACACAAAAAAGAAATTTTTATCTATGTATTAGATCTTGATTTCCTACTAGAATGAGACATAAACGAAACTTTTAAAAATACAGGAAGGTCTAAAAAACAGTTAAGCCTACAAATTCTGTTTAATAGACTTCTTTAAAAATGCTATCAACTATAGGCTTTCGCTAAGTGAGTGCAATAGCGAGTGAATGCAACACCAGATATAATAACCATAAACCATCATTCAATAATGTTAAAACAAAAAATCCATTGCCTTATCTGACTACGGTATTTTCCAGGATTGCCTTATCTGACAAAAGGATACTTTTCTGAGATTGAAAACCAAACTTAATAAAACCCATATTTTTACATAGCCTATTCTGAAATCTTTACCCCTCTACTCAAATATTTAACAAACCCACTATCTTTATATGTTATACATTATATCTTTGTAAATATTTTTCATTAAATTACGTTTAAGGAGTTTTTGAGAGATTTTTCTTAATTGTACCAGAAATATGGAAATTACTAATAAATTAGGAAATACATTTACTCTCATATTTTAGTACTAATTAAAAACCAAAAATAATATACAGCCTTAAAAGCGGAGAAAAATATCACAAAACTTGAATAACTTTGATTAATCTTTAGAGAAAGTTTTTCTAAATCATATTAATCCTATGATTGAGGGTGTCATGATTCAGACATATTTTTTCGAAAAAGAATAATAAAAAACTAATTATAATATTAATACCATAATAGATTTCGCTCATGTTTTTCAAGTGATAGCAGATTTAGAACTTCAAAAATTCAAGTTGACATTAATTTAGATCATTATTTTGGATTATTTACTAAAAAACTCTAAAATATCTTTTTTGAATTTTTGCTAAGTTTTCCAAAAAGATTTTTTATACTTATTTATGTATTCTTATGTTTAAAGGTTAGCTAGATTACCTAGTTTTTAACCTTTAGCTAGATTACCTAGTTTTTTACAATTTATTATTATAACTTACCAGTTTAGGACTTTTTTTTTTTATAAATTCTCCTTCTTTAATGGTAACCCCCTCAGCAACATCAATGATATCAACCTAAAAAAAATTAATATTATTTGACATAAATAAAAATTAAAAAACAAGATCAGAAATTTTTTTTTTAAATAAAAAGATTGCCTGCCCTAACCAAAACCTTGAGTCGATGTAGCGGCACTCCTTGCATGTTCTACCTGTTTCAGTCATTGTATGTACACTCCTCACATGTAAAAACAAATATAATAACAAAAATAAAAACAGTAAAAAAGTAAAAACATTAAAAAAATATAAAAACATAAAAAAATAAAAAAAACATATTTTACATTTAAAATAAAAAAGATTCATATATATATATATATATATATATATATATATATATATATATATATATATATATATATATATATATATATATATATATATATATATATTTTTTTTTTTTAATTCGAGACCCAATAATCTTAAACCAAGTGGAATCTAAAAGTTTTTCTTCACTCTCTAGTATTTTAATGGCATGTGTTTCATTTGAGTCTTATGATTCTTATACAGAATTAAATGATATAAATATTGCTGAACTTATAAAAAAAGAAGCCTACAACAATTGCAGAAACAATAAATTTGATTATTTTCTTTGTTTAACTGCATTATCTACAGTGTTAAATAAACAAATTCGGCCTATTTATCCTGAATTTGCACTTGAAAATTATAAAAAAGTTATTTAATATATGTATATACCCATGTGGTGATCATAAAACAAATAAAGAAATTCTGAGTATTTTATAGTGTAACACTGATTGTCGCTCTATTTTCAAGAATAAAAATATGTGGTCACCAAATCATTTTGTCCTTATTATGAAAAGAGAAGTTTTATGCTCAAAGAAATTTGTCAAAAGTGATTTAAAAAGAGGATCGTGTTCAGTTTTGTTAAGTGTTCTATGGCATTCTTCTGTTACCACTAAGGTTCTTAATTTATCTTGTCAACCTCCTAAAAATCTATTTTCAAAAAAAAATCATTAGTTCAATCTTACATAAAGTTTGACATAGGTAATGAAACTAAAATTATAGATGTAAATACTGATATTACTCTTAATCCAATCTTACTTAATTGTATTCCTTGTTCATCAGATCTTCAAGCCTTCCTTTTTATGATTATTTTTATACTGTTGTTGTTTCTACTTACTATAAGCGCGGTAGACATCTATCTGCTGGCA
Source organism: Hydra vulgaris (assembly GCF_022113875.1). NCBI lineage: Eukaryota > Metazoa > Cnidaria > Hydrozoa > Anthoathecata > Hydridae > Hydra > Hydra vulgaris. The sequence goes on along the minus strand of NC_061167.1, from coordinate 41,270,229 downwards.
AAGATGATTCAATGTTATTAGATCTAGTTAATAAAATATTTATTCCTAACTTGTCTTTTGTTTTTCCTATTTCTGGTGAAAAAAAGAAACGCCCATTTTTATATAAATGGCTACTTATATAAATGGCTACTTCCTGGTTAGCTTACTCACAGATAGAAGATGGAGCATACTGCCTTTCATGTACACTGTTGGGAAGCAGAATTCCAAACAATACCTCAATAATCAACTTTATTCGAAAACTTTTTAGAATATGAGGCAATGCAACTCATGCTTATATGGATCACAATGATAATTGTAGACTTCATCAAATATCAATGCAGTGTCTTAACATGCTGCAATCTAGATCTAATTAAAAAAAAAATCTGATTGAAGTTGACATCAACAATCTTAGAAAAAAACTTATTATAAGTAATTGAAATAAATTAATTCCAATTATGAAGACAATTATTTTTCTTGGTCCCAATGATATTGCTTTTCGAGGTCATCATGATGACAGTAAATATTATCCAGAGATCAGAGAAACATGTAAAGACAACATTGATAAGGTAACTTTGTAGAGCTTTTAAATTTTTGTATTGAAGGAGGTGATAAAGTTCTTGAGCACCATATTTATTCTGCTCCTAAAAATGCAACCTTTATATCTAAAACCGCACAAAACGAACTTATTAAATGCTGTGGAAAAACAATCGAAGAAGTTCTAATTTATAAAATTAAAAAGTCAGGATATTTTTCTATCTTGTGTGATGGAGCCTCTGATTGTTCTAATGTTGAACAGCTATCTCTAGTTATAAGATGCATTGACTGTGATAATGTTATTTGTAAAGATTTTCTACGGTTTATTGAATGTAAATTTGGTACAACTGGTACCAAATTTACATTCAATAGTCTTGCTCAAAGCATAATTTCTGCAATTGATGATCTTGCTCAAAACATAATTTCTGCAACTAATGAACATTGCCCCAGCACCATCATATCCATGATGGTGCAGGGGCAATGTCTGGTAAATTAAAAGGTATTTCATCAAGAATTAAATTTATCAATTTAAAGGCTATTTTTGTTCATTGTGCATGTCATAAACTTAATTTAGTTGTAAGTAAATCATGCAATGTTCAGAATGTTAGAAATGTTCTTGATCAAATCAAAGATATATCATACTTTTTTAACTTATCATCTAAACGTGCCAGCTATCTCAATAAATTCATTTTTCCGGGTCAAGCAAAATTAATTGATGGGTTCAGAAACTTAAAGGTCTGGATGTTTTTTTTGATAACTGCATATCCGTTTTTCATTCATCAGAAGAAATGGCATACAATGAAATGAAATAAACTGTTTAAAAATTCAAATTTTAGATTTAAAAAAAAAAATTGATGTCTATCATAACAAATGGTACTTAATTGTTTTTGATCTAGCTAAGACTCTTGATGTTTCTTTAGTTAAACCAAGGCTCTGTGGCAGACAAATTTATAGAGATAATTATCCCTCTGACACAGTTTTAGATTATTTCAAATATTCTATCACATCTCCTCCTCTAGATCATTTAATTAATGAATTAAAAGATAGATTTGATGAAGGTGAAATGGTTGTTTACAAAGGTTTATCTGGTATTCCTGCAACTGTTGTAAAAAAAAATAAAGAAAAATGTTTTTGGAAGTTAGATTTTAATGAATTTTTGCATTTTTATACATTGGATATGGCTCATCCTACATCAATTCATGCTGAATTAGATTTGTGGGAAACATTTTGGAACATTGTGATCCCATTGACTATTACAGAGACTTTAAAATCTATTGATATGAGGGGTTTCCCAAACATTAGGGAAAGTTTTTTAATAATGGGATTAATTCCAATTACTACATGTGAATGTGAGAGGAGCATTTCTGTTATACCCAGACTGAAAACTTTTATGCGAAGCCGCATGATAGAGTCAAGATTTAATTCTTTAGCTCTGATGTCTATTCATCAAGAAATAATTCTTGATGTAGAAAGAGTTTTAAATATTTTTTCTGTTTTAGGGGAACAAAGCTTAGAATTGGTTTTTACCTAATATAAATTTATTAATTTATTTTTTGTTAATTGATTATATTCTTGTATTTTATTTTATTTTTTATTTAAGTTTATCTTATATTTAGTGAAAATTAAAAAAAACCAACATAAAAAATTAAAAAAAAAAACTTGGCCTAACTGCCTATCAAGAAAATGAAAGAATCCAGAAATTGAGGGCTAACCTAAAGCAACAATATTAATACTTTACATAAATTGCCTATCAAGAAAAGGTAAGAATCCAGAAATAAAGGACTAACCTTAGGCAACAATACAATTACTTTACACTAACTGCCTATCAAGAAAAGGAAAGAATCCAGAATTGGAGGGCTAACTTTAGGCCACAAGACAGTTTACAGATGGAGTGCAAAGTCCTATGGCTTACCTTCTTGTTGGTGCACTTTTAAAATGTTATTAATTTCTAATTAATAACATTTTTCTAAGAACAAATATATAATAATAAGTTTTGTTTTTTTTTTTTTTTACAAATTTAAAAAGCAACTTTTTGTATTTAATAATTTTTTTAGAATTGAGTTATCTTTCATTTTTAACTGCAAAGATTATGTATTGCAAACATCTATTTTTATATTGTTACTTTATGTTGTTAGTTCTACCTTGGTGTTCTACTAAACTACTTGGTGTTCTACTAAACTACTTGGTGTTCTACTAACTATCATTAATTACCTTTGTCTATTATTTTTAATGATTTAAAATTTACTATGTTAATCATTAGCTAATAGTTAATCCTCGTAAATCTTACAACTACCTTAAAGCTGAATGGAAATCTTTCCGTGATTTTCTTCATGAGGGCCCCCTTTGGTAGAAATCTTTCATCTTCCAGTTGACAAATGTGCTTCATAGATAACTTCGTGGATTCAGGCTGGCATGGAATTCTTTATTCCCTTTGGACGATACCAGGTCAAGCTTCACTCTTCTCCATGGTTTACCTCACATTGTTCTGCTGCAATTTCCAATCGAAACTGTTACTTCAATATCTATCAGCAAAATAATTCTCCATAAAACAGACTTCTGTTTATAAAAAGGTTTTGTCTAACGCCAAAGCCTGCTATTTTCAGGCCATAAAATCTCGCATTTCATCACAAAAATTAGGCTCTAATGACTTTTGGAGAATCTTTAATAGTATTAATAATAAGACATTTGTATTACTCTAGCTTCTGTATCTAAAGTGATTTCCTGCTTAACCTCTTCTACAGCTTGTGGTTTGGATAACATGCCTGTTGTAGTCTTGCAGAAAAGTTCTCCAGAGCTATCGCCTATACTTTCAAAACTATTTAATAAGTGTTTATCGGAGTCTTGTTGTCTGACATGCTGAAAAGTTGCATCTGTTATCCTTATTTTCAAAAATTCTGGAGAGCAATCTGACTCATCTAACATCTAACTAATTAGTCTTATTCCTATCATAAGCAAGGTTTTTGAATCTCTAAAACCTTGCTTATGATAATCTCTTCCTTCCAATTGTAGTATAAAAATTGTCCTCGATAGACAGCACTCTTCTTCTTATTTTGTAACTTTGGGGTTCCTTAAGATTCAATCCTTGGTCCTATACCCTTTTTAATTTATATAAATGATCTTCCAGATATTCTCACATCTAATGTGGCATTGTTCACTGATGATACTACCATTTATTCTTATCTTGACAAGATGCCAACACTCTCTAATCACTTGGAGGGGGCATTTGAGCTTGAAAAGTGTCTCACTTCTACAGCATGGGGCTCACAGTGGCTGGTGACCTTTAATTCAGATAAAACCCAATTTTTTTCATTGTTACCGCAATAATTTAGATCTTCCTATATTTATGAATGGTGATGAACTTGACAAGTTATCTACCCTTTTTTTAGGATTAACTCTTACTTCTGATCTTTCTTTTTTTTTTTTTTTATTCATTTTAATTCACCTCCTCAAGGCCGAGAAGGCCACTACAGACGAGGAGGCTACTTATTTGTGGTTATAACCCTCTCTCAACTCTATAACTCTGAAACACAAACCTTGACGAACAAGACCGGAAACCTTTCTGAAAGTTTTCTTGGAAACCATATATCAAACACATTGCAAAATTAGCATCTGCTAAGGTTGCATCTCTATAATGTAATGTTGCTTCTCTTTCTCTTTTCTACAAATACTATAACAAGCACTGCTCTAAAGAGCTAGAATTTCTTGTGCTATCTATTAAAATTCATTCTCATGTTACTCACTATTTAATTAAGTCTCATCCTTTTTCTGTGACTATTCCTAAGTGCTCCAAAAACTCTTATTTGTCTAGTTTTTTTCCTTGAACATCAGTTCTTTGGAATTCACTTCCTTCACCTTCCTTTCCTGATTCATATAATTTGCAATTTTTTAAGTTTTCTGTCAATCGCTATCTTGCTCTATAAACTTCATATTTTCCTTTCTAGTAACTGTTAACTCTAATAGTGGTTGCTTGCAGCCTTGTTGGAAGCTAAGATGTTGAAAAAATGTATATATATATATTTGAATTACAAACCTTCTCTTTCTCTTTGCAAATAACATCTTCTTGTGTTCAAGAACATGAAAAGTTTAATTTATAGGTTTAAATATTTTATTTCTAGCTGAGATCAGGTACAAGTAATACCGAAAAACACTGAAATTAAATAGTAATTTGTTTTTTGATTGAAACTTTAAAAAAGAATTTAAGGCCTATAGACCCGCACACACACACTCACACACAAACACACATACACACACATATATATATATATATTTATATTACCAAATTTAGCTTGCGCTGTTCTAATATTTTTTGCACATTTTAAGTTAAATAGACTTACTAGCAGTATAACAAACTTCTTTCTTTTCCCTTTTCTTGATTTTCAACAGTTTAAGTAAATGATAAAAATTATTTTGTACTTTAAACATAAAAATTAAATTGAAGATTGCAATGTGACTAAAATGCCACAAATTTCTTGCTCCAGTTAAACTGTTTAAGACTATTTTAGTAACATCATAAGCTTTATAGACTTTTTTAAAACTTGCTTTACAGTAAATAAATTAGAAATGGAAAGTAAAGTTTTCAAATTTACATGTAACACTTCCCAAGCATTCAAAAATATGATTTTTTTAAGAACTCTATAAGTTTCTTCTAGGTAAGTTGTTAATATGAACAAGCAGCTTAATATTAGTTAAAACTTCCGAGACAATATTCTAAAGGTATCAAAGGATTTTTTACTGTTTGTTTATCTATATATATAACTTTCAGAAATTTTCAAATTCCAGTATTATTTTATTATATAGAACACGTTTAGAGGGTGGGATAGGCTGTAATATATTATATTACTCTATTAAATAAAAAAAATTAAATATACTAATGCAGGTGGCGATAGTCTTCTGTGTACATCCATTGATATGCTTGTTGTATTTAACTTAGTGACTCTTCTGGTGCTTGGAAATTTAGTATAAACTTGATCATCTATATCATCACAAATGGAATACTTAGGACAAACCCTAAAATTTAATGTAATGTAAATGCACTTTCATAAATCAATCACTTACATAAATTTATAGAGTTTTTATATAACTTAAAATAGTGACCTTGAATATTTTTTTTATATACATATATGTCGTAACACTAAACTGATTCTATATTGGAACAGGTTCTAGGCTCTAAAGCTATGATAAAGGTTACTTACTAAGAAGCTTTAAGCTATGGTGAAAGTTACTTACCTAGAAGCTTTAAGCTATGGTGAAAATTACTTACCTAGAAGCTTTAAGCTATGGTGAAGGTTACTTATCTCTAAAATAGAAAACTCAGATATAAAACCCTCAATTTATTTGTGATTGAAAGTGTATAGTAATTCTGCATAGAATGTTTTGTTTTGCGTTTGTGATCAATAAGTTAGAAAAAATTTTGGAATATTTTTGCGACCAAATTATTTTTTAATTTAAACAAACTGAAGGATGCTATAGATAATTTGTTCATAAGTATTAAGGACTCTCAGATTTTTCATTACTAGCATATCCATTTGTAAAAATGCGGCATGTTTGCTTTTATTTTTTATAGACTAAAGTTAGTTTTGATTGGTAAGTAGTTGCCCAGGCAACATTACAGCAGCTAATGTAGCTATGAACAAATGCAAAGTATAAACTTTTGTAGACTTAGTTTTATGCATAATCCCAATACTTTTAGATATTTTTTTTCTAATAACTTGATGTACTCTTTCCAGCTAATACACTGCGACCATTTCCTATAGACGCATGTAGAATTTAGCGGATTTACAGTGTTACAGTGGTAATAAAATTGTTGTAACGGTACTTTTGAATAAGTATATGTAAGAAAACAATGATCCATTAAGCATCTGATTATTAATTGTCTTGATTGTATTAAAATAATTAAATTTTTATTATTCCTGTGGCAATTTTCTATAGACGCACTAAAGTTTTTACAAGTTTTTTCACAAATTTCTTATATTCTGTAGTATTTTTTATTTTGTGAGTCAAAATTAAGTTGATCTTAACCAAATGCCAAAAGGAAAGGTCCTTACCGATATTGAAAAAGGTCAAATATTGGCTTTTCATCGAGAAAAAGTTCCCAATTGAGAAATTGCTTGAAGATTGAAGAGACCAGATCATGTTATCCATAATTTCTTGAAAAATCCAACAGATTATGCAACAATCAAGAGGAAACCAAAGAAATCTAAGGTTTCAGGCCGTGAAAAACGCAGACTTGTTGAATTCGCATCAAATTCATCAAAAAGTTTGAAAATAATGAAGTCAGATTTGGGTTTAAATGATTGCAAGGAGACGATTAGAAAAGTTCTTAAAGATAGCCCACACATTGTACAATCAAAAATGAATAAAGCACCAAATTTGAAGCTCGTTCACAAACAGAAATGATAGGAATTTGCCCGCAAAAACACGACACGAGATTGGGAACAAGTAAGAAATTTTAGATTAAATTCTCATGAATACGTAAGATGTCTAAATAGCTGAATACTTTTGTTTTACCAGGTGATTTTTTCGGAAGAGAAAAAGTTTAATCTAGATGGACCAGATGGTTTTAGTGGCATAATTTGAGGAGAGAACCCAAATATTTTTCAATGAAAAATTTTGGTGGCGGATCTTTGATGGTTTGGCTTGGGTTTTGTGCAACAGGAAAGTTAAATTTAGCATTTACATCTTGCAAAATGAAAAGTTCTGAATACATCGATGTACTAAAATCATGTTTGAATCCATTTAAAAACAAATACCGACACAAAAAGTTTGTTTTTCAACAAGACAACGCCAGCATTCACACTAGTAACAAGACTAAAGCTTGGTTTGAAGCTAAAAAAGTCAAGCAAATGTGATCGCCTGCTCTCACTCCAGATTTGAATCCTGTTAAAAACATCTGGGTAATCATTGTAAGACGTATCTATGCTGACAAGAAGCAATAAAAATCTGTGGCAGAGCTAAAAGTAGCAGTATCAGAACGCTGGGAGGATATTAACGAATTTATCAAGTAATTGAGTGCAAAGGAGGTCCAATCGAGTACTAAAAATGTGATAAAAACATTTTTTTTTGATAGTTAAGTTAAAAAATGTAAACTGCGTCTATAGAAAATAGACAGCTATCTTTTGAATTTAATTCATTTATGTTTGATCTCTTTTCAAATTTGATATTATTTTTTGATAATTTCCATTATTTTTTGATACTTTATTTACAATTTATTGAAATACATAATAAAAATAAATTTAAGTACATTTTTAAGACATAATCCTCCTATAGAAAATAGTTGCAGTGTATAAGCTTATTTTGTAATTTTAAATTTGTTTTTATATGTATTAAATAATAGTAAAATAATAGCTTTGTACTTGTTGTGATTTATGATTCAACTTGTGTATTTTTTTATGAAACTTTTTCATTAGTAATGAGTATTTTTTTAATATGTAATACTATATATGAAGGTATGATAATATAGAATAATATTTTTTTAATAAGTAATGAGTTGAAATACAACACTTGTACTGAAATGTAAAACAAATAATGAATATTTAAGTATTCAGTCTAGGGATTATAATGAAGTGTATCTAAGTATTTTAAAGAGGTTTGTTGGAACAGAAGGATTAAACTAAGGTTTTTAATTGTGAACAATTTTTAATAAACAATTTAGTTTAACTTTTTGATTCTAAAACAAAATTGTCTTGAGTCATCACTCTAAATTTAGAATTTAAATTTGAAACATAACACATTCTATAGAACTTGATTGAGTGATGATTCAAGACAACTTTGTTTTATTATTAAAATGTTAAACTAACAAACCTCCATTACACCACAGTTACACCCCTAATACACCCCTAATACAGTGCAATACCTATTAACTAATTTATATATACAAGGCTGTACCCAGAAGTAAATTTAAATACTGTTTACCTATAATTGACTTATAGTTTGAACTAAAAATTCGCATAAAATCTACACTACATAATATCTACACTAAAATCTACACTACATAAATATACCAAAGAGAATAGCACTACCCCTAAAAATAATAAGTGGTATAATCACATAGTTATTGGGTTATAATAAAAACATATAACAACTAAAAATAACTAACCTGTATTGTAACAATTAAAAATAACTACCTGTATCTGGGTAAAGTACTGAGATTCAATCTTTCAAAACCATTATGTTTATCTTTTATTTTATTATGAAAGCGATTAGTAGTGTTGGCGACTTGTTTATCAAAGTTTCTAATGTTATTGGTTATGTCAGGTAAAGATAGCTGAGCTGTGATACATGCATTCACATTAGATTCATATGACATTTTATTATCAGCTTGAGTATTGACAGCATTCTTATTATCAATGCTTCTGGATAAAGAACATTTTACTGATTGCTTGGCAACTTGGTTAAGTAATGAAGAACAGTTTGCTGATTTACTGACATCTTTAAAAGGTAATAAATTAGTATTAGTATTTCTATTTTGAAATTTCTTTGGTGAAATATCTTTTGTCATCTATAAAAATTAAATAAAAGTATTACACAAAAAAGTTTTGATAACTATGTGAACAATAATTTTATTATTAAAACTTTAGAGATGTTAGGTTCTCTAAACTTTAATCTAACCTTGCACTCTATTGAAGCAGGAGAAACAACTTTTTTAAATGGCAATTCTTTGTTCTGTAATAAATATGGTTTTTCTTCATACCTAGCTTTGTCTTTCAAACTTGAAACTAACTCATTTGAATCATTAGATCCTGAAATTTTGGAAATCTTGCAATCTTCTTTTAAACTAAGATCTTTTATAAAAGATATCTCACTAAAAAAAAATCAATAAAATAAAAACATTAACAATTGCTGTGCAACTATTCAGCAAACTATTTGTATTGAAATTAAAATTTTAAAAATGTAACAAAGTAAATGAAACCACGGCAGATAATTTTAAAAATGTAATGAAGTAAATAAAACCAGGGCAGATAATTTTCTATAAAAATAAATAAGAAAACTAAAGAAGGCTTAAGGTGTTGACTAAATAAAGGTTCTAGTAAATAAATAAAATGATTGCTGTCTAAAAGTAACTACAACTTTTTTGTTGAAATAAATTACAAACAATTCAAAGTATGCCTACCATATGCCAAAGAGATTGAATAATTGATTTCTTTTTAAATTAAAAAACTTGTAAAAACCTCTGAGAATTAAATATACAAGATTAAAGATTAATATATGAGGTAAATAAACAAGCTTTATACTAGATATACAAGATGTAATGAAATGTAATGAAGTAAATAAAACCAGGAATCATCTAAAAATTATGATTACTATTTCTCTGTCAATGATTTTGTCATTCAATGAAACATATTTTTAAACTATAACTTTAATAAAGCTATGCTAAGCATCCAAAACAGCATTTAAATTCATCATTTTCAAGTCAGGTCAGGTTATCCTATTGGAAACATGTAACCCAGTATAACCTGTTTCATGTCCTGCCTTGTAGGATATGCTTTTTTAGGCAAAGGCTAGGAGATGCCAACTCTGATTTAACACACACCCTGCCTTGCGGCTCTTGGTTGAGTTAAGGCTAGAAATAGTGTTTCAATAAAAATACTCATCTTGGGCAAATATTAAATGCATCTGGCTACTGTAGAAGTCTTTGCTTCTATGACAAAAACTTAAAGGGTAAACAAATTCTAACTGTTGACCAGCCTCTCACCCCTTCTTTCTCTATTAGGCTGGCGCAGATGTATTTTTAACACATTGTTTCCAGTTTAGGATGTTGAATGCTTGATCTTCCTGACTCAATCCATGGGTTTTGTCTCTGTTTTTATGCCTAGGCAACTTTTACCTAGAAACCTTTTACCTCAGACAGCTATCTGTTAACCTCTTCTCTATTCACGATGTGAAATGCAATAAAGGTCATGTTTATGCGTACCATGAAGGCACAGCCAGAAAAAGCCCTGATGAGGTGTGCTCTTTTGTGTATATAACCTACCTAATGTCTGCTGCTCTACAGTTTACTGAAGTCTACTCAAATAACTGTGGTGGCCAAAATAAAAACCATGCACTAAACAGAGTCTTTTTGGCTCTCACAGAGAACCAAAAAGACTCTGTTTAGTGCATGGTTTTTTTTACTGGCCGATTTGATCGAATCGAGCAATACTACCCAATAAGAGGTCACTCGTACCTACCTTGTGACCGGGACTTTGTGGTAATAAAGAGAAAATTGAAAAGATATGACAGGGTGTACACAGTTCACCAGATAACTGAACTTATTATTACTTCTAGTACTACTTGTAAATTTACTGTTGAAGTTGCAACAGAAGATATTGTAAATTTTCAAAAGTGGTGGCCAACATTCTACAAAAAATCTTGCATTTCGGAAGAAACATGGGGCAAGAAAGTTCCTGCTAAGGATAAGATAAGTTTTGGAATAAGTTCTCTAATGCACTTCACTTACAGGTCTTCTCCAGGTGTAATTGTCTGTAGGCCTCTCATTGATAGGCTGTCATCAATCGCATTGTTGAGTTTTTGCAAAATGTGTGCTATCCATTGGGTAATGTTCCGATAAAAAAAGTGAAACTGCAGGATATTAGGAAGCTAATACAATATGTTCTGGATGAGTTCAGTGGTTTTTATGATGAACTCATGAGCTGGCCAACAACCGACGAGGCAAATGACAGGGAGGAACACGATATCCAGTGAGGTGTCTGACAAAGGCTTTGTGATTGGTCCTTTTATACATTGTGTGATTTAATATGTGTAATAGTTTGACTTTTGCTTTTTAATAGTTTTTTGTACAAAAAATGAATAAATATAAGACAAGCATTTTGTTATTTTCCTTAACACATGTAAACAAAAAGGTTTTAAGTCAGACAACTTTAACTATGTATAACACATATATGTATCATAAATTTTGATATATTTAACAAATCTAATATTTAAAGATGTCAAAAAGCACCCAGATTTTTTTTTGAATTTATTAAAGTAATAATTTTGGATTTAATACGTTTTTTCTTGTTTTCCGAAAAATTAGTTTTTGTGACTTATAATGTTTTTGTATACATCAATTCATATATACAATACATAAACTGCACATTGAGCCAAGTGATATTCCATACATGACAATGGATTATTCTGCAGGTATTAAGACTCACAACTTTTGCTTTTCTCAATCTCTATAATAAATAGTCAAATTTATAACTTGCTTTCCAGACAATCAGAATTATTTACCATCACTAATCAACTTACGTCTTGTTTCTGATCCTAGTCAGTGCTCAGAAGTAAGCGACCGGGGTTGATATTTGACAGGAGCTGGGTTTGATAAAATATAGCCGGGGTCAGGGCTGGGTTTGTGACCGGGGCTTCATAAAAATTTATACATCCTAAAGTATATTTTTAAAATTCAAAATTCATGTTATATTTTGTATATATATGAATATAAAAACATCATTATGATTGACATGATCAACATGATCACCATCATCATCATCTTCTCTTTTGGCAAATACTACACCATATGAATACTAAAGTTTATATAAATATGAAAGGATATTGTATGCCAGCATCAAAATAAATAGCAAACATATTTGTCTATATAGTGCATAAGTGCATAAAGTGCATCTCAGAAGCTTTTATTCCTTCTGAACTAAAAGCTTGGAAGTTTTTATTTCTACTTTTCAAGTCAAACCTCATTCTACTGCATATTTTTCACCATCTTGTAAAGTTGCTTTATAATGATTTGTTTCATCTTTTTTACAAGAACCTCTCTCTTAAGAACAAATCTTCTTTCATTATTCCAAGAAGCCAATGTAAAAAGGTCCCGTCTGATGTTAAGCTCTGTTATTCTCAGTTTACTGAATCTTGTATCTTATACCAGATGTTAGATTTCTAGAGACTTTTTGGTTAGTCTTCAACAATGTCATTAACTAAAGTAAGTCTAACATTTAATCTCTAATTCATGGGTCTGTTTAGTCTTTTTACTTCCCCCAGAACAAACCAGAGTTGTTTGCAAAGAAATCTTACTCTAATTTGACTCTTGAATCTAATGGCCATACTCTTCCTGCCAGTTATACAGATTCACCCATTGTTAAACATCCAAATCACTCTGGTTTTGAATGCTTTATAAAGTTAATTTTCAATTAAACAATTCTACAGTTTGTTCTTCAGACAAGATTTCCATTGTCTTAAAAAAGTGTTCTCCAGAACTCTCTTCAATTTTTGCCAAATTTTTAAAAGGTGCTAAATAAGTCTATCCTTTGTTTATTCTTCACTCAGTTTCTTTATATAAACGTTTTGAGTTAAACTATTTTTTTCTAACTGCAGTATTAAAGTTATTCTTGAAGACCTACACTCTTCTTTATTTTAAGTAACTATAAGGGTACCACAAAGTACCTTTTGGTACCCTTTAATCTTTACTCCAGTATTATTTCTTATCTACAATATCAATCTTGAAAATTTTACTATCTAAAGTGGCTCTATTTTTTAACGAGTCAACTTTATACTCTTGTCTGGACAAAAAATCTTCACTTTTTGATTGCTTGGAACAAGCAGCTAATTTCTAATCTAATCTCTCTTCTGTAACAGCCTAAGGCTTGCAGTGGCTTATAGATTTAAATTCTGTAGTGACGTTTTTCAGCCTTGGGGAGGTTAATTAACATTAAAAAAAAAAAAAATTATAAATTAGACCTGGTTTATCTGCCAAGCTTGAGCCACACTCATATTGCTGTAAGGTTGCATTTCTTTCTTTTTTCTACAAATACCTTCATGGTCAATGTTCAAACAACCTATCATTTCTATTACGATAAATCAAAACTCATTCTTGCTTGTTTCTCATTCATATTAATCCAGTTTTTTTCCTAGCACATCAAAAAAACCTTATAACTATTAGCCATCTTCATGTTTTTCTTTTATATACAACCTTTTTAAGTCTTCAGTTAACCATTTCCTAGTATTTTTACTTAAAAATACTAGGAAATGGTTGAACTGAATTTAAAGAAACTCATAACTTAACAGTGGTTGCTTGCAATCTTGTTGGAAGTAAATTAGAGTTTGAAAATATATAAATATATACCAGTTTTTAATAAATAGAATAATATATGTAAGCATAAAATTATAATGTATAAAGTATTAAAAAAATTTTTATAGTATAGTTTAGCTGGGGCCAGGTTTGAAAAAAATCTCATTTTTAGCCGAGACCGAGGTCCCGGTCACTTACTAGTGCCCACATTTACCTTTAGGTGCTTCTGATCACAGTTTGATCTCTCTAAAACTATATCTAATTCTTCTTCATCATCAGAATCTCCCTATCATTACTCTCTTATAAATACCTTAAAGCTGACTGGAACTCTTTCCATGATTTTTTTCCTGATAGCACTTGAGTAAATACCTTAAAGCTGACTGGAACTCTTTCCATGATTTTTTTTCTGATAGCACTTGAGCAAAAATCAAATGAGCATCTTATCATAGATGAATATTTGACTTTATGAAAATCCCAGAAAATAATTTTATTAAAAATTGATCGTATTAACTGAAAACAAAAACTTTTATAAACTTTAAAAATGGAATTTAGATTAACTTTTTACAAAAAGGAATAATATTCGAAAAAGTTAATTTGAATAAATTATAAAACAAAAAAAACAAAAAAAAAATATTGTTACGAAAATTGATCTCGTGAAAATTTTAAGAATAAAAAACATATTTGTTTAAATGCAAAAGTTGTTGTTTTTAAAATTTTATGTAAAAATATATAATTTTTTTTTTCAAATTAATAACAAAAAACATCCAAAAATTTCTGGAAAATTAAAGTAGTTTTAAGTGAACTTCCGGAATTCTGGGAAATCCTAGAAAAAACTCATCTATGTTCTTATGTAACTTCTTGGATTCAGACTGGCAATCTTTTATTCCCTTTTGGTGATTCCAAGTCAAGCCTCACTCTTCTATATGGTTTTCCTTTCATTGTGCAGCTGCAATTTCCAATTAAAACCATTACTTCCATATCTATCTATATAATATTTTCTTTTATATTTTTGACCATGCGATAAGGTATGCTTAAATCGTTATTATTATCTGTTAATATATGCTTAATCAGTTGTAACATCTATTACCTTTATATTAGATAATAATTTGATGAAATCATAAATTCAGTAGTTATAAATAAACCTATTTTTAAATAAGTAAAGTAACTTTTAAATGGAGGTAATTTTTTAATCTCATTTTAATGATAACACAATTCAAGCCCTTTGGCAATTGTATTTAAAGTATATTGATCTGCGTTTTTTATTTTTAAGAACTCTAAGAAGATGCTCTTTTCAAAGGTCAACTTTTGATAAAGTTAGTATTTATTGAGATAAATACTAACTTTATCAAAAGTTGACCTTTGAAAAGAAACCCCTTGCTTCTCAGACGATCAACTCTATGTTGCATGTTAGAGAGCAAGATCATTTAATAGCTCATTTTTTTAAATTTATAAACATTCATTACAAGGTATGCCATTTAATTGAATAATTATTACACAAATGTTGAAAATTTACCGTATTTACCGTTGAATATTAACACAAGGGTTTTAAAATAAGAATTAGATTTGTCATCCAAAGCTTTTTTTGTGATCTCCTTTCAATTTTTTTTACAGTTTTTGTGTTTAAATGATTTTATCTAAGTTGTAACTTTCTATTGAATAAAACTAAACCATGCAAACTTTGCTTACACTGCTTACACAGATAGCTTTGCTTACACTTCTCTCTGTACTCATAGTAGTGAGTACAGAGAGAAGCTTTTTGAAGCATTCACATTTTTTGAAGCACTCATAAAAACATATCTTTGTTATACCATATCTCATTTAGTTATCATTTAGTTAGCTCTGATATCTATAAAGAGTAGAACTTCAGAAAAGCAACTTATAAGGAGACACCAGCACTGACAAGGATTGCACCAATGTATAGGCCAAAAATTGCTTAAAAGAGCATATAATATAAAAAAAAAGTCAAAAGTCCTTTAGTGTAGTTGTTTATCAGAAAAGTGTTTATACATTTAGTTTACAAATTACATGCTTATGTCGCCATCACATCGATTTGAATAGTTTAGATTTTCAATTTTATGATTTTCATATTTACCTTCTCAAAACCTAGAGGGCTACCTCTCCCACAGATTCAATGGAAGGGGTATAGTTAAGAGGGTATAGTTAGGCTACTACAATCAAAGAGGCTAATCACTTTTTATTTTTTTCTTAATAATCGAGTACTACTTTAATATCCCTATAACTTATAACACAAACCATAAAAAATGCTGCTCAATGGGTTTACAGTCCTCGGAATTAGGAAAAATGAGGTCTGTAATTTTTTGCTGACCTTAAACTATTTAAAGGTCAGCTTCAGGTCAGCAAAAAAAATTGACACAAAGGTTTTACCATAAAATATATAATTGAGGTTGGCCATTTTTTGTTCACCTCAACCAATTTTAGATCTGCAGTTAGGTCGACATCACCAAACATCTGTGAACATAAGTAAAAAATTTTTTCATTTCTATCTTATAACAATTTTTGCACTTGTTATGATTTTTTTTATTAAAATTGTAACTTTTCTATGAAAATTTTGTATTTGTAAAAGGACATTTAAATGTTTTAAAAAAAGAAAAAAAAGTAAACTTTAAATGAATCTTTAAACTGCTACTCAAATATACCTTTTAATATTTTCATTATTATCATCTCTGTTTTTATATCTTGTATCAATCTTTTCAGTTACTTGGTTTGAATAAACATCTTGAATTGAACGAATAACTTGATTTGAGTGAATTACTTGGTTTGAATAAATATCTTGGCTTGAATGAGTAACTTTATTTGGAGAAGAAATGTATGGAACAGCACCTTTTGCCCAATTATCAATTTTACATGGAGATGGTTCTTAATAACAACAATTTAATTTAAAAATATTAAAAATATATATTTAAATTTATAATTAAGTAATTTTAATAAAATTCTAAAGTTATCAACATTACCCATAATCCACCGTTACGCTTTAAATATAAAGTTAAAAATAAATATAAAGTTAAAAATAAATATAAAGTTAAAAATAAATATAAAGTTAAAATTGTTCATAATTTAAATGTAAAGCTAAAATAGTTTATAATTACTTTACATACTATAAATAGTATGTAAAAGCAGTACAAACAACTTTAATATAAACTTATTAAAAAATTTTAAAAATATATACAGTCCCTGAACAAATTATTAGCCCACCTATATCAATTTTGTAGAGTTTTGACGGTTTAGTGTTTTAGATGCCCTTCAAACCAAACTGCAACATTGTTATTATTAGACTTACATGTTTTTTATAACTCAACACTGTCAGGTTTTTAAAAGTATGAATTGTTTTTAGGGTGTAAAATGTTAGGAAATATGGAATTATTTTTAGGATGACAGCAATTTCCGGAGGACAAGTGGCACCTGTTTAATTCACAAAATTCATGTCTGTAATCCATACTATTTGAATTAAGCTTTTTTTTTTAAGTATTGAAATTTAATTAATAAATATACTTTTAAACAATTTTTAAACACGTATTTCAATATTTTGTTACTTATTTTTATATAAAAACCAATTTTTAACTTCTTTAAAATAATTTTTAGTAAAAAAAGTAGCTTAAAAGTTCGAGATTAAACAAAAAAAAAAAGACAGTTCTAAAAAAAGCTGTTATTCAATATCTATTGACTAATAAGTATAAATCACTAAGTTAAATATCAAGAAAATGTGATATACCAAAACGCTGTGTAAAACGAATCCATAACAAATTGAAAAATAGCCTCCCACTATTTGTTTGGAGAAAAGGCAAATGCAGTTGAAAAAAGAAAATAACGTCTGGGAATGAGAATGCTTGTAAAAATAGTAAAAGAAAGTAAACTTGCTACATGTTCAACATTTAACAGCAAGTTAAATAAGGAGAGAATTAATGCAGAAACAATTATTGTTTGACGAAGTTTGCATGGGTTGGGAAAAGTAGAAGGCCAGCAAAAAAAAAAAAAAAAAATTAATGTCCAGAGAAAAAAATGATTTAATTTAAGAATATTTGCTTGAGTTCTTGTTATTTGAATAAATAATCTATATATTATGCGATATTATAAAATATATAATATAACAATATTGTTTTTGTTCTCAAATGTTTATCAAATACTTACACTTTGCAAATATGCAATTTAAGTTTGTTTAAATAGTTACTTAAACTAAATATTTATATATTTTCAAAAAAATGCCTCGCAAGTACATTAGAAAAACAACAAGATTCATGATATCAAAGGAGAAAGTATGTGTTGCAATTAATATGGTAATAAAATATATTAGAGATAGTGCTAAAATCAAAAACATACCTGTTATGACTATATACAACAGACTTAAAAAATATAAAGATTCCTCAAAATTAGAAGTGGTAAAAAAGGAGTATTCATTTAGTTCAAAATATACAAGAACCTGCAAATATTTACATTTCAGCAGAAAAAAACTTCTACTTGAATATCTATTTACAAGTAGCAATTTACTTTGTAAATTGTTACAATTTTCTTAACTATAAACAAGTGCGGAAATTTCCGTATGACTAAAGTTCCAATCTAGGCATTAAAATTGATAAATATGGTCAGATAATGAACTTGCTGGAGTAGACATCCATCACTAAGTTTATGCAAACCTGAAAGAACCAGTCTTTCATGAGCTACAAGCTTCAATTAGGTGGATGTATCCAAATTTTTTGTAGGTTATGAAAAAACATTAAACTCTACCTAACCATATTTTTAATATAGATGAAACAGGAGTTCCAACTGTAATGCGAACTCCTTGTTTAGTTGCTCCAAAGAGGATAAAGCAGGTTGGACAAGCTGTATCTGCAGAGCAAGGGCAAATGATGCTATTACTAGCTATGCCAGTTGTTATAGCTATGGTATAACAACTGGCAACACAATTCCACTGGTTTTCATATTTCGAGTTTTTAAATGGTGCACCAGATATTAGCTTAATATTAGCAAACCTTACTGGTTGGATAAACGGAGTTAGCTTCATTAAATTTTTAAAGCATATCCAAAACCACATTAATTGTACAAAAGATAATCCAATATTAATTTTACTAGACAATAATGAATCCCATACTACTCTTGAAACAACTATGTTTCACAGAGAGAATGGAACTGAGCTTGTAACATATCAACTACAACTTCTTGATATAGGACTATATTGTCCATTTAAAGGTAAATTAAAAATTGTTTTTAACAATTGGATGCTAAGTAATCCTGGTAAAACTATAACCATTTACATCTTGCGTATTTCAATTAACACAGCATATTTAGGAATATTTTCATTGAAAAGTATCATATTAGCATTTGTCAACACTGGTAACTTTTTGTAGATCAATTTTATTTTAATGATTTCGAGTCTGTATGTAACAGATCACCATAATCCAAAAACAATAGTTGGAATAAAAACTCCTGTTAATGCTATTACAACAGATAAAGTAGAATCATTACAATGAGGTGTACATAACATTCTAGAAACATCCAAAAAATCATCAAGTCCAGAAATGATCTGACCATTTCCTAAAGCTCTAGAGCATAAGCAAACTAACAGAGGAAGAAAATGTAGGAAGTCTAGAATATTGACAGACATTCCTAAAAAAAAAGAATTAAAAAGGAACGATTGCAAAGGCTCTTAAAGCAAAAAACATAAAAATGTATGGAAATCAAAAAGAAATTGCAGATTGATGGTTCTATTGATTGGATTGTACTATTGCAACAGTCCAATCAATAGAACCATCAATAATTTGAAAAATCCATAATTTTGTACTTAACCATTAATTTTTGCAAACATAAATTATGTTTAAATATTGCCAACACTTGGAAAAATAGCAAAAAAAATGAGTATCCAATTTTAAACTTTTTTTTTTTTTTTCAATTTATTGTCAAAACGTACCAATGCTCTCCCTCCTCCCCTATTCTGTGATAATTTTTCTTCTGTTTTCTATAGATATGCTGTAACGATGATTCCACCATAGAAGCTATGACTCAAATTGTTCAGTATGTCTAAAGAACTGCCAATCAAAAATTCCATGAAGATTGTATAATCCAGACAATTAAAGACCCTCTCAAAGTCATGTTTTGGTTGGTCATCAGTGGGAAAGGCTTTGGCCAACTGTACATTGTGGATGAAATATTGTAACAAAAAGTTATTAGACTTGTCATCTTAATTGAAGGAAAAATTTCTAAATAAGCAGAAAAAAATATTTATGCAAATTGGAGCCCCATGTCACATGGCAAAATCTGTTAAAAAAAGAGTTACTTAACAGTAAAAGAGAGAATCAAAGAATAACAAAACAGTTTATTCAAGATGTAAAAAACTGTATGAGTCAGGAAAATATAAAGAATGAAGAATATTCTAATCCATTGATATTCAAGAAGAAAAAAAAAACAGATAATACATAATATAGAATACAAAAATAGTTAAAATAGATAAATATAATTTTCTTGAACATAAATAAACAATTACAATAAAAAGGAAGCAACTTTGCTAAATTAGAAGCAAAATTGTGTTACAGTTATTGGACCAACAGATAATAGCTTGAACAGCAATAATTGTAGTGGTTGTCAAAAATATAAAAAGATATGTGACTTTATAACAATCAGACAGTGGCTCAAGCCTAGCAGTTAGTTCCAACTACATTTACAATGTATTCAACTTGTATTTGATATACTTTGGATTTTTGGACCTTGTATAGTCTCGCAAAGAGCATAGGTCTGGTGTAGGGATCATTAGAAAAACCAGCCTAAATATGATAAAGAGACTTATTAACTACACCTTAGGAACTGGGTTTAAAATTCATTTTCATTGTGGCACTAAGAAACCAATACAAAATTATAGACTTTAAAAAAAAAAAACCTGTGTCTTCATTCCATAATAAATCATTCATTAACTGTTTTGGGCTAGGAGCACTTTCAAAGAAACGCCACTAAAAAGAATGAATGAAAATTCAGTATTCATTTTAGAAAAGCAACATGTGAATTTTTAGAGCAAAAATAGCAACAAAATAATTTTTAGTTCTCTTTTTTACCTTTTTTTAAAATTTAGGGTTGACTAATAAAAGCATTGCACATTTGTCAACCTATTAACCAGCTCATGAAACTTTTAATGCTGATATAGGTCTGTACAATACTAAAATTCTGGTCTGCACAATAATAAAATATATTCTGGTCTGAACAATACTATATGTTCTGGAGACTTAAATTTTTAAAATGTCTAAAATTATTTTTTTGTCAAAAGAAAAAGTAGTTTTTTTACGGGTCTGAATTTCATATATATAACTTTAAATTACTTAAAAACAATGTTTTAAAAACTTTAGGCTACTTAACTCATATAAAAAATACTTTTTGACATATTGTTTTAATTAGATTCATAAACAGTAATGATTATCAAGACCAACAGAGTTATGAGTTTAATTATCAGAGTAAAAAATTTAAAAACTTTATTCTAGAAAGATTTATCAATCAAAACCAGTGCAACATCATTTTATTACTTTTCATCTTAGCAAAATAATAATTTAGTAATTAAAAAAAAATTGTAGGCAAAAAAATTGTGTATATATATATATTCAAAAATATTGTATAATAAAATAAACCATTTTTATTTTTTTTAAGCACCAAAAGCATTTTAAGATTATTTTAACACTTTTAAGTCTGGAAATAAAAATACTTAACAAACATTTTTAACATAGTCAATTGAAACGTTTTATTTAAGTCTCTTTGTCAACTTTTTATTTAAGTCTCTGTCAACTTCATTAAAATTATAAAACATAGCAGAGTAAGCAATTGTAGTATGCAAGTATGTACTCATGTATATTACATTATGTACTCACAAGCAACAAGATTGCAGAGTAAGCAAGTGTTGGTTACTTTGACTTCTTAAACAGAAGGGATTTTAAACTTTAGGTTTATAATAAATTACAAAAACATTTTTTTTTTTGCTAAATTAATGTGCATGTACATAAATTAATGTGTATGTGCACAAATGATTGTTTATATAACTAAATTGTGTATGTAACTAAATTACCTCAATAATATCAATAAGAGTCCATTTAAGTGCAAGGACAGCATACAATTGTGTTCTTTCTGCAATCGTTTTCTCAAAAATTATATTCAATGCACTTTGTACCACTTCATTTATTATCTGAACAACAAGCTCTTCAATATTCTCAGTTTCACACACATCTAACCTATTTAATGAACAAAAAATTGTTAAAGAGAATTAAAAATTTACATATGCAGTTCTTATAAACAAGCAAAGAGATGTTCTACATAAAACTGAAAGCAATTATATGCTGACAAAAGTTTGCTGATCTGTGATACTAGTGGGTCAATAAACAACCAATTTTGTATTTTTAAAAAAAGTCAATATTTGCATAACAATGTCAATATTTGTAAATCAAAGTCAATATTTGGTGGTTGAGCTGTTATTCTTTACCAATTTAAGTCAAAAAATATTTCTAAAATATCAAATGCAAGTTTTCATAAAAAAGTTAAACCTTTTTATCTAAAAACTATTTTCAATGAAGAGTGTAAAATAATTGTGTCAGACTCAATACTTACACACAAATAGTTAAACTTAGCATTGACATTCGCAATTAAAAACTTCGCATTGAGATTCAACAATCGCAACTAAATTTTTATCAGCACAAGTCAATGATGAACACTTTACAATAATCAATGTAAAAAATGGCTTAAGATAAAATATGAAATAATACTTATGATAATTTCTGAAAATGTATTCATAAAATTGATGAATTTTTTATAATTGCACAAAATAACATTTTGATGCAGAAGAAAACAATTTCAAGATCAACCATACTTTTTGGATGCTACTTTTAGAAGTACTCACTTGAAGAAGTACTTTCAGAAGCACTCACTTGAAAAAGTACTTTTTAGAAGTACTCACTTCTAAAAGGTTTTGCACATTTTACTTCAAAATATGATTTAAAAATTGCCGCTTAGAAAACTAGGAATTAGACATGTTTAATGTAATTAAAAGTCAACTTATAAAATAATGTTTTCCTTATTTAATTGCTCTTTATGAAATAGATTTACAAAGTATGAAAAAAGGAGTTTTATATTTTTATACAGTTTTTAAAATGTCAAAAGAATTAATTGTAACATTTTGTAAAAAATCTTTACTTTATAATTTAAAATTGACTTTTTAGTAAGGACAAATTTATAAAGTGCAACTGATGTGCCAAAGAAAATGCTTCCCTACTGAATACTTTTTATAAATTGAAATTATATATAGTGTGTAGCCAAATTATTAGGGATAGTTTACTATTTTTGAAATTTTAAAGTTCAAATGAATTTTGCGAGCAAATAAATTGTTTTTAAATCTTTTTTTTTTTGTGTATTTTAGTTACTGATATTATGATTATTGTTTTAAAATTGTTTAAATTTAAAAACACTTTTAGTTAATTTTTCAGTCAAAAAGTAAGTTAATCATTTAGCAGTCAATTGTTAATTTATCAGTCAAAAAGTAAGGTTATTAATCATTCAAAAAGGTTATTAATCATTTATCAGTCAATTAGTAAAAAGTGTTATGAGTCAAAAAAGAGTTCAGTTGTTCATTTTTTGTTCATTTGTTCATTTTCTGTTTTTCGAGTTCAGGACTGTCAAAACACGAATTGATTAATAATTTAATTAGATATAGTTAATAAAATATTTTTGCTAATTTTAATGCATAAAATTCAATTTGTAATCATTCTAACCTCTTGTTTTTTTTAGTATGGACAAGTTTTCAAACTTGAAAATTAAGGAAGTAAAAACATTACTTTTAATAAAAGGTGCAGCTCACATAACTACAATAATAAACAAGGAAGGACTTAATGAACTCTAAAAAGACTGTCCTGAGGTGGTTTGCTGAAGAAAATATGGGTCATCGTCCAATCAAAAAGCAATATCTGACTGAAATGATGAAAAAAAGCGACTGAAATGAGCTGGAAAACACCACAATATGACTATTGAAGACTGGAATAGAGTAAATATAATTTATGATGATTGAAAAAAATTAAAATATCTTTACAATTTTAAATTTGGTATCTTTATAATTTAAAATTTCTTTAAAATTTTGGTAATACTTTACAGGTCTGGTTCTTGGACAAATCAACATTTCAAATTTTGGTGGACAAAAATTAATTTGTCCAGGACAACCTATTGAAAAAGGTTAAATATCCTGTGAATGTAATGTGTGGTCTGTGATCTCAGTCAAGGTTTGGGTTATCTCTACATCATAGAAGAAACTGAAAAACAGGCTACTACTCCATGTTCATGAATCAAGCTTGGCTATGAAGCAGGTGCAATTGCACTTTAATCCTGACCATGCATATGCATGGTCATGCATATAATACTCCCAAAATATAAAGTTTTAACATGCTTAACTTTAATTAACTTTGTAACATTAATCTTTTGTTATCAAACAATTTACTTTTATTGATTGTTTACAAAACAAAAATTAAAATTTTTTTTTTAATTATAAAGTTAAGAAAGTTTTATTATACTATATACAATTTAGCAAATTATATGAATATAAATAAAATAAAAAAATTAAAGTTTTAAAACAATTTCTACAATTGATTTTATATGAACAATATTTTCAACAACAATTGTTTTTTTAATGAAAATTAATTATTATTCATTAAAGTTAATAAAACTAATAATCAAATAAACTTGCAGGTGACTGAACACGAAGATAAATATACACATAGTGAATTACGAGTAGATGAAAACCGCGCCAAGGGTTTAATAAAACACAAACATACATATATATAAAGTGATATACGGTTGAACCAACACCACGCCAGAAGATCATATAGAACACAAACATACAAATATATAGAATGAATTGCAGATAAACCAACGCCTTGTCAGAGGTCCACATAGAACACAAACATTAAAAATTTAAAAGCCCAATCACTAAACATCATTAGTAGTAAGTGACCGGGGCCCTGGCCTTGGCTAAAATTGAGATTTTGCAAACCTGGCCCTAGCAAATTTATAGGATTTAGCAGGGGTTGATAGCTGGGGCTAGAAAAAAAATTTAAAATACTTAATATAGTATAATTTTATCCTTACATTTACTATTTATTAAATACTGGCATACATTTATATATTTTTAAACTTTAATTTACTTCCAACAAGATTGCAAGCAATTACTATTAAGTTATGAGTTACTTTAAAATAGAGAATAATTTAAAATACTGGGAAACATATAATTGAAGATTTAAAAAGTTGTAAGTTGTATAAAAAAAAAGAAAAACATGAAGATGGGTAAGAGTTATAAGGTTTTTTTGATGTTCAAGGAAAGAAACTGGATTAATAAAAGTTTTTATAAGATGAAGGACAGATACAGTAAAAAGTGCAACTTGGTGAATAAAAAGTCAAGCAAGAATAAGTTTTGGTTTATTTGAGCATTGGTTTATTTGGTTTATTTGAGCATTGACTATGATTGTATTAGTAGAAAAAAGAAAGAAATGCAACCTGACAATGGTAGAGCGGGTCAAGCTTAGCAGATAAAGCAGATCTAATTATATTTACAATGTGCTTTTAGACTTTGTCTGAGAGTAAGAGGGTTGCTTTTTGTCAATATAGGAATCCCAACAATAATGCAATATTTTTTTGCTAAAAATAAATGAGCTTTGTTGTCTTACAAAAATTGTTGATTTCAAATCTAGAATTTAAATCCATAAGCCGCTGTAAGCCTTAGGTTGTTACAGAAGAGAGATCAGATTTAAAATTGGCCGCTTGTTTTAAGCAATTAAAAAGTGAAGATTTTTTTGTCAAAACAAAAGTATAAAAATGAGTCATCAGCAAATAGAGTCACTTCAGATTTCATGAAGATCGATATTGTAGATAAGAAACACCAGCAAAGATAGAGCCTTGCAAAATAAAGAAGAGGGTAGGCATTCAAGAATAACTTTAATACTTCAGTTAGAAAGAAATAATTTAATAACCTCAAAACCTTTATATAAAGAAACTAATAACAAAGTGAAGACTAATCGTAGGATAGTTGGAGAGGTCAAAGTGCTTTCTAGACTTTGAAAATTGGAATCCCTTTTTTTGCACTTTTTAAAAGTTTAGCAAAAATTGAAGAAAGATGTTCTCGTAAAAAAGATTTTAAAAAAATTATTAATGCTTAATAAAGCAACTGCTCAAGATGGTGAAAAATGTGAATTAGAATGAGGCTTGACGTTAAATTGAAGAAAAGTAATAAAAACTTCCAAACTTTTATTCCAGAAGGAATAAAAGCTTTTAAGATTTAATATTTAACATCCATAATATGTATGCACTTTATGTATACATAATATGGATATAAACATATATGTTTGCTATTTATTTAGATGCTGGCATACAATATCCTTTCATTGTTATATAAACTTTAGTATTTATATGGAACAGCTGAAATTTATATGGGTTAGCCGAATATTTATATGGATTTGCCTAAAGAGAAGATCAGATGAATGTGTGGTGTCTAGCAAGACAAAAAAAAAGGCATCGTCTTAGACAGATTTGAAAAAACATTTTTTTTTTTTATTATTATTATTATTATAGTTGTAGCCGTAAATTTACATAGAATGTACACATACAGCGAGCAGGGAAAACACCCCACTATAAACAACCAGTTTTATAAATATTTGTTCCAAACTTATTCCACAACCAGGAGTCTAGTCTATTGTTTTATTTTTTAATCTTTTTAGCCTTTCGCAGTATTGAAGATGCCTCAAGCTGTAAGCCCATTTTGTTGCTTTGCGTTGAACAGATTCAGCTTTTAAATAAGGAGCACAAATGGACACTCCATATTCAAGATGTGGTCTTATAAATACTTTATATAATTTGAGAGCCATTTTTTCATCAATGAAAGTGAATGTCTTTTTCAGTATACCAAGAATTTGTAAGGACTTAGAGTGTTTAACCACTCGTATACCAAGCGTAGACAATCCTGCAGATCAACAAAATTAGATTGCGATAAGGTTTTAGAAAAAAGTTTAGTATCATCAGCATTGCATCAAACAACGTTTGTTAGAAAAAATTAAAGTAATTTAGGTATAAGCATGTAGAGAGGTAGCAGCTTCAGTAAAAAATGGTAACGGTTGAATTAAGAAAACTTGAAGAGAGTGCCTTACATATTATATAAATTAGCTTTAGTTAAGAAAAAAAAATGCTCTAGATTGTTTAAAGAAACAGCATAAAAGAGGAAGGCAAAGCCTGATGATGATGATGATGATGATGATGATGATGATGATGATGATGATGATGATGATGATAATGATGATGATGATGATGATGATGATGATGATGATGATGATGATGATGATGATGATGATGATGATGATGATGATGATAATGATGGTGATGGTGATGATGTTGATGTTGATCATGATCATGATAATCATGGCCATCATCATCAGGCTTTCTTTATTTTATGCTGTTGATGATGATGATGGTGATCATAATCATTATAATAATGATAATTAGGATAATCATGCTGATCATAATGGTGTTTATATATGCATATATATACAAAATTTAACATGAATTTTGAATTAAAAAAATATACTTTAGGATGTATAAATGTTTATGCAACCATGATCACAAACCCAGTCACGACTATGTTTTATCAAACCCGGCCCAGCCCCGGTCAAATATCAACCCTGGTCACTTACTAATCATTAGCACTATTATGAAGCAGTTCTGCTCTCTTTATAAATTCTTTTTACCTTTTTAATTTAACCATAAAAGCTTGCTTTCAAATAAATTGATTCAAAAAAATTCTTTTAGTTTGCAAAATACAAAATAAAATTATAATTCACTTAGAATGTGGAATGCCCTTTATACATTAATTTATAATATATTATAGTATAATAAACCGTTGGACTCAAGTTAAATATAAAGTTATTAAATGTATATTTAGTCTGCAGATTGGATCAGCATCTATAATGATCAGTTCATATAGATGTAAATATAGACTTTTATTTAAGTAAATATAGACTTTTTATTTAAAAATATAGACTTCTTATTTAAGTTAAGTTTTTTTGGTAATTGTTGTGTGTTACATCATTTCAAGCTGGAAAAAATGTGCACAATTTATCTTGGCTGGGTACTTCACTTAGCATGAACTCCATAGAAAATCTATGGGAGTTTACAAAACAAGAATAAGCTAAATAAAAAAACATCACTACCAAGTGGCAACTGATAGAAACTCTTATTAAAGAGTGAGATAACAACCCCAGTCTTCACAATTCAAAAGTATGCATAGAATGCATGCCCTAAATGCCTGAAAGTCTTTATTGTAGCAAAGGGTAGCATAACAAAATTATAAGGTTAACCATCTAACAATAAAAACAATAAAAAATAATTACTGTTTTTGTATACAAAAAATTTGTCATTTAATATTTCTTTATTGTTAATTTAATTATAAATTAAATTTATAGTTAAATAAAAAAATGACAAAAAAAAATTTGCATTTAAACAAACCAATCTGTGATTGTAAATTTTCCTGGAATGATTGAATTTTGCTGAGTGATAGTAGGAGAGTTTTGATTCACAGTGTTTGGTGTTTTACCCCTTGATGGTTTCATTATTGAACTGAAAAAATAAAATTTTAAAAAAATTAGTAAAGATAGTTACATATAATATAAATTATGCATTATATTATTCTAAAATTATTAAATAAAAACATTAAACACATGTGTGTAAATTCTTTGCCAGAAGGCAAAGTTTTGAAAATAGAATCATAAATAATTATTAAAAAAACCTAAAAAAACTCATTGAGGACTTTTTGAAAATATATTTTTTTTGGTTATAGAAACATTAAAATTGTTAATATTAAACTAAATATGTGGACTGTGTTTAAATTTCCATATTTCGGCATTTGTGACAAATTAGTGTTTTTTTGATAAATGTTCAGTTAAATTTATTTTCAGATGACAGCTGATTCCAAAATTAATTTTGGAATCTGGTTCCTGCTGTATATTGAAAAAAAAAATTAGTAATTAAAAACAATTACTTGATCAAATTTGGATTTAAAATAACATTAGTATAATAAAATTATAAGAGTTCTGATGGTTTGATATTGCATATACATGTTATTGCACATATGCATATATTTGAAGATAAAAAGTAAAAACAATAAAAATGTTAGTGACTTCATAACTAATCATAAATAAGGTTTTCAAAAATATCAAAATATCTCTTTGATTTTAAAAAAATATGGTAATGAGATCTGCTTGTATGCTCATTTGAAAATCTTGGCATAACTTTGGAGGATGGGAATAGATAATTCGGTTTAAAACACCAGAATCAGATTTCTCTAAAAGACAACTTATCACATCTGTAGACTGTTCTAAATGCAATGTCTTACATGAAAGAAGCTTTAAATAGTTTCTTATATCTTTATTGTTTGCTTCTAGACCTTCCTCAGATAAATTCCTAAGACAATAACCATCATTAAGAATAATTAATTCAACTGAGTGATGAAGGATTGAATGAAGAGTAAGGTTAATTTGTGCCCATGTCATATTTGTAATGTTAAGTGTGGCATTATACATAAATCTTGAAAATTATATATCAATGCCATACTAGTTTCAGGAAAATAAAACCATAATGAAACATATTTTATTTGCTTTCAAATATATCTTTTGATATCATTGATGCTTGTTGCCCTGCTCCATCACAGCCATCTTTAAAACACATTTGATACTCATCAACATCTGTTGGAATAAAAGAACCTTTAATTATATTTAAAACAGAATCAAAAATTTTAGTGATGTATTTTACACTTTTATTTTACTCCATTAAATTAACTTTTTAATTTGCTTATGCTGAAACAAAAACAAAGTAAAATAAGTAAAAGTTAAGCAGTTTTAATTTTTTAAATCATGTAAATAAGAAAAAAAGTGCTAACTTGCCTCGGTTCCCCCTATATTTTAAAATAAGAAATATCAAATATTTTTATAATATAAGCCACATTCAAGACAAGTTAGTATTTTTGACAAAACTTAAAATTTAATCTGGTTTTTTGTTTAAAAAAAAAAATAATACAAATTTACAATAAAATTACTAAGTTATGTTCAAAAAAACTAAAGAAAAAATGAACTTAAAACAAACTAGACATTTTTAATTAGTTTATTCAAAAATATATTCCATATCAAACAAAAAAAACTTTTTTATTAGCTGTTTACTAATTTTCATGTTTGTAAAATCATACCAATATACTAAACACATTATGTTTCTAATTTCTAAGTGGCGATACGTAATTTTGAAATTTTTAAATTTCAAAATTTTTTATTTTATGTAAAAATGTGAATGTGTGTGTTTTCAATCTTTTTTTATTAATATTTTATTTTTTATTCTCTCTTTTGTTCAGAAACAATTTTTTAGTTTTTTGTAAAAAATACCTCCATTAGTTTTGTTCTATTTAACTTGTTCAATATAAATCCCTATTGCCAGGTATAGGAAATTAAAATTTGGGTATTTAGCTTTATTTGCCAAAGGCATGCACCCATTTGATGACAAATCAAAAATTTTTTCATTTACAAAATAAATTACTTTAAATTAATAACTTTATTAACTTAATATTAAAATAAACTAATAATACCTGGGCATCATAAACTTTTAATGAAATACATGATACCAGGACAAGAATTTGATTGCCTCTTATTGCTTGGTTAACTCTTATGTACTATGAGATAAATGTAAACAGACGAATATCTAATAAGACAGACCATGCATTCATGTGACCAAAAAGAATAATAAATTTAAAATATTATTTACTCTCTTAATTTAAAAGCCAGAGGTCTAGTTGTGAGGAAATGAAAATAAAAATGCAAAATCTGTGGTCAATTTGTGAGTGACTTGAATTACATTTTTTTATATAAATGCATTTAACTGTATTATAAATACAATAATAAACAACATTGTTTAATGCATAGGGTTAAGTGTAAATAAGTGTACATATAATAATAATACCATAGTAGTAGTATTATAATAAACTGTTTAGTTTGTTCAGCTCAAATCAGAGCATTTGCAAAAGATATTTGCAAGATGAAATGATAATAAGAAAGGCCTCTTAAACAATAAACGATAATAAGAAAGGCCTCTTAAACAATACGATGAGCATGCACATTTTGTTTGGTTATTTAGATAACTAAAATTCAAAATTAGTTTTATTAAACCTTAGGTATCCTATATTGCTAATCAATTATTATCAGTTTAAATAACTAACTTTTGTTATCACGCATTTGTAAGATCAAAATCATTTAATAAATGTGTTCAAGTTGAAAAATTGTAATAAGAAATTTACAAAAAAATAGGGTTAAAAAAGACAACATACAAATAAAATGTTTAAAGAATAACTAAATCTAACAAAAAAAAAGTTTTTTCATTCAAATGTTTTGAAATTTTTAAACTTTTAAAATATTACTTATATAACTTTTATTGTGATGATGAAAGTTATAATTATTAAATCATTTTTACTTTTTCTTTATGTTTTAGTGATTATCTAACAGTCAGATTATAGTCATTTTATTATATTTTATTAGTTTTGAACTGTTTGAATTTTTTAATATCTATGTGGATTATCACATATTCAATTATCAGAAACCAAATTTTCAAAATCTTTTCAAGATTTTGCATACTTGTTCTATTATACGTATATTATTACTCCTAAATGTTTTCTTTAAAACCACCATTAAGATTTACCCTGATCTTTTATAAACAGCGAACAAAC
Organism: Hydra vulgaris; assembly: GCF_022113875.1. Lineage (NCBI taxonomy): Eukaryota > Metazoa > Cnidaria > Hydrozoa > Anthoathecata > Hydridae > Hydra > Hydra vulgaris. Next base: position 41,238,964 of record NC_061167.1, on the reverse strand, counting down.
ACTTTTTTCAAAGGATTTGAGGTTAGATACTGATATGATACGAACCAAAATTTTCACTTAAATTTAAAAACTACGATTAATAAATAAAAATTATGCATACATTAAAGTAAAAACTAGATGCAAAAGAATTTAGTTTTTTTTTTAAATCTAATAATCATAAACATAATTATAATATGCATAATAAAATAAACACGATATGTTTATTTTGCATTTATTTTTGTGCAACGACACACATGATCACTAAGGTTTGGTTGTCATACACCGCATAAATAAACCTCGATTAACCAGTTTAGATTTAAAACGACTATTTGTCCGACCAGACCAGATCCAATTAGCAAAACCATTTCGTCCAACCAAAAAATATTCTTTCTTCCTTATGTTTGTTAACACTTGGAATAACTTGCCGTCTGACGTCGTTAACGCCAAAAACATCAAGAGCTTTAAATTTAAAACCAGTTTTATTCAAACATTATTTTCCACAAAAGACACTTCAGTGATTCAAAATGAGAAATTAAAAGCTTTGACAAGCAGGGTCTTTGAGAGGGAGGGGCAAAGGGGGCAAACTGACCCGGGCGCCAAGCTAAAAGATTCGCATCGTGACCCATTGGTTTTTGTCTTGTTTTTTTTTTTTACAATAAATTGAAAACATTTTAATGACTTAATATGTGAAAGTTTTTATATTTGAGGTTGAAACTTTAGTAGTCTAAATCGTTATTGGAAATGTCAAAACTTCAATTCCATATATTGGTAAAACTTGCTTTAGTGAGACTTTTAGTTTTAGGTTAGGATTAGTGTTGATGTTGATTAAAGAAGTATTTGGTTAAATAAATTGGTTGATAAATGATAAATACTTTGTTTTATAATTGGTAGTTAAAGGTTAAATTAGTTGGATGATATTTTAAAAAAGAGTTTTTAAGTTTTTTATAAATTTATATATATATATATATATATATATATATATATATATATATATATATATATATTTATATATATATATATATATATATATATATATATATATATATATATATATATATATATATATTTATATATATATATATATATATATATATATATATATATATATATATATATATATATATATATATATATATATATATATATATATATAATTTAAAAAAGATTTTTTAAGTTTTTTATAAATTTATATATATATATATATATATATATATATATATATATATATATTGGTAAGCTACAGATATATATAGATATATAATTATATCTGTAGCTTAGAAGCATGAGATTGATAGTTCAAAAATCTCTGGCTTCGAACCCATCTTTGGTTTTGAAGCAATCTAAGTTTTTTTTATTTTCTAGGGGCAAGGAAAAATAAAATTCTTGGAGCATCTAAAAAAATTTTAAAAATATTATTACACTTTTTCTTTTAAATTGTTATATTTGAGGTTGCCAAGTTAGGGAAAACAAAACAAACAAAAAAAGTATATAAAATATTTCGTTTACATTGGAATGTCTCTTGGGAATTAATGTAACGGTCTATTGTGGACGTATTTTCATGTATTGAATAGACCAAATTCACTAGAAATAAAAATAATTGAAACAATATCTTCAACAATAATAAGGCATAAGAATGGTTTTTAGACAAAAGAAAATACACAAGAAGAAATGACTGTTGCAAACACTCAGAAACGCAAATAAAATACAACTAACTTTATGTAATTACCAATTTATGTTAAAACTTTTGTTTTAAGTACAACTTTTAATCTGTATAGAATTAATACAGATTGGAAGTTTTACATTAATAACATTTGTAATAAATGTGGAATATGATATCAAAACCTTTGTTTATAAACTAATTATAAATTACAAAACATTTTAGGTGTTTCTAAAAAGTGGGTCAAAAGAAATTTTTAAATGCTCAAAACCATGCTAAAGCTATTTAAAAGGCAACAGTAGAAGCAAAAACATTGAGGACATCGGATTTATAACCATGACGCTGACAAAAAAAAGGTCTTTTTCTCCGTACACTGAATTAAGCTCTCCAGTAATTTAACTTTTTATTATGTCATACTTTTTTTCTTCTAACAACCTCTGGTATTATAATCTTTCTTGATATTACTAACTTTTTTTGTTAAGGACCCCTAAAATAATGACCGCGACTCCCAGTCAGCCTATGAGGGCCTAGATGAACCAATGAGCTCTCCGTTTCTTTCAAGATCACATGCTGCACTGTAATGTGTGATTTGAAAGACTGTTAATCAGTGAGGGCACCAAATAATTTACCTGAATCCAAGCTAAATGAATTTCAAAATGACTCATCAGAGTCAGAAGTAGGAACTTTATCCATCAGGGAAGAATGTGATGCTCAATCTGACTTTATCTTTGTCTTCTAAATTGAAATTAGAACGAAATTTTTTGGTTTGGAGCTCGGCCAGCATAATACAAAATCAGTATTCAAAAGCTGGCAATTGTATCTTATTGGAACGGAGAAGCTAGGAACCAATGATAAAACTTATAGATTGTGTGAAACAGCATCAATCCAGCCCAATGCACCAAAAGTTCTACGTGAATTGCAAAGAGGAACAAATTTTTCTTACTAACTCCACTGGTATATTTACAGAATTTCAGAAGAAAATTAATTCTGTGACAGCTAAATGGAGAAAATTCTTCGTGGAATATTAGATATTGATCTTTCTTGGCTTCTAGGAACCTAGCTTTCTTACGTAACTTTAAATAATTAAAGAAAATTTTTAATTATTTATATAGTTATTGTAATAATTAAATTATAACTATGTAAAATGGGCCTGGCTCACGTTACTAATCTTTTGATTATTTTAATTTGGCTTAAAAGGTAAGCTACGACAATGTCATCGGTATTTGGGCGGCCAGAAAAGCTCGAAAAATTTGTTTTTATGCGCCTAATTTACCTTCCTTGAAGATTTTGTTGATTGATTTTTCGTTTATTGGTTTTAAAACCAATACTTTGATTCATATGTTAGTTTTGATTAAAAAACCAATTCTTAATCCAGAGAAATAATAGTAACGCAGAAATACAATGAGCTGTATCAGAAATAGATAACTACTGTGTTCACTCAACTTTAAATTTTTTAATAGTTTGAAATAGGGGCGCTGTTCCTCAGTTTGACCCGGGCACCATTGGCGCTCTCGAAGGCCCTGTTTTTAAATATTCCCTAAAAGACCCTATTTTCAATATTCAATAAGAATATTGAAAATTTACAATTTTCAATATTCTTATTGAATATTGAAAATTGTAAATTTAGTATTTAAAAAGTTTTTAAATACTAAATTTACAATTTTCAATATTCAATAAGAATATTATTGAATATAAAACTACTCAAAACTTCCTTCATTTTCTTCATTAGCAGCTACTCCTTCTCTTTCTTCAACACCTTCTTTTTCGAAGACACATTGCGTATCTTACATCTGAAGATGATGCCTCAGAGCAGTGATATAATACGGCTCTAATAGTTTTTTTTTAGTTCATTAACTGATATCCAATAAAAATTGCAATTCCAAAATAATTTTGTAACTTGTTAGTTTTATTGTCTGTAAGACAACCAAAAACCACCTTATTTTTTTAACATTATAAGCTTTCATTAATTAGTTTAAAATTCACTGAACTTAGATTTATATTAAAAACATTTTTAGAAGTTTTATTTGAAACTTTTTTACTGGAATTTGTATAATAATATCAACAAAAGCATAGTTGGACTCATTTTGATTACTGTGAGATTGTAGAATAGCTTCATCATCGACAATAAAATTGTTGGTTATTTAATATTTTTAATTTATTAATTTAGTTTCTTTAATTTTATTTGAAGTTTTTTAACTTAACAAAATGCAAACTTATGCTCAGTCGCAAGAATTTGACATGAATAAGAATCTTTTTCTATTTTTACAATTATACACATAACTCTAAGTTGAGAAAACTGAGATATAAAGACTCTTTTCTACCAAACGAAGGCAGTATGCTAAACAGTGTGATGACTTTATTATAAATTTAAACAAAGTAAACGCGTTTGCTACTTATTTTCTCATTTGTAGTTACTCTCGAGTTTTTAATTAAAAAAAAAAAGGTGGGGGAGGGGGGAGTTCGAAAGGGTGGAAGAGAAAACTTTAGCACGTTATAAAACAGCTGTTTTTTTCATAATTTCAATCGGATTTAATATGCTGATATAATTTTTATTCTTTGGTGAGAAGTAAACCAAAAGCTTTCGACAAATCAAGATTTACTCGGTCGATGATTTTTAAAGCCTATTTACACTAAAAATTTTTGTTTTTATCACTCACTGAAACAATTATTTTCTAATTTTTAAGGCTGATTTTCACTGAATTTTATTTGGTTTAGTTTAGGTCTTAATAAACTTAATGTGAGTGGGAAAGTTTTCTAAAAAATGTTCAACGTAACACCTTTCTCCCCCCTCCCCACCCACACACACCCTTCTCCTTTGCATTAAGAACTCAAGAGTTAGTTTTTAATTTGTTTGCTTAATGCCTTTTTATTACCAGAAGTCAGCTGCACAATTGCTTATTTGTAAAGTAATCACCTTCTAACAACAAAATTCATGCGTCATAACAAATATTCTCATGCGTCATTACGAAAAATTCTCATGCGTCATAACAAAATATTTTTAGTTTCTTTAACTCGGCAGTTGAGGCGATTTATAAATTATTCGAATTCTTTTATTTTAAATTAGCATAATTTTGTCAGCGTATTATGTCCAAACAAGAGCTTCAGATGCTATATTTTTTATGCCTCAACTTTTTAAAATATTTAAAGAAACATTTTTCTCTCTTTTATAATTTTATTTCAAAACATTTTTATTACCCTTAATTGTGAATCTAAAGAACACCATTTTTGAGTCTTTTAATCCATTTTGCTCCACACCGTTAACTTAATTTTAATTAAAAGTTTCTAACCTATATCTAATCATAGCTCTAATTTGTTCTAGCACATATTTATTGAATATAATTGTCAAAGCACAATATTTTTATCAACTAAGAAAGAGCTTTTAATTAGGAAAAATTGCCAATAAACAATCAGAACAGATCATATTATAAAACTATGATGTTCATTTCACCTAAATAACGTATTTATGTAAAATCTTATTCAAATTCGGACGAGCTTTTTTTGGAGGGCTTTTTTGCTACAAACATTTTAATTTTATCTTCCGGCAAAATGTATCATTTTAATTTTATATTCCGGCAAATCATTTTAATTTTTTCGTCTTTTCACAGACCTAATGATTTTATGGAAGTATGTCAGTAAAATATCATACAGACACTATAATATTGCTTTAACAATACAAAATAAAAAACTTAATTTTAATGCTAAACAAGAATTGTTTAAATTTCTAAAAAATTGTATGGATGCTCCTAAAACTAAGGATGGTAATGCATTCGATTCGATGTCTGCTGTAGTATTTAAAATATTGGAAATATAATAATAGCATTTGTATTTTTAATTCTCTCTTTATTATAAAATTATTATCAAGATCTGACGTATTTTCTAACGGAATATTTTTGTTTGTTTATGTCATTATTATTAAAATCTCGTTATGTATAAAATTTAGATGATTATTATTTAAGTTCATTTACGTCATTAATATATATCAATAATATAAAACGACGCTATCAAATTAATCCTAGATAATAGATTAGTTTCCATTTTAAAAGTATAAAATCAACAAATATAAAAAACAAAAATATTTACTATTCCATCGGAATTCACTCAAAAATGATTAGCTTATCATCTCTTTATAATAATGCTGAGTAGTGTTGTTAGTGCCCACTCCAAAAGATATAATGTTGAATATACCACGCTCTCTTTCGTTTTTCTATCGTTTAATTGTTTTAGCAGAGTAATCTTTAATTATGTATTTTTTTTTCCTTTTAATTTTGAAGCGTTTTTAAAAATAGTGGCTTTATTTTTATAAATAAAGCCCGTATAATAATGTTGTCCAATAATAACAGGTGTCCTTATTATTACAATTATTATTATTTTTGAGTCTCTGATTCTATTACTATAGACCCGTTCGATTTATATATCTTTTAGTTCACGTGTATTTTTTAACAGTTTTTTTACTTTTTGTTCACTCTTATTTCAATGTTTGTTTTCCTTTGAGCGATCTTGTCTCAGGTTCCTCCTTTACCGGTCTTCCAATTTCTTAAACTTTTTATTTTTACAATTTTTTTTTCCTTGCTATTAATTTCCTTTGTTTTAAGACTGTACGTAAGAGCGGAAAGTGGCGGTGATCAACGATTTATTATTAATTACTAATCTATCAATTGTGCTGATAATTTTTGTATACACCGAGAAAATACAAGACAAAAACCAATACTTCAGGTTTTCAAGACTAAGACTAAAACAGTTGAATGTCTAGAGACGTCTTGAAACCTACATCTCAGCAAAAAACATATTCAAAGATAATCCTAAAAAAATGTTGATATTGCGATGCATCCATGCATAATTTTTACGCGAGCATGTCAAAAAATGTTACTTAAATAAAAAAACATTTTCCTAGTCAAAAAGTTCTATGAGATCCTATAAGAAGTTGGAACAAAAAAATACCAGATTTAAACCAAATTAAATTAAAACACGTTAAAAAGTTATCAAAGTATTGTCTCTTTTTGTTCCAAAATCCAATATAGTACTATAGGAATTTTTGGCTAGGGTTGCGCAAAGATTGGCAAACTTTATTATTTAATCATGGCAGTATCGTCAAAAATGAAAAAAAAAAGCTTTCTGAGTATACCGGAGTTACCAACGAGAAAAGATCTTCTTAGATATGTAATCTGTTTTTAAAAGAAATAAACAATAAAAAGTATCGTCCAATTAAATACTTAATAAAAAAGACAACTCAAAGTTGATCGATAATTGGACCTACGCCAATGTATCATTTGTCTATTCTGTAACTCATATTGAATATTATACCATGAAGGTTCGTCCCTGCTACAATAAAAAGGAGCATTTTACAGCATGTCCAAACTCCAGTAATATTGATTTTTTTGTGAGTGATCGACGCTGGCTAGTCGTAGCGCAATTCTATGATATCGGATTATAATCAACAGCATATATTTTCAAAAATGAATCACGTCACTTTTTATATTTTTATTTGTACGTGACCTTTATTAATACTTCAAAAGAATGAACGCGATTTTAGTCATTAATAAACATTTAATCCATTTGTGCTACAGGAAAGATTCTTTAGAATAAAATTCATCACCATAATATTTCATAAAAATTGCACCATAAAAATTCATCACCATAATACATACATATATATTTAAAGAAAATATGGAACTAAACATTATTTAGGACAGAATGTTTATAGAAACGAATTAACCAATTAACATAAATTTACCAATTTATGTTAATTGGTTACCAATTAAACTAAATGTTAGAACCAATTAAACTAAATGTTAGAATTTAATTCACAAAAACTTTATTTTTGTCAAACTTCTTTTTTGGCCTGCAACTAATCTTTTTTTTTATTTAAAATAAATATATATATAGTGTAATAGTAAATAGTACTGCTTTATTCTAGTAATTACAAGAATTTCCTTAATTCTTATAATTTCCTTGTTTTAAAATATATTATCAACAGCACTTTAAAAATTATCTCAATTTAGATATAAATATTAACACCCCCCCCCCAAAAAAAAAAACAAAAAAACAAAAAAACAAAAAAAACAATAAGTATTATATTTAAAGAATGTTTTAGAAAAAAATGTACATAGATAGTTATTAATATATTTACATTATGACTAAAAATTTCCACACAAAGAACCGAACCAAGACAATTAACATAAGAACGTCAACTATAAACATTGAATAAACAATAGATTATAAAAAACAATATTTAAATGTTTTTGAAAATACATAAGACAGACAATATAGAAAACTGTACAAAATATTCGAATTATTTATCAATATACATAGTATTTTTTTTAATTACAAAAGAAAAACAAAAAAACTAAAACGACAACACAGTCGAATTATTTTCAAAAATCCTCCCAAAAATATATTGGACACAAACATAATTATGTCATTAAAAAAAAAAAGAAATTGTTTTAAGAAAAATTAATTTAAAACTAGTCAATTGTCAAAACATCTGCGTGATCTCTGTTAATTCTCTAAATAACTCACATAATTGTGTCGTTTTTATTTAGTTTAAACTCATCCTAAATGACTATGATGGTATTCGATACATATTGAATACCTTATGAAAGCATGCATCTAGAAACTGTGAAGTAAAGACTACACAGGTTTAACATAGTTACCGGGAAATATTCCAAATGAACCAGTACGTTCAGATGTACCAATAAACCAGCCATCATCGCATTTTTCAAGAACGTAAACTATGTCACCGACAGCAAGATCTACTTCATCATCATTAGAGGGTTTATAAGAGAATACACAACGATACCTGTAAACAAATTTTTTAAAAGGTACAGTTAAAAGCAACATTAAAACAAATTCATAAACTTTGTCACATATATAAATACATATATAATAATGCTGTACATAAACTGTGTCATATATAAAAATATATCATTGACTTACGGTTCTCCTTTTCCTATTAAATTGTCAATATCATTTTCATGATTACCATTTGTATATATAGTTGAATTTACAAAACCGTTCGTGTATGGTATGGATTCTTCAATTTTTTCATTTTTTTTTAAACCTTCAGAATATTGCATTTTAGTATTGGGTACTGCACTATCTGAACTTTTAGAAAGTTTAGGCTCATTCAATGTTTCAAATCTATAAGATAAAAATTTATCCCCAGGAACAAATCCACTTAAAAAAAATATATCTAAAATAATAAAAAATTTTTTGTTCTTACTTTTTGTCTAGTTTTGTAGTTTGTTCCACTTGTTTAACAGGTTTTTGTTCCACTTGTTTTTGTTCAACAGGTTTTTGTTCCACTTGTTTTTGTTCAACAACAGGTTTTTGTTCCACTTGTTTAACAGACTTTTTTTCTTCCTGTTTATTGGGTTTTTCTTCTACATAAAGAATAGGATGAGCTAAGAAAAATTAAAAAAAACTTAAACAAAATTTAAGCTGGATTACAGTATACTATAAAAAAATACTGTATAATACTACAGTATTATATAGGATTATACAGACTATAAGTGTGAGTAGAGGGTTCTTTCCGGGGATTTCCGGGAATTTTTTTATGTTTCACATTTCCCATTAAACGAAAAAATTATCGTAATTTCACAGTTAAAATAAAAATCAAATCATTATTAAAAACCTTTCTTAGCTTCGGTCACGTGTCATTTTTGGCGTAGTCACATTTACTAACAAATGTTATGACCAAAATAGCGGGTCACGGACTCGCTTGTAAAACGTGGTTCAAAGCAAACATACAAAATCATTATTTAAAATACCAAAAATTACTCTTTAAAATTTATAAACAAATTTATTATTCCAGAAATAATGTTCGTTATTTTGATTATTTAGAAAATGAGTTTTACAGTGACAACCCTAGTGAATCTGAAACTAAAAGTGATAATCAAAACAATTTTGAGCCCCAAATATGTAAAAGAGATGATATAAATGCTTTACTTGCTCTGTCTTTGTAAACTAAGTATTTTACAATTTTTTTTATGTTTAAATAAGAAACAAAATCTTAAAAACAAAAAAACAAAAAAAAAAAAAAACACTGAAAATAAATAAGTATACCAGTCTCCACCAAAGGTTCTTTTATTACCTAAAAAAAACATAAAAATACTTCAATAAAGACAGAAAACTTTTTGTTTATTATTGGGACAGTAAACAATTAAAAAAAAAAAAAACAGCAGGATAATATCAAAGTGCTTGCACAATATTTAAAATGACGTAGATTTTTAATTGAATTTTTTTTTTAACAAAAATTTAATTTTAATACATTTAAAAAAAAAATAGTGGTAATGAATTATAATTAAAAAGTCTTACTTCAACATAGTTAACAGGGAAGATTCCTATATTATCATCAAATTTTCCTTCAAACCAGTTTTCATCTACTTGACGAATTATAGTAATCATGTCACCCTAAATATCATAAAATATTATAATACCTTTTCTTGTAACAAATATATAATTTTTTTCTTATATATATACATTTTTTTCCTCATAAAAAATCTTTTAAAATATTTTCATAAATATTTTACCCAGTTATGTGATTAACACTTTTCATAAACATATTAACATGTTTTAATGTTTTTTAGACTTGTTATAAGCATGTCTTGTGCTTACTGGGTAGTTAAATTTAATTTTTTGTAAATCAATAGTTTTCCTCAAACAATATAATGTAAATGGACACATCAGTAAATTTGAAGAATATTATTAAAGAAAGTCAATAATTAGTTAATTGAAATTTATGCGAAAAAAAAATTTAAACAATTTTATTAGTTTTGTTGTTAATGTGCAGGTAAAATTGAGTCAATAATTTGTAAATAACAAAAAAAAAATTTTATCCTGCATTAAATACTTTTATCTATTGCGTACATTCATTATTCAACATGAACTTTTATATATTCATTTGTTTACTTATATTTTAATTATATGCAACACCATTCATCATTCAACAGTAATTCCACATGAGCTTTTATATATTCATTTGTTTACTTATATTTTAATTATATGCAACACCATGATCAGTTTAATTTTAGTTTTACTATTTATTTTTACTTACTTTAAAATAATTCAAAACATTTGATTGAAGTCTAAATTTTTTTTACATTTTAAATTTAAGAAAGTAAGAACATTGAGATTCTGCAATAAATTCCAGATCAAGTTTATAGATTTGGCTGATCAAGTTTATATGTTTAGCTAACCAAGTTTATTGTTGAATATAATTGCTTAATAGACATAATGATCTATATTTGCAACAGCTACCGCTGTTTTTCATAGCCACCTTGCCACCATGCTAACAGCTATCTGATTGGGGCCTATTTAAAATTGTGCTTAACTATAGTTGCCATTTTTTATCTACAATTTCAAATCTAAGTAAAATGAGACTATTCTCAGAAGACTATGCCATTTTTTATCTACAATTTCAAATCTAAGTAAAATGAGACTATTCTCAACAGGTAATATTTTTGATGAAAAAAGAGCTAGTTTGTTGCCCCAAACCGGAGAGAACTTTTTTTTACACCACAATATTCCTAAAATTCCAGAAATCCTTACATAATTGATTATTGCAAATAAAATTATATTGTTTTCATTTAGAATTTTGTATTTTTTAACTATAGTTCATCATTGCCATGTAAGACAATGATTTTTTGATTTAGTTTACACATTCTGTGTCACATGTCTTAAGAAAAAAGGTAAAAATAAATTTCTGCATTCTTGCATTACCAGCCAGAAACAGAATGAACTAAAAATAAAAATCATAAATTCTGGCTGGAACAGAATTCTGGTATACCCCTACTTTAAAAAAAAAAAAAGTTAAAAAAAAAGTTATTTAAAAAACAATTAAAAAACCCCATTTATATGTCTTTATCAATATTTGTAAAATTTTATCAAAAAATGAAACTTAAAAACTCACTTTTCTAAAAGGAAGTTCATTTCCTGACGCAGGTTTAAAAGTATATTTTGCTTTACATAAACCTTCTCGTGATACAATGCTGACAAGATCTTCACCACTGTCAACAGCTGATTCTACATTAGTTGCAGTTGATAACTGTATAAAAGATTCCTCTTTGACTAATTCTTTTGTTTGTTTTTTTGCCTCTTTACCAGATGGTGAATCTTTTATATTATTTAATACTGTTGAATCGTTATTATTTTTCATTGGTGGAGAGGCTTGGATATCTTTTATTGGTGAAGAAACTTGAACACCATTTATTAATGAAGAGTCTTTTTTATCTTTTGTTTGTGAAGAACTTTTTGTTTCTTTCACATTCGATGAATCAGGTGATAAATACTAAAAACATTGATATACATTATAATTATGATTAAATATTGTACGCTTTAATTAAATATATATATATATAATATATATATATATTTTTTTATACAAACACAAACCTTGATAATGCAACTACACAAAGAAAAACCTGGTATTTTCGGAGATGTAGGGTGAATTTAAACTTCCAACATCTTTTTTGTATATGTATATCTCAAAAAAGTTTAGTTTACGTTTTTGTAAGACATGTCTTCAAAAACATAAACTAAACTTTTTTGGTTCAACAATATAACTTAAGATCAAGTAAATCCAATTAATTTATCTCAAACTTATTCAAAAAAACTCCTTTTTTTAAATAGGTTTTTTGAGATCATTTGTTACTTGAAACTCAATATTGAATAAATTTTTTTAATCTAAACAACAGTTAACCTGCACTTCTAAATTACTTGGCAAGTAACAGGGTATAATTTTTTATTTCTGATATTTATGTTAAACTATTTGTTTTTAGACAGCAAAATGTTTTTTTTTTCTTATAGTATTTTATAGCTATATGCAATAAAAAATCAAAACATATTTACTTGAGTTTAAGTAAAATAAACCTCAATTAAATGTGCTTAATTATAATATTTTATTTTTATCATAATTTGTAAATTATATGTGATTACATGTATTTACATATGATATCTAGCCTTAAGTGTTGCAAGGCCTAGAAGGCTGTTATATGGTCATAAAAAGTTAACTTAGCCAACATCCTTTTCAAAGTAGATAATTACATAGTATAAACATACAAAAATAATTTAAAGATTTATTCAAGAAGCTTCATTTTAATCATATGTTGTTTATTGCTTTTATCTCACTTAGAGCCTTGTAAGCAAAATTGTTGACCCATTATTGGATAAATTTGGAACCTGTGTGTAAATTGCTTAGGACCAGGGAATCCCTTTATAATATAATACAATACTGTATGTGACATTAGATATTGTATTTCTAAAACAAACTGCAAGTTTATTTTAGAAATAAAATATTTCTAATGTCACATAAAGTACAAATATAAATAATATTTTATAAGCTTTCGGATTTTTGTTTCATAAGGCTAAAAAAAAATATTGATTCAAATTAAACCATATTGTGCTAAAATCAAAGTCAGTATGAGCTATGTAGAGACTGTTAGCATTTAAGCATTTAAACCAAACACCTGAGAGAAAAGACATGAAACAAAATATTGAAATGAAAAAAAAGGTTACAAAATTATTTCCAAAACATTTTAATTAGTTGAACATCTTATATATATTTCTGTGGTCAATAGTTTGAAATTTGATTGAAAAATAATAGTTGAAATTTGCATTACTAAAGTATTACTTAAAATAAGCTTCGTACTTTAAGCTTCGTAAAATTGTTCAAATACCAAAAAACAATAAGAAAATAAATAATAATAAAAGCAATAAACAAATAATTAATTTAAAATTAAAAAAAATTTGCTTGAGTAACTTTTAAAGATCAAGTTTAAGATAAACACTTAACACAATTCAAAAGTATTCTAAAATGATGAAAATAACCTGTTATCTCTTTATATATATATATATATATATATATATATATATATATATATATATATATATATATATATATATATATATATATATATATATATATATATATATGTATATATATATGTATACACAGTCGTGGATAGGAAAGGCGAGCAATTACATGATATTCTAACCACCTATATATTTTTTTGCAACAACTTAACCAGAGCTTATTTGAAAACGCTTCGAAAATGCTCTAAATAAAGTATAAGGTAATAAAGTGAGAAATTGCTTTTAAAGATATTATAAGAGATATTTATTTAATATTTATATTTACAAGATATTATATTGTTAAAAGAGTATTTTTTACAATGAATGTAAATGTTTTTAAAACAATTTGTATAATTAATTTTATAAACAACAACGAAAACGATTGTTTTAATAAACTTTTTGATGAACCCTTAAATCAATAATCAAAAACATAACAAAGTTATTTTTTCTGTTATGTCATGAAATTTTTCTAATGAAATTTGTTTACACTAAGCTAAACGCTTTTAAATATAGTTTTCATAGAATATTAAATTAAAGTATCATAGAATATTATATAAAACTTTTACTTATTTTAAATGTTTTTTTTTTTAATGACAAATGTAATTTTTTTAAAACAATTTGTATTCTTAATTTTTTAAACAACGACAACAATAAATGCGCTTGAAAATTATTTAAAAAAGTTTTCGTAATAATATAAAAACATTAAAAAAGATCAAAGTTTGTCTCATTTGTTTGAAAAAATTATAACCGAAATTTTTTGTATTAGTAGAATTTTAAAAAATCTTTTAATTTTCTTAAATGTTTAATTATTTATATTAGTATTTTTTTATTTGCTTATGCATTCTTTTTTTGACTGATATATAAAAATACATAAATAAATAAAAAATATTCATATAAATATTTTTATTTAGACATTGAAGATTTATTTGCTATTCTCCTAATATAAAAAAATCAGTCAGAACCTCATCAAACCAACGCAACGAGTTATTTAAACCTTAACAAAATTACAAAACACAATTAAAAATAATTTTTTATTAGAGTTTTAGTCTTTCAGATTTATATTAGTTGATTTTTTTCAGAGCTATTAGGGTGGGTGAATAAAAAAAAAAATTGTTTTTACTCAGTAATTGGTCAGCTTTATGTGAATAAAAATTTCAACAATTTTTTTTGAACTTTTATTCACATAAAGCTAAACAATTACTGAGTAAATTGCTTAACTTTACGTAAATGAAAATTTGTGCATAACTGCTGAAGTTTTTATTTAAGTAAAACTGACCAATTACTGAGTAAAAGCAATTGCTATTTTTTTATTCACGCTTTCTTTAAATTTGTCTTTCATTAAGATTTTTTTTTGTAGTTTAGCATGTTTATAATTTTTGGGACAAAAAATTAACGGGTACACTAAAACATCCCAGATAATGCTAATGTCCCCATAAGTGTTCCTTTTTTTATAAAATCTGTCCCCGTAAGTGCTTAACTATACAAATATATTATATATATATATATATATATATATATATATATATATATATATATATATATATATATATATATATATATATATATATATATATACATACACTACTAGTGCTTGATATACGAGCACATTTTTTTCCCCCCGTTAATCACAATTTTTATTTCTCTATTTTTACTATATTTTTCATGTGTTATTTTTTTTATATTTTTATTTTATGTCAATTTTTATTTATTCATTTTTAAATTTATTATTTTCGTAAAAAAATTTATTTTTTATAAATATTTTTATTATTTTTATTTAATTATTATCTATTATATTTATATTTTTATATATATATTTACAAAAACGATTATTTACATTAATATAACTAACCCTAACCCTAACCCTAAACCTGACCTTGCTGCCTGGCTAAACCAAACCCTCAGTCGATGTAGCAGCACTCCCTTGCGAGTCAGGCTATTTGTCAGTCGATGTATGTACTTTTCGCTTTGCATAAAAACTATTTACGGGGACATTTTTTTACAAAAAAAATGCTACTTACGAGGACAAAATATTATCGAGTACACTAAAATGTCCCCGTTACTGCTAATGTCCTCGTAAGTATCCATTTTAATGTAAAATCTGTTCGCGTTAGTGATACTATATGGATATATATATATATTATATATTTATATATATATAAATATATATATATATATATATATATAAATATATATATATATATATATATATATATATATATATATATATATATATATATATATATATATATAATTTTATGACAAAAAAATTTTATATATAATAAAATTTTTTTGTCATAATAGATCTCAATCATATTCAGATAGCAACAAACCTCAATGTAAGAAACAGGAAATATTCCAACATGACCATTTAATTCCCCCTCTAACCAGTTCTCATCAACTTGGCGCAATAGATGAATGATCTCAGTTTTTTTGAATTTGAGTTCTCTAATTTAAAAGAATAAAAATTATTTAATTAATTAAAACAATTATATTTCATACTGAGACTTTTATATAATATAATTTTTATCTAAGCTTTCAAAAACTTATTATAATAAATCCATTCTTAGATAAATATAAACTTATTATACCCTGGCCCCTCTGGGCTAAATGAATATTTAGCTTGTGCAAACTGATATGGCAATTTCAATCTTTCTTCCTCAGCAAGTCGTTTTTTTTCTTCTGCCAATTTTCTTTCATATTCTAACTTTTTACGCTCTTCTTCGATACGCTTAATTTCTAATTCTTTTTCCTTTTGCTTTTTCTCTTCAGCTTGAACCCGCAACCTGTCTAGCTCTTTTTGTTTACGAAGTCTTTCTTCTTCTTGAAGACGTTCCTTTTCACGCATTTCTCGTAGCATTTCTCGTTCTTGTTCTATTTCTTTATTTTTAAGTTCTTGTTTCCGTAGTTCAAAGAAGTCTGGTGGATTGTTATACTCAATATTAACACTTGAAGGTTTTGAAATTTCTTCTTTTTTGATGAGGTCCTCGAGATAGTTCACTTCCTAAATGATAAAAAAGAAAAATCATATCAATCATAGAGCTAAATATTTATTTAGCTCTATGATTGATATGATTTTTCATATTTATGATTTTGCATTTAATAAGAAAATGATGCCATTTTGTTAAGACAAAAAATACATCATTACATATTTTGCTTATTAAATCAAAACTTTAACACTGTTTTGCCAAAAACCTAAGAAAAGCTAATTATTTAAGCACACATGAGTAATATTATAAATACATTAGAATACATTAATACATTGGAATGATTACATAAGAATAATTACATTGGAATGATTGGAGTACTTTTATGTTTGATGAATGCTAAACTTACACTTGTTCATTTGATTATTCATTTATAGAGTAAAATAATTTATGTATCTATATTTATTTATTTAGAGTACTTAATTTATTTTGAAAAAATATGTTCTCTTATATCTCTTGAAGATAAGTTATTTAAAGAGATTTAAAAACCAATATAGCTGCTTCCCTTTTTATTTTTTCAGTTTTTGGCATTACCTGTGCAATATTGGCAAAAAAGAAAAAAAAAATTTATTTTTTATTGTATAAATAAAAAAAAATTACTTGTCTTGTTCCTTTTTTTGAGTTGTCAATAGTCAAAACTAAACAATAAAATTATGTTAATAAAAAAATATATATCAAAAATTTAATTTCATTTTTATGTTAAATGCTATTTTAAACGGGTTTTCAAATGTTAAAACATGAAGATTTTTACCGGTCGAAGAAGATGTTAAACCAGTCTCAGGAATTTGGCCACCTTTCTGTAATTGTCGATACCACTCAGAATTTATGGATTTTCTATTTTCATTATTTTGTACAACAGTCATTGAAGGTTTTTCTGTAAATAATTTTAATCAAAAAAGAAAATTAAAAACTAACAGAGTTTTTATATTAATCCTAATATACTCTGACAAATTTCTTTTATTTGAAGAGGATTTTAAAGTAGTAGGTTTTTTAAAATTAAAATTAAGACAAAGGATTAATTCATTAAAAGCAAAAAGACACCATCATCATCATCATTATCATCATCGTCATCATCATTTATTATCATTATTATCAGATAATACTATAGTAAGTGTTAAACTAAAAAAATGTTTCGGAAAGTAACTAACTTGATCCAAGAAAACTGTGAATATAAATTTATTGTACCACTTTTTAAGACCTCTTTTTAAGCTTTATTAAAATAAAACAATGTTTTTAATATTGTTTGCTAGAAATTTTTAGAAATTAAAAAAGATTGAAAAAAAAATTGCAGCTAATAATAAACTTCACTATTAACTTCTTAACTGTATATTAAAAATTACTGATATAAAAAACAAATGATATTAAATTGAAGAAAATCATTTTCTGACTTTTTTGAGTGAAGACTAAGTTCTCTTCTCTAAATAACAAAACAGTAGTAATGATGATGAGTGGTTTGAAATGCTTCTAAAAATTTACAAAATTCTGTAAAATCAAAGATTTACAAAGTTTATGTAAAAGTATATTTGCAAAAGTGTTATTTTAAAAATTCATTTTTGGAAAAAAAATCATCAATATTGCAACCACTAAGGATGTAAATAATTTTACAGAGCCCTGTAAATAATTACATCAAATATTGAAAATGTAACAACAAATCATTTGGCTTAAGTACAAGATATAATTTAATAAATAATTTTTTATTAATTTGTTTTAAATCATCAACAATCACCAACATTTTTATTTTAATGTAACCAATATAAATTTAATCTTTATATAAATCACACATATATAAACAATTTTATTGAATCAAAACAAATTGTTAAGCATGTTTTAAAGAAAACAAAATTACAAGGAGAACTCTGCCTAAATTATTTAAATAAAAAAATGAAAAAAATTTAAAATAATAACTATTTTATAGTATAATTTTTTTAGTATATTATTTCTATTTACTTTTTTTGTTTTTTGAAACTTGTTCTATAATTTTTGTATGCATTTCTATAATGTTTTATGTGAGACTTATGTTTTATATTAAAAGATAAACTTTAAAAATTTTACTACAATTTTTACTTAAAAAATAATTACATGCAAAAAATAGGTTTAAAAATGATGCAATTTAGCTGACTTAAATATTTTTGGAATAAAAAAGTAAATAAAATTTGAAAAGCATGTTCATGAAAATGTTTTAATCATGTCTGTGATTGAAAGAAAGTTTATTTTTAATATAAACTTAGTAAGTATTCTTTTATTACAGTTTAATATAAATAAATAGATAAACTTTTTCTTACTATAATTTTCAAAAGAAAAAAAAAAATTATAATGTAGTTGACATAATGGAATCCTTTTAAGTATTAATATTTATCAAAAAATAATTTAATTCTTAATATATTAAGCAAAAACACAATGTAACAAAGGACTCGCCCCCTTAAATTTTTTAATCTTTATTTATCTCCCTCTGAATTAAATGTTCATTTTGATGTAAAATTTTTCATTTAAGCTTAACTTCTTTTCTTGATATTAAAATAAAATCTTTTTTTATGTCATGTTGCATCAATCTATTATAATATTGTAAAGATAATTACATTGCATAAAGAAATAAAACAATTCTTTACTATAAATATTTTTAAACTCACAATTACAATACAATTCTTGTAATATAATCAATTCTCTTTCCTCAAGATTAGAAGTGGTATGATGATAGCAGTTTTCTTGACTGCATATTTTTATATTTTCTAACTAGAGACTGTATATAATCGTCTATCAAAGCAATAACTCATTTTCCTTGATATCTATTTCCATTTTTAAAATGTCTTAATAAAATCTTTCACCATGCTCCTCACTGATATCACCCATGTTTTCAGGGAAGAAATATAGGTGTGAATGCTACATATGAACCTTTATGGACATATGACAATCCAGTTTCTTGAATTTTTTAATAAGCATTGCAACCAGCTGTTTGTAATTAGGGTCATTGCAATTTTATAGGAATCCATGGATTACACAAAATTCACAACCTTTGACCTTTGCCTCAGATCGCTTTACAAACATGAGACAAATTTCTTGTAAAGCTTCTCCAAAATCCAAAGTTTTTACAAACTCTTACTATTTCATTTTGATATGAAGTGGGAGTAATAATACTTTTTTGGAACCTACAGGATGCTGCTTGAGAACATTGAGCAATCCTAGTTGTAGTTCTAGACCAATGAAATTTTTTGTAATGATCATCTGTCCTATGAGCAATGAAAACATGAATACTTTATGTATCCCCTTTGAAAGCCAAGCAAGAAAGCAACCATCTTTGAATTACCAACCACTTGAATTCAGAATAATTTTGTCTAGAAATTTTTTAACATTATCATAGTTTTTAACATTTCCTGTGTGGATCAATACTACTTTAAATTTTTAGCTATCTAAAAGAAGTTTAGGTCCTAACTTAGTAAGACCTAAACCTCTGATTAAATTATTTAGCTCACTCTGATTTGAAAAGTGAGACTGAAAAGATGATATTGGTAAAAAAGCTTTCTCTGTGTTTTTGCAACTTTTTTTGTAAGAAAAATGAAAAAACAGCATATAGCAACTTAAAATAGATAAAAATAATAGTAGCATTTAAAATATAAATGCGTAGCAAATACTTATTTAATTAAATTAACTAAAAGACTTTTGGAGAGTATGATAAGAAGTATACTTACATTTTGTAGTGTTTATGGTAGTGGTAGGCTGCCATCATATGGAACAGGTGCTTTAAATTATGGTATAATTGGATATTAAAAAGGTTGTCTCCCTTTTGCTTTTGTGTACTTCATAATATCAATTGTACAAAAGTAACAGTCATCATGATGGTTCTTGGGTTCTCTCCATACTCTGGAAATGACATGAAGCATAGCCTTTCTTTTACCTTGTAATTTGTAATAATAATTCTTTTACCTTGTAATTTGTACCTTGTAACCATCCTGCTAGAGCAGTTTGGCAAGTTTCACATATTACATAAGGGAACGATGGTTTGTCCTGATTACCCACTAGCATTCCAAAATATTTGGTACATACTATCCAAGATATAGTACCTTTCACAACCTTAGGTAATACCTGCATTTTGCCAATATAATATCCACATACATAGCAAAATTCTGACATCTTCTAATAGCTATTATGAAAAGAACAGAACTTACCTAGTTGACAAAAATATGCATATAATGCATATTAGATATGTATTTTGAGTAGCTAAGGATGTTTTAAAAAAAAATTACTCTGGTCTTGAGTGCAAACTTAAATGCAAAGATGCAGAACTTTTTTTATCTGTTTTACAACATGTAAACGATAAACTTCATACTAAAAGTATCTATCAATGACACATTTTTCTGTCTACAATATATGTATAATTATTTGCCTAGTAACCCACTTCTTTTCTTACCTCATCCAAGTATAGGCTGCAAAAGAAGCACACTAACAACCTCCCATGAAATGTTTTGTGAGGCACGGACAATGTATGGGCGCTCAGTTGCCCATTTGCGCTAAAAATGGTATAACTTTAAAACGGTCAATGATACAGAAATTTTTTTTACATTTTTGGAATTAGCAGAAAAAATATTTAATAAAAAATAAAAAATTTACAGTAGGCAAAAGTCTGTAAGATTGTGTAATTATTATTATTTAAAATTAATAGATTGATCAATTCAAAACAAACTTTAACATATTAATATCATTACTAAAAAAAAAAACTTACGAATTCTCATTTGCACAGTAGTAGATGCACCTGTTTTGGATGGATCCATAAAATTGAAGTTTGCTGCATGAATGTTTGGTAGAGACTTACGATGTTGGTTATTTGTTGCTGATCTATAACAGAAAATCATAAATCTATTCTTAAAATTGAAAAAATAACTTTACCAAATCACCAAAAATGCAAAAGCACTAATAAAATAATCTCTCTCTCTCTATCTATCTATCTATCTATCTACCTATATATATATATATATATATATATATATATATATATATATATATATATATATATATATATATATATATATATATATATATATATATATATACATATATATATATATATATATATAAGGGTGGTTTTAAAAACAACATTTTTTGAAAATGTCTTATGGCACCCCCTAAATGTGTTTTATATAATAAATTAATATTAAAGGGATCCCTAAGTGCTTCTAACATATGATCTCATATAAAAGAGCATAAAAAAAAAATATGTAAGTTTTTTTTCTTTTTCACTAAACTGTAATAATAAATGCATTCTAACAAAAAGCAATTGCCGAAATCACTGAAAAACAACTCCATTTTGATTTTATTTTTTCACCATTGAAACTCGATTGTTAGTCGTTAAAAATCACGTTAGTACGTCACAACAACTTTAAAATATCTACTTCGATTTTCAAGTAAAAAAAAGTCGTGATTAAATTTTTAAGTTTTAATCAAGTTTTTTATTTACTAGGTTGTTAAAGCGAAAAGTTGAAAAGTTGGTTTTTATCATCTTTGTTTATCAAAACTTCATGTTTAAAATAAGGCTTAAAAACGTTAGAGCAAAAAAAATACTGACTTTTATTTGCATTTTTATACTGTTTGAAAAAAAAAAACTAATAAAAAAGAATTAATTGTTATTATTATTAATTCTAATAATTATTAATTAATATATTATTAGTTAATTCTTTTTTATTAGTTTTTTTTTTCAAACAGTATAAAAATGCTAATAAAAACTAGCAATTTTTTTTACTTTAACATTTTCAAGCCTTATTTTAAACGTGAAGTATAATTCGATTTATTTAACCAAATTTTTTTGTTTCATCTTTTATTGGAAAACTTGAAATAGAAAAATTGAATAAAAACATCAACCATTTAAATGAAAAACTTAATTATATTTAAACTTTTATTAGTCCTTTATTCAAGAAACAATAAATTATAAAAAACGTGGTATCTAATTTTTTATTAAGTTTTTGACGATGTTTTTTTATTTATTGACGATAATTCCCCCCCCCCCCCCCCATTCACGAACATCGGCGCGACCTATAAGAGAGAGAGAGAGGGGGGGGGCAGAGAGAGCAAAAAAAAAAAAAAATTTTTTCGCAATTAGATTTTTTTTGCGTTAATTCAAGCCCTGTCTTTTTTCAATTCAACCTTATCAATTTAAACCAAAAAAATATAGCAAAAAAAACATAAATGTTAATTTAAGTAAAACATTTTACAATAATTATTTTATTTATCAAGCAAAAATGAGAGTAGCCGTCACTTTTGAAACCATAAAAATTACTGAAATAAATTTATTTTTCTACTAAGGAAATATTTTAAATAAACTTTCATGTGTCTAAATCAATACTCATTTGTTAAAAACTGACTAAAAAGAGTTTAAAATTTGACTTTTAATTTTTGGATGTGGAATTGCCCTTATAACACAAAAATATAAATTAAAATTAAAAAAAAAATTTTAATATACAAATATATTTCCACAAAATGCTACAAAACTTATTCTTGTAAGTAATTGTGTTAGTTAAAAAAAAAACGACTTTACTTTTAAATTTAATTACCAACTAATAAGTTTGCAATAATGACATTTTGTCTACTTTGTTTATTTTGACGTACAAACGTTAGTTTTTTGAGGCAGTAGAGTCAATAAACTTTGGACAAGACGCATTTTTTTTAATCGAAGAAAAGCGTTTTTTTGAAAATTAAATTTGTTAGTGTGTGTTCATTATTGCGTTTTAGAAAAAATAATATACATCAAACATTTTTTTTTTAATGCTCTTTCATATGAGATCATATCTTTATAGCACTTAGGGATCCCTTTAAATTAAAAAAAATTTTTGAATAAAAAAATTTTTTATTCTTAAATTTTTTATTCTTAAATTTTATTCTTAAATTTTTGAATAAAAATTTTTTTTATTCTTTTTTATTCTTTATTATTAAATTAAAAAATTATTTTTATGAGTCACTAAAGACCCTTAAACATCATATGAGTCCTTAATATTTTGAAAAAAAAGTTCTTTAAAAGCATATTATGTTGGGTCTCAAAAAGAGTGAAATTTTATAAAAATTTCAAAAATAATAAAAAAATGTATAATAACACAAATAAAAAAAGTTTATTACAAAAAATTATGAAAAGATGTACTTTTTTATTTTTTGTTAAAAAACAATAGTTTTTAAGCTAGTTATTAAACTAGCCATCTTTAGTAATGATTATTGTTTTTGGATGTTTTATAAAATTTCACTTCTTTTGAGACCCAACATGATATGCTTTTTAAGAACTTTTTGTTTTGAAATATTAGGGACCTAAATCTGATGTTTAAGGGTCTTGAGCAACCCCTAAATATTTTATTATTAAAAATTTATTATTAAAAATATATATATATATTATATTATATATATTATATATATATATATACACGTTGAAATAAATAGTATAAGTATATAATATATAAATCAAGAAGTGTATATGAAAATATGATTTGTATTTTTTGATTGCTCCTGCTTTAAAATTTTCTTGATTTTTTATTTAAATTATGTTAAAATTTATGTAATAAAAATTATCAATAAAAAATGAAAATACCTGCCACCTCCTAACCTTCTTGGAACATCTGCTGTACTGATTGTTGATGATCTATACATATCTTCTGGAGAACTACTTCGAGGACTGCGAGCTCCAACAGAAGATGCTCCATCATACTGCCGAAAAACGCCACTTTTAGCATCCGAAGTTAGTAATTTATATAAATGTGATTCACCTTTTAAAGTATTAATTAAAAGTTTACTATAAAAATAAATATTCAATGATGTAATATGCAAAATATAAACAAAAACAATCTTAAAAATTAAAGAAAAAGCTTTACAATTAATTTAACCATTTAACCTTCAGTGCTAGTATAAATTTCTTTACACATCATGATTTACAATAATTTTATTTATATTATAATATATATTACTTTATATTTATAATTATTTTTGGTTAATTATTTATAATAATTAAATCATAAGTATATACATATATATATATATATATATATATATATATATATATATATATATATATATATATATATATATATATATACTTATATATATAAGATAAATACTGAAGTAGGGAATGAGTCAGGTACAAGTGTACATATAAAAATAGTTTATGTGCAAGTAGAACCATATATATATATATATATATATATATATATATATATATATATATATATATATATATATATATATATATATATATATATATATATATATATATATATATATATATATATATATATATATATATATATATATATATATATATATATATATATATATATATATATATATATATATATATATATATATATAAATGTATATATCAATGGTTAAGAGCACAAAGGGAATACGTCCACTAACCATTGTTTTGAGAAATCTGAATTTGAAAGTTTGAAAACATACAATAATTTATGATATTTATTTATTGTCATGATTTTTAACCAAATGCATTCCTCAATTAATTCTGTCTTGTTTTTACTATTTTATCTTTATTTCTTTTACATACTTTAATTTCTAATTTGTTTAATGTTTACCTAATGTTTAAAGTTGGACATATTCCCTTTGTGCTCTTAACCATGGATATATATATATATATATATATATATATATATATATATATACATATATATATATATATACTTATAATATATATATATATATATATATATATATATATATATATAAATATATATATATATTTATAAGTATATATATATATATATTTATAAGTATATATATATATATATATATATATATATATATATATATATATATATTTATAAGTATATATATATATATATATATATATATATATATATATATATATATATATATATATATATATATATATATATATATAAGTATATATATATAAATGTATATAAATATATATATATATATATATAAATATATATATATATTTATAAGTATATGTATATATATATATATATATATATATATATATATATATATATATATATATATATATATATATATATATATATATGTATGTATATATATATATATATATATATATATATATATATATATATATATATATATATATATATATATATATATATATTTATATATATTAATTTTTACTTAATGAAAAAATATAATTTACCTAATAAATATTACATATAATTATTTACCTTCAATGCTAGTGTTAATTTCTTTATACATCTGTTTGTACCAGTCTGGGGCTTTATTTGGTGGTCCCTAATTTAATTTTTTAAAACTTAAAATCAATACATTTCAGGAAATACTTTTAGTTAAAATATTGATAGGAATTTAAAAGTAAAAAATTTAATAATATTAGAAATGTCAGAAGGAGACTTGGGATGTCTGCTTCCTCTCACATTACTACACATACTAAACCCTATAATAATAACCTTTTGTGATAAACTTCCGGAAGAACGATTTAAGCTATTGTTGTTATTTACATCCCTTGAATAATTCTTTGGCAAAGTTCTACTACGTTCTCGTTCAACAGGGCCCAAATCTAAAACATTACAATTTAATAGATACAAATAAATACAAATCCACTACACAAATTTAAAATGTCATTCAATAGAATAATTTTGTTATTCAATAGAATAATTATACACGGAGCAGTAAACATTTATTGATAGCATATTCAGCATCACGCAGGTTTTATTCATAACATTTAAAATATAACTATTAACAATAATTTATTTACAAATTTATAATACAATAATATTATTTAATAACTTATTGTTTCTAAAAAAATTTCAGTAACAAACAACAATAACATCATAATTAAACAATAATAGCATTGGAATTGTTCAAAACTTATATTTGATTTTGTAATTTAGCATTTAAGCTGATTCAACAACCAATAAAACCAAGTCAAAACTATTAAAACCAGATCTATTGATCAGATTAACCTGCTTTATCAGGTTATTTAGATGAGAATTAATAGATCATTTAGAATAGTGAGCTTTTAATTCTACTTTAAAAAGTAATCTTTAAAAAAATGAAGATAAACAAAAAAAAGTAAACTTTATCACATAACATGCAAACTTTAAAAATTAAAGTAAAAACAAATTAGTTGTCATTTTAATGAAGTCAACTCTTATTAAAATGACAAGGAATAACATCAATAGAAACAGAATTAGGTATCAATTGACGGATTTAAGCATGCATATAATGATGCAATAGAGAAGACTTGTAATATACTTAAGGGGTATAATAATAATAATAATGATGATGCAATCAAAAAATATATATTTAATTATATATCTACTACTGCTTTATAACATAACAAAATGATGAAGGGAATGAGTCAGGTACAAGTGTACATATAAAAATAGTTTATGTGCAAGTAGAACCATATATATATATATATATAAATGTATATATCGATGGTTAAGAGCACAAAGGGAATACGTCCACTAACCATTGTTTTGAGAAATCTGAATTTGAAAGTTTGAAAACATACAATAATTTATGATATTTATTTATTGTCATGATTTTTAACCTAATGCATTCCTCAATTAATTCTGTCTTGTTTTTAACTATTTTATTTTTATTTCTTTTACATACTTTAATTTCTAATTTGTTTAATGTTTACCTAATGTTTAATGTTGGACATATTCCCTTTGTGCTCTTAACCATAGATATATATATATATATATATATATATATATATATATATATATATATATATATATATATAATATATATATATATATATATATATATATATATATATATAAATATATATATATATATATATATATATATATATATATATATATATATATATATATATATATATATATATATATATATATATATATATATATATATATATATAAAGGAAGACAAAAGCAAATGTATTTACATCAACTGATGTGCTAAGACTTATGCAGATAATATCCTAATAAGGACAAGGTCAATTATAAAAAAAGTTTTTTATTACATTGAATGCATTATCTATGTCATAATTATCTATATTTTAATATCTATATGTTATATTATCAATATTTTTATATCTATATATTATATCGTCATAATTTTCATATCTATATTCTATATTATTAACATTTTGATGCCTATATATTATATGAACAATATTTTGATATCTTTGATATTATTAATATTTTTATATATATTATAATTTTTTTTTTTACAATTTTTTTATACTTTATATATGATATGCATTTCTTTTAATTTTTTCACATAACAAATCATTGCTACAGATTCTACATAAAACAAAATAATGATTCATAATAAAATAAAATAATGATTCTACATTATAAAACTATAATTTATTTGTTTATAGTGTTAAACTGTTTTAGCATAAACTTGCAACCAACCTTTAGATTAACAAAAATCTTTCTAAATCATAAATACTTTTTTGATAAAGGTGTTTTTTTTGTGTCAAAAAGTTATAATCACAACATTAAATAAGTAATAAATTTAATATTGTGAAGATTGCATATGCATACCGATATAATATATTGTTTAAAAAAAGATTTAAACCAATAGTTGATTTAAATATAATTTCATTAGTTTATTTGATTGGTTATTTTTATTATAATATCATTGGTCAATTTTATTACAATATAAACATTAAAATTCAATTATTTTAATCAACATAATCACAACAATATGAGGGGAAAAAAAAAGAGGTAGAAAAGCTTGGCTTTATTGCAAAAATGTAGGCAGAAAGTTTAATTTTAATTTATTTGATAAACAATTCATGAGTCCCATGTGCATTACCAGGCATACTGTTCATTATTTCAGCTTTCTTTTTATTTCTTTCCAAAAGACGTATAACAGGTAGTCTTTTATTACTTATTAAATCAGTTATATCAACAAGGGGTTCCCCACTAGATGGAGATAAAGGAGATGACATCGAGACAGATAAATAGCTTGGTGACATTGCGTCTCCATTCAACGAGGATGCATATCTAAAAAAAGATAATAACAAAAAATAATATAACAATATAAATTTGCTTATCTGTTTATTTAATTAAATTTGATTTAAAAATATATTTTAATATATTAAAAACATGTTGTTTATATATGAATATTGACTTTTGAATATATATTCTGACACTCCATGCTTATAGCAAATCTTTGTTTTTTTTTAATTGGTAATTATTTTAAGAATCAGATGCATTTTAAACAAAAAAATTTTTTTTTAATTAAATGCTATAAATTTAATTTATTGTACAATATATTGCATTAACAAAATTAATTTTTTTTTTAAAGTTTAAATTTAGAATACATACATATATATTTTATGATAAAAATTTTCAAAAATCTATAAAAACTAAAAACTAAGAGGTTATTGCATGAAATATGAAATTCCTTGATGATTATAAACTTAGATAAAAATACTAAAAAAATTATTTTATCAACTTGTTGCTCCCACGTTAAGGGCTGAGTGGACCCGAAAATTGGGGTTTTTTTGTCCCCAAGCTCCAATCACCACAATTTTTTGCAAAACATTCTCATTTGACATAAGTTTGAACATACAAAAGTTTGGAGTTTGCAAAATGTGTGTAATGTCAAAACTCAAACATCTAAAAATCCAGTGTACACCACTGTGTGTGTGTGTATATATATATATATATATATATATATATATATATATATATATATATATATATATATATATATATATATATATATATATATATATATATATATATAATTATATATATACAACCCTCAGAATTAGAAAAAACCTCAAACATTTATACTCGGACCTCTAAATTGTCGACCCTAATTCCGAGGGTTATATATATATATATATATATATATATATATATATATATATATATATATATATATATATATATATATATATATATATATATATATTAGGGTGTCCCAGCCGTCCCTTATAATCTAAAAAAGATCTATTCATATTCTTAAATTTTCTAATGATTCTCATAAGCAACTCAGTTAAATTTTTTTTTTAATTATTGGATTTAGGGAGCATAAGACCCTAGTTCTAAATCAGCTATAGAAGATTAAACAGAAATTATATTAAATTTGTAATAGCAGTACAAAAAAATTAGAAAGAATTATAAAAGGTCACAAAGATGTGTTAATGAAAACGAATATCTAAAAAGATAAATAAAAGATATAATTAATAAAAATATAATTACAAATTAAATTCTTCCAAAATAAATCTGACGAATAATATATCAACTTAACCAAGGGTGATTAGAAAGAACATTATGTCTACTACAAATTTTTTAAACACAAAAAATATTTAAAAGAGAGTGTTAACAAATATATTTGAAATCATGAAAAAGTTTGAAACAATCACCTACTTGGATCAAGAAGATATATTAAATAAAAAATAAAAACTAATTTCTAATTGTAAATATTAAAAAAATTTACAACTGTTATAAAAACAAATAACAAAATTTAAATTATCCCTATAAACTATTCCTTTGAAAAAAATTTTTCAATATTAATTTTTACAAAATACTGTAGATTCTATAACTTCCTGCTCACAAGAAAATACAGAAATTAAAATTTAATTTTAACAATTATAAATTTCCTGTAAAATATTTTATTCTATAATTTGATCTTTTGAAACTCAAACTTTCATCTTTCATGATCTTGCAATGATAAAAAACTGGCAGTACAAGAAAATTTAAGAACAACAAGCACTCTTTTTGTAGCATACACTAAAACAACTTATGTATACACATATACATATATAAATATATATAAATTAGTAGTAAATCAATTATCAAAATTTTTTTCATTTTATATTTAATTTACAAATTTATTATTGCTCTGCCTTTTTGAAAGGATTGGTAACTCTATTTTGAAAGAATAAATTTAAAATTATTTGTTTATAAACACATACGTGTGAGTGTATATATATATATATATATATATAAAAACACACACTAACACACAGTGACAGAACAAGTGGTGAGGGTACGCATCCTCTCCCCTCTGCCAGAATCTAAAAGTCCTAAAATATTTTAGAAATGGAGGACCTTATATATATATATATATATATATATATATATATATATATATATATATATATATATATATATATATATATATATATATATATATATATATATAAATGTTTAATATTTATATATAAATATATAAATCTAAGTACCCAATTTGCTAATATAATTTGTGCACTTTAATTCTAAAAACTATATGTTGATATATGTACTAAAGCCCTGCAGCTACCTATTTCAGTATGATACTATCATTTACATATGTATATCTATATACATATATATATATATATATATATATATATATATATATATATATATATATATATATATATATATATATATATATATATATATATATATATATATCAGGGTTCCCACTATTAAAACTAAAGCTAAAATTAAGGATTTTAAGGAGATTTAAGTAGATATTTTCCTAATATTTAAGGAGATTTGGTTGCGAACAACATTTTTTTGAAAGAAAAAGTAAGGAGAATTAAGGAGAAAACGATTACATTGAAAACATAATTTTATTTTTTTCAATAAATTTTAAATATAAACAGAGAAACTATTATTACTTTATATATATATATATATATATATATATATATATATATATATATATATATATATATATGTATATATAATTATAACTTTATTTTATAAAAACTATTATTTATATTGCAAAATTAAGAAGTTAATATTTTCAAGATATTAAAAAAGATTTTGTTTTTACTTTTTTAATATAAAATATCATTTTTGATATTTTTATTAATTTTGCTTTTATTAGAGACCTCATTCTAAAAAAAATATAAAAAATCCATTTACTTAGTTTCAATACATTAAGTGTCTACCAACAACATCAAAAAACATTTCAAGAACCACCCTAAAAAATTACTTAAATGCTTCATTTATTTGGATGTGTGATATTGTATGATTTCCTCTTACACATGATTGAAAACTAACTAAACATTATTTAACAGAGTGATCATGTAGTCAATATATAACAATCATTAATTAGTTGAGTAAATATTAAATTCTTATACAATAAAAGGAAATTTATATTTATTGCATTACCAAATCTAAACAAAAGATATGCACAATGAGGAATAAGCTAGTGGAAAAGTAAAAATGTTTTGAAAAATTTTTATAAACTCCTAAAAGTAGAAACTTTTAAAAGTATTTTAAAAAAACATTAAACTTTTGGGGTTAAAGCTTAAAAAAGTTTTTACACTTAAAAAAAAATTTATCCTCTACAATAAAATTATAAAAAAATTAATTATTCCTAATTTGTGACCTTAAAAAAGTAAACTTAAAAAATAAGCTCATTTTATTTTAGATAAATTACCAATAAATAGTGACTAGTATCACTATAGTACTAGAATACTATAACTACTACTATTGTTATTGAAACTTTTTCCAAGAAAGTTTATATAAATGAAGCTCTATATTAATGAATATTAATTTAAGAAAATCATCATTTATAAATACTGGTCAAGGTACCATTTCATAAATATACGTTAGTTTGAGAAAATCTTTATTAATCAACATTAACCATCAGTTAGAAAAAATCTTTATTTATCCAAATTGGTTTTGGAAGATCATTAATAAATTATATTAATGATTAACAACATTTATTTCTTAAAAAGTGTTCATTTAATATTTAACTTTATGACAAACAATTTTTAATAAATAAATTTATAATAAAAATCGTTAATGTTAGGTTAATGTAAGGTTAATATTAAGATAATGTTAAGTTTACGATTTATTTATTTAACTAAACAATTGCATTTATCAGCATTCTTATTTGTAAAAATAAAAAACTTTTTTTTAATGATTTTTCAATTTATTTGCTATTATCCTATTAATCCTGTATTGAAAGGAAAAGATTGCAGGTTAAAATATATTTAAAAATTTAAGCTTTATGAAGAAATTATTTTTATGAGATACTACTTATTTGTAATTATTCCTGAAACAACCACATCATTACCCATTTTTTTTTTTTTTTTTTTTAATATTGCTTTTTTAAATAACACCATGATACCATCTCATCTATTTTTCAACATGGAACCATTAAACATCCAAAAGAACAAAATTTGATATGGAACCATTAAATAATCCAAAAAATAAAATTTAAATTTAAGAATGATAAAGACGATCATTACTTAACTCAATACTGCCATCAAAACTTTACTTAAGCAATTTAAAATATAACTTAAATAAAACCTCAGCTATTGACATCTAATGTTATTTTTAAATATCATAAATGATTAATTTAATTTGAATTAAAACCAGTCTCCAGGAAGCAAAATTTAAGTCAATCTTTTTTAATTTTTAATTTTAATCATTAAGCATTTAAATCCAAAGAGCAACAACAAAATTGTCATCAAAACTTTATTTGTAAAATCTTTTAATCAACAACAAAATTATATACATCAAAACTTTATTTGTAAAATCTTTTAATCAACAACAAAATTGTATACATCAAAACTTTATTTGTAAAATCTTTTAATCAACAAATTATTGAAAGTTTAGAGTTCAGTCATAATCATGATAAATGAAATTATAATAACAAAATTAAAAGAGGATGATTTAGATAAATAATTTATTTTAAAAAATACTTATTAAAAGACTTATAATATTTATGAAATATTTATGAAATAAAAAATATTTATGAAATAAAAGCAATAGAACTCTTACCTCTTTTTACGCACATATGTTTCATCTAGAGAAAACCATTCTTCTTCATCTGGTGAATCATACATTCTTTTTGATTTCAAATTATATTCATTATTTATCTCAATAGAAATATTGAGTATTCAGATATCATATATCAAAAGTATATTTCAGATAAATTGATATATCTAATTGATAAAATATTTATATATATTGATGATAGATAAACAGTATGAATTTTACTTAAAATGATACATTAGTTGATATTTTTTCAAATTTTATGAAAGTTATATATATATATATATATATATATATATATATATATATATATATATATATATATATATATATATATATATATATATACAAACACATGTGTATATGCATGTATACTGTGTGTGTACATATAAACACAATTTACATATATTTATTACTACTATAATAATGAACATTTTATAAACTCTTAATAAGTATTATGATTATTTTATAAATAATATTATATCTTTTATAAAAAATTTATATAATATATAATATATAACATTATATATAATATAATAGAAATTATTTTATGAAAATTATACATTATAAATTATAGCAAAAATAATGATATATATAAAAAAGGTGGTTGGATACTTCGTATGATAGAAACATATACAAACTAAATATTTGCTTATAAATATTAAATAACATAAAAAAACAACAACAGAACAAGTTGGACAAAACCTTTTCTAAAAACAACATTAAAACAATTTTGAGGTAAAACTCTTAATTATTTATAGAGTTTTCATCAATTAAAAATGGTAATTAATGTAACCACAATTTATCAAAAATATAAAAGATTTATAATAAATCTAAACAAGTCTATAAAAATTTTCTTTAAAGTTTCTTAAAAAACAAGTTTTCTAAAAACTCAACTGCTGGAAAGAATAGCTTTGACTCTTAAAGATACAATTTCAAGATAATATGCAAAACAATGGAGTTACTCAAATCTTTATCATAGAGAAATAATTCATATGCCACTCTAATAAAATGCCATTCAACATGGATTAAAAGAGATTTGTCATGAATACAAAATTTTGTATATGATGAAAAAATTTTTTTTCAAAGTTGAACATAAAAATTTTACTCAACAAAATAAAAATAAATATAAAAAAAATTTCCTACTTAATTTTTTTTTTTCAATTCAAATAAATATTGATTTTAAATATCTTAAAAAATGAAAGATTTAAACTTCTAAAATATATATTACTCTTTAAAAAAAACAAAAAAAAAACAACAATAATTGATTACTACAACAAAGACCAAGCATCTAAAGGATTATATTTTCTTTTTAAAATAAAATTCTTTTTTACTATGTTTTTTAAACATGTAATATGATAACAAAGAAATTCAAAATAAAGCTTTTTCTGTTTGACTATCTAATTAAAAATATTCTCATCTAAGTGTTGAACTTAACCAGACTTTAAACTTAAATATTTAACCAAATGTTAAGAAAAATGTTTTTATGTGCATTTTTACAATAAAACAAAACAAAAATAACAATTTTAAAACATTTTTTAATTAAACCATAAATTTCAGATATTCTGAAATGTTTAAATTCATAATACATAATAGCTTTTCCTGTTCTACCAATGCAAAAAATTATTAATTTTATTATAAAGCAATTCACTTTGTGTATACCATACTTATTGAATAACTTTCTTTATATAAAAGTATTAATAACTTTGTTTAAAAATACTACTGTTAGTTCAGCTGTGAGGTTAACATTGTTTTATGTTTTCATACAAAACATTTTTGAAAGTTTTTAGAACAAGAGTGTTAGATGCTTTTTGTAAATAAACACTTTTTAAAATGAAGAAAACCATAGAACTCTAAAATATTCTTACCATCAAAATCTGTTTGATCAGTTGAACCAAAAGAGGTTTTTCTGTAAAGATTTCTTGGACCTAAATAATTTATATTTCTTATAAATTGTTCTAAATAAAAAAAAAAATTATGGTTTGCTACATCATACAGTCAGAAGCTATTTAAACTGCAAAATCACTGGGGTGAATAAATATAAACAAATTACTTTTATAAAAGGAATTTTATTTTTAAATTTTTTTTGCATACTTTTTTTTTTTTTTACACACTAATTTTTTTTGCATACCAATTTTTGTTGAAAAGAATAGTGATTATAATTCAATTAAAATTCAGGATTTTTTTTTATATAGATTATTATTATTGTAACTTATACAGTAATATTAGGGGTTTGTAACTACTTTTAAAATTTAAAAAAAAACCTCTTGATTTTTTGCTATCTCCATCAAGTAAATTTTCCTGGCTTCCAAAAAAACGTTTCATATAGCTTTGACCTTGTGGTATAGACTCTTCAAAAACAGAATTTTTAGGAACAACAGTCTCTTCAAAAGATTCTATTTTTTGAGGTGATTTATGGACAAATAATTTTGGAGATGAGGGTGCTGAAGAAACTGGTGTTTTGGGTCCAATTTTAAGGGTAACACGGGTTGATTCTTCTTCTGGAGCAATCCCAATAGATTGTATAACATTTGCATCATCATCTGAACTAAAAATTCAAGTCAACAATGTCTTTAATATATATATCAGATGAGTACATTGATTTTTTAGATTTTTAGCTCACATCAAACATTTTGTAAATAATTGCAGTGATTGGAGCTTGGGAACAAAAAAACCCTAATTTGTTAACAAGAACAACGAATTTATATAATATTTTCTTTACAACTTTTACCTAAATTTATATTCACCAATAAATTTTAAACTTCATGATCTTTAAACTTCATCTCTTATTTTTCAAAAATTATGACTATAAAAAGTTCTAACCCCTTTAATTTAAGGGGGCTGTAAACTTTGCAGGGTCATAAAAACTGAACACCAAGAGATTATTGCATGAAATTTGAAATTTGTTGATGAATATAAACTTAGATAAAAATAGCAAAAAAAAATTTTTATAAAATTGTTGCTCTCGTGTTAAGGGCTGGGTGGGCCCAAAAATTAAGTGTTTTTTGTTCCCAAGGTCCAATCACCACAATTCTTTGCAAAACATTCTCATTTGACATAATCATGATCAAAAGTTTAGAGTTTGCGCAATTCCTGTAAGTGTCAAAACTCAAACATCTAAAAATCCAGTGAACATCTCTGAGTGTATGTATGTATGTATGTATGTATGTATGTATGTATGTATGTATGTATGTATGTATGTATGTATGTATGTATGTATGATGTATGTATGTATGTTTGTATGTATGTATGTATATATATATATATATATATATATATATATATATATATATATATATATATATATATATATATATATATATATATATATATAAAATTATTATTATTCAAGGACTAAATTAAGCAATTGCAAATCGCAAATTGCGATGGGCTAAAGACATTTAATGATCTTGAAAGTATATTATTTGAAGCAATTACGATCACTAATTTTTATATTCATTGCTCAAAGTTTTTTGGTTATTTAACCATTAGGTCAGGCAAAGCAAATTTTAAAATTAAAGTGTGTACCTTTCGGACCACAAGTATCATCAAGCAAAATACTTGTTTATTTGGATAGGTATGTTGATTACCACATTTCATTTTTTTTCAATTATGCTATGTAGCAGTATTTTTATCCCTCAGTTGTATCACACCGTTTTATTACCTTGTATAACATTGTTTTATTACCTGGATTAACATCAGTTTTATTACCTGGACTAACATCTGTTTTATTACCTGGATTAACCTCTGATTTATTACTCGGATTAACATTGGTTATATTACCAGATTAACATCTATTTTTAAAAAGTAATATTTAAGACATATTACTATAAGAGTCTTAAAGACCTTTACTATTTTTGTTGCAGTAAAATTATTTTTTCTGCAAAAATCTTTGCGATCTGATAAATTTGAGTTAATTTGCCCTTGTTATAATTACTACTTTTTTAATTATTAATATATAACCAAGTTTAAATAAATTACATAGATATAACTTACCGAGAAAGAACAAGAGAAAGAGAATATCTAGATTTTTTTACTGCATTTAATGATTCAGTGTGGTATAAATTTTCAGTACTTGATCCATTTATTTCTTTTACAATATCTCCAACTCGAACACCACCAATTTCTGCTTTACCACCAGGAGTTACCTAAATAAAATTTATTTTAAAAAAACTCAAAATTTTCATTTCGTATATTTCAAGAATTTTAAAATATATTTCTATTATTCTTACATTGTGTATGTATGTGTGTGTACGTGTGTACAAGAAGTACACACGTAGAAAACAATATACAAAAATATTTTACAAGTTTCAACATATTTTTGTACAATAAAATTCTTCATCAGTTTTATATCTTTTTGGTAAACATGTTTAACAAACCCAGCTTTTGCAATTTGTACTTTCAAATATCAATCATTTACAACTTTTATTTTTTACATTTTTTTGCATTTTTTATACACGTTAGTGTAACTTGATATGTTACATGTGTATTATAACCATCCAATACTAACCTGGAGTTTTTTTAGTTGTTGGTATAAATAATTTATTCAGCTATTGAATAAATTGTTTATCTTCCATCCATCTAAAGGTGTAGTTGTATATTCAGCGTTTGACAGACCACTTTAACACCAACTGCATTATAGATGCTGTTTTAACTTAAATATTATAAATAGTGGAATTGTGGTAATTGCATTGATGCAATTACAAACTGCAAGCCTTCCTAGGAAACACATGTGGTTTTTTGTCTTGCATGTCCACGCATGAGTGTTTTATTTTAGAAAACTTGGTCATGGCCATTTGCAAGTTTATTATACTAAGCGTTGCAGAAAAAACTAAATTTCAAAAACAAAGAAACCAAAACTAACAAAATTGGAAATTAAAACAATTTTAAATAGAACAAAGTTTTAAAAAATTAATAATTTAAACTGTTTTTATTTTTATTTCTTTAGAGTAGTGGTTATTTTCAGCAACAAAATTGGATAAAGTAAAGCAACAAAAAAAAAAACAGTTTTAAGTTGACACTAAAAAGAATGATTTTCCTCTATTTTATTTGTTGTTTTTTAAAGAGGAAAGCAAAAATATAAATTGCTATCTGTTTGTAAAATATATTTGTATAATTTTAATGTAATAAGTATATATTGTCCCTATATGAACACGTCTATGTAATGCATGTGTGTATATTTTTATGTAACTTTTTTTATTATATAACTATATTTATTTGTTCGTTAGAATATGCACGTTTAGCTTTAGATAAGGCATTTACTTCATGGAATGTCTGTGGTTCTCACCACTTCCCAATTTTTGTTTTTCTACCTACCCCCTCCCTTTTGGTCTGCTATGTTATTGGTGAAATATACATAAACAATTATTAATAATTATTATTATCAATTGCATAACAATTATTAATAATTATTATTGTTAATTGTTTACCAATAACATAGTAGGAGGCGGGTAGAACTAAGCGCACAGAGCCAAATGTTAAAAAGCAACTGGTATCCAAAATTACAAAGCGCTAAAAGTTTGGGGATAAAAACTCCTGCAAATATATATATCAATTTATATATATTGAAACAAATGACCAGAGGGACGCCAGTGTCCTGAGGAATCACACGCATTTCCTGGGAAGGCTTGAACTGTATAATCTATTTTTTCATTATTACCAACCAATTTTAATGGGCGGTTACAGGTTGGCCACATAAAATTTTTATAAGAAAAAGAGGATGTTACAGGATTTCAGATGAGATTATGCATTTATTTTAGAGGATTTTTTTTTGCAAAACTACAAAATTTTGAATAAAAATAGAGGATTTTAAAATATTTTAAATTGGTTAAATATCCATTTTTCCAGAGGACAGAGGCTTTGGACAGAGGCCAAAAATGTCATTTTTTTTGTTAGATGACATGGATTTCAAAAATTGATTTTTTTCAGATGTTAACCAGATTTGTAGATCGTGAACTTTGAACATTATACTACCATCAAGTACCATTATACTTTAACTCCTCTTTTTTATTTCTTCAATAAGAATTGAAGAAATAAAAAAGAGGAGTTAAAGAGGAGACTTGATCACATTTTTAATTTTTAGAGGATTTTAAAGGAGGTCTTTGAAAAAAGAGGACTTTAGAGGATTTTTGAGGAACTGTGGCCATCCTGGGTTAGCATCACGACAGCAAATTATTGATTTCCTGCCTTGGTCACCAGAAAACCTGATTTTGCCAAAATTACATAAATTGCACTAACTATTTTTATTAATATTTGCTTCAAGAAATTGCTTTCTACATGTTTGGAAATATTATGCTACAATTTCTTTAGTTCAAGCTTTCAGTGTTGATATGTTACTTGCAACTCTAATGCTTAATTTGTGTCTCCATCTGTTAATAAAAAGATAACACCAGTCTTTTCTAGGTTGGCCCTTTTTGAATTAACTTTTTTTTTTTTTTTTTTTTTTTTTTTTAACATCTTCACTTCCAACAAGGCTGCAAGCAACCACTATAAAAGTTGGAAGTTACTGGAAGAGAAAAGACTAAATCTGTAGAGCAAGATAATGATTGACTGATGACTTAAAAGATTGCAAATTATATGAATCAGGAAAGCAAGATGAAGGAAGCGAATTCCAAAGAACTGATGTTCGAGGAAAAAAACTAGAAGAATAAGAGTTTTTGAAGCACTTAGGAACAGTCACAGAAAAAGGATGAGACTTAATTGAATGGCGAGTAACACGAGAATGAATTTTAGTAGATGGCACAAGGGACGCTAGCTCTTTAGAGCAGTGCCCATTATAGTATTTGTAGAAAAGAGAAAGAGAAGCAACATTACGACGATGTGACAAAGGTTGGAGATTGGCTGCCAGAGCAGGTCCAACTATGTTTACAATTCGTTTTTGCACCTTGTCTAAAAGAGAAAGAGCATCATTAGAAGATCCGCCCCAGATGTGGCAACAGTATTCCATACAGGGACGGATTTGAGATTTATAGAGATAGAGAATAGAATCTGGAGTAAGAAAGTGTCGAGCTCGATAAAGAGATGCAACCTTAGCAGATGCTAATTTTGCAATGGATTTGATATACGGTTTAAAAGAAAGATCAGAAGTAAGAGTTAATCCTAGAAGATGAATGGTAGATGACTCATCTAGTACATTACCATTCATAAATATAGGAAGATCTAAATTATTACGATAACGATTGGCCGAATAAAATTGAGTTTTATCTGAATTAAAGTTCACCAGCCACTGTGAGCCCCATGCTGTAGCAGAAGTGAGATCCTTTTCAAGCTCAGATACCCCCTCCAAGCAATCAGAGAGTGTAGGCTTCTTATCATGACAAGAGTAAATGGTAGTGTCGTCAGCGAATAATGCCACCTTAGATGTGAGAATATCTGGAAGATCGTTAATGTAAATTAAAAAGAGTATAGGGCCAAGGATTGAACCTTGAGGAACCCCTGAAGTTACAGGATGTGAAGAAGAGTGTTGTCCATCGAGGACAACTTTTATACTACGATTGGAAAGAAAGGACTCAATAATCTTAAAGACGTTACCAGCTACACCATAAGAAGAAAGCTTATGGAGAAGACCAGCATGCCAAACTAGTTTGATTAGTAACTTTTAAATAACCGGCAACAATATCTATGGTTTAACTTCTACCAAAACCTCAATCTGATAATTTTGCTACCATTTCTACCAATATTAATTCAACTTAGAGTTGTTGCTGTGCCAATTGTTGCTTTGCCAGTTGTTGCTGTGCCAGTTGTTGCTGTGCCAGTTGTTGCTGTGCCAGTTGCTGCTGTGCCAGTTGTTGCTGTGCCAGTTGCTGCTGTGCCAGTTGTTGCTGTGCCAGTTGTTGCTGTGCCATACTGCTCCTTAGAGTATTTTTATTTTTAAGTTTTTTTTGTTATGTTTTCAAATTTTGAATTGATTTTGATTTTGTTAATTGATTTAAATTGATTTAGATTTGCATAGGAAATTGTTATAAGTAAATTATAGTAAAGAATAAGAAATAATAGTGATAGAATAACTGTTATCAAAGTTAAAAAAATTAATTAATTAGATGCGAATAATAGGTAACTTTTCTATAATTCCGTTATAACTTTTTCAAGTAATAACAAATTCATCTCTGAAAAAGGATTTTTAATCGGTTGATAACTGGGGCTAGAAAAAAATTTACAATATTTTATATATTATAATTTTATACTTACATTTACTATTAATTAAATACTGGCATATATCTATATATTTTTAAACTCTAATTTACTTCCAACAAGGTTGCAAGCAACCACTATTAAGTTATGACTTAACTTTAAAATAGGTAGGAGAGATTAAAAAGCTAGGAAACAGTTAACTGATGACTTTTAAAGTTGTAGGCTGTATAAAAACTGAAAACATGAAGAAGGCTCAGAGTTATAAGGTTATTTTAATGTGCAAGAAAAAAAACTGAATTGATAAAAGTTTTTATAGCATAAAGGGATACAGTAAAAGGATACAACTTGTTGAATAAAAAGCCAAATAAGAATGAGTTTTGGTTTATAGTAAAGAGATGATAGCTCATTTGAGCATGGAACATCATTAGAGAAACAGCATAAAAGAGGAAGACTAAATCCTAATAATAATGATGATGACAATGATGATGATGATGATGATGATGATGATGATGATGATGATGATGATGATGATGATGATGATGATGATGATGATGATGATGATGATGATGACAATGATGATAGCAATAATGATCATGATGATGAACATGTTGATCATAATGATTTTATATATGCATATATATACAAAATATAATATGAATTTTGAATAAAAAAAAAAAACTTTAGGATGTTAAAATGTTTATGCAGCCCCAGTCACAAACCTGGCCCTAGCTATTTTTTATCAAGTCTGGCCCCAGTCAAATATCAACCCCATTGGCTTACTATACCCCAGATGTGCTTTGTAAGCCCTCTAGAACATTGCTTTTGTCAAAAAGACATATTTCTGAAATGTATTAAAATTAACTAGTGTCAGTGTTACATGCATCAGTTTTACTTATTAGGGTGAGTACAATTATATAAATGTATGTAGCAGTGACCTATTCCTAGCCCCAATCTTGGGATGCTGAAACCTGGGGCCTGCTTTTCAAGCTCTTTTGAGTATTATGTAATTAGGCAATCAAAAAAATAAATAAAAATAATGCAGAAAAGTTTGTTATTGAAGATTTTTTAAAAATGTTTTGAAAATTATTTTCGAATAAACTCAATAAGTTCAAATGACCAGTGTAAGAATTTCATATTAACCATATTAAACAAACTGTAAAAAAAAAAAAAAAAAACAACTACAGAGCTTTATTTTTTAAAAAGATTTTTAAAAAGATATCTAAATTTTTAGTTTTATATTTTCAATTGAAAACTTTTTAAAAATA
The DNA here is from genome assembly GCF_022113875.1 of Hydra vulgaris. Taxonomy (NCBI): domain Eukaryota; kingdom Metazoa; phylum Cnidaria; class Hydrozoa; order Anthoathecata; family Hydridae; genus Hydra; species Hydra vulgaris. The sequence goes on along the minus strand of NC_061167.1, from coordinate 41,196,411 downwards.
AATTATAATATTAACCTACGCAAACTATTTATTTTAAAAACAAAAGAAACTATTAATGAGCAATATTTTTGTATTTGCGTTTTTAAATTAGTACATAAAATGTGACATAATCGAAACGAAAATAATAGATATACGCATAAATAATATCCAGACTATAATGTTCATGCGTCTTTCTTTGTTGAATATTTCTTTGCAACATTTTTTTGCGTTTTTTTTTGTTTTTATCTTCCATTAGCACAACATTTAGTTATTTGTCATCTTCTGGATCATCTAAAATGCCATTAACTTTTACAGGTTTTATGTCATGTATGTTTTGGTATATTTTGTCTATTTCTACCATTTGTTTTGAGATGATCCTTGTAATTGTTCCAATATTGTATTGATTATCCAGGGGCTTTAGGGGCATTTAATTTCACGTGTGTAACAAATCAGCATTGTGTTTTTTTTTTCTGACTTCAGTCACAATTTTTTTTTTAATTTCTTTATAAATAATGAGGAGAGAAAAAGAAACCATCCCAAATATTACTTATCTTTTTTCACAATATAATTTGATTGGTAGCGAGATGAGAAGCAAAAAGATGACACGTGCCCCTCCACTTTTTTTCTAAAGGACATTATTTTTTTTAGAAAATTCTAGATATAGAGGACTTATTTAAAAAATTAACGATTGTGCCCCTCCAATTTGAAGCCCATGTCGTCGGCCCTACAAATAAACTGAATGTTTTTTTTTGTTTTGGAATATTTATGCATTGGGGAAGAAGGATGGGGGGGGGGGGGGGGAGGGGGAATTATTTTTAAAAAAAATGCGTACATACATGGAAGGGGTTTTCTAAAGCATACAGGTTCATACAAAAGGGGAGGGGGTCCTAAATCAGTGGTTTTACTGCATATGTACTTTATGGATGGCCCCTTACCCATACCTACTTGCCAAGTTTAAATTAATTAGTAATCTTCATACAAGGATCATGCGCATTTATATTATCACCAACTCAACTTACTCTCATTTCGTATTGGTATGATTTATTCGCAGGTACAGTAGAAGACATACAACTTCCTTTGGAACTGACTTTGTACCAATAAACTGCCTCAAGTAAGTTGCTTCAAATTCCCGTTAATTTGACAGTTTTATGACATTGTTCCGCAATACTATTTTCTGATGGAACATAGGCACACCTGAAGCAAAGTTTCAATTTACTTATAAATTGTGAAAAAAAATTTTTAGAATGATGTATCATTGTCCGCCAGAACTATATTCAGACCTCCTTATTCAAGAAAGATTATTTGTTTAATTCTTGAACAACACATGCACTGGTTGGATATTTGATGCCATATTGCATATCATGGTGCCATACCACTATTAGAGTTAAAAATTACTGAAAGAAAAAAAAAGAAGTTTATAGAGCAAGATAACAATTGACAGACGACTTAAAAGATTGCAAATTATATAAATCAGGAAAACTAGATGGAGGAAGCGAAGTCCTAAGAACTGATGTTCAAGGTAAAAAACCAAAAGAATAAGAATTTTTGGAGCACATAAGAACAGTCACAGTAAAAGGATAAGACTTAATTGAATGACAAGTAAAACAAGAGTGAATTTTAGTAGATGGTACAAGAGACGCTAGCTCTTCAGGGTTAGGGTTAGGGTTATATGATATGCAAAATATTTATTTTACAATTGAAACCAATATTGTCCTTTAATTATTGTGTCTTGTTTTTAACATATTTATTTGTTGTTAAATTTTCCTAACCAAGAAATATTTTCAATTATATTGTCAATAACTTTAACAATAATGCCAAGCGCTAATGAACTAGCTAACTGTCCACACTGAAGCCTCTTTATCATCTATCCATACTGTAGCCTCTTTATCATCTATCCACACTGTAGCCTTTTTATAATCTATCCGCACTGTAGCCTCTTTATCATAAACATTCCAAGTTCCTATTGCAGGATGGCCTTCACATGTTCTTTTGATCTTATCATTAACATTTTTTAAACATAATCATGTTTTAACATTTTATCCAATGTTTTTGTCAGGACATTTAACATTCTTTTAACATATGAACATATAAAGCTGCGTGTAACTAACCCCAAACTGGAAAATTCTCTGTTATTTTTACCCATAAAAAGAAGGTGCCTTGTTAGAGAACTTGGAATTTCACCAAAACCATTGTCTCTTTACCAACAAAACTTTTTATTTTTGATTCCAGTTAATCCTATAACTCTTGCTCTTGCTTACTCGAAAACTACTAGCTTTATATTTATAAATGTATGTATTAAAAGTGTATGTATTTATAAACAGTCAAGGGTTAGGGTCAGGATTAGGGTTATATATCATTATAAAATATATCATTAAAAAATTTTAACTCTGAAAAAAAGTCACCCTCCAAACTGATTTTAATTTTACACATAGGCTGCCTTATCCAAATGCTGAGTTTCGTAACATTTGTTAATATAATAATTCTATATAATTAGAAATACTACAATTTCAACCTACAAGTAAATAAAGTCTGTTTGGAGGATAATATTTTAACATCTAAATTGTTTGTAGCTCTCTATTTACTGAATATGAATGTTACAAGATCTTGTTATGTACGTTACTCTAAGTTCCTATAACTATTTTTTATCTAATTAATTTCATATTTATAAGTAACCTAATATTTAGATTCCAATAACCTGTTTCTTCTAGCACCAACACAGCATTTAACTGATTGTTTACTATCTGGAGAATTACAACTTTGGAACTGCAATGTCTAAAAACATGCCTCCTTCAGAGAAGAATAAGGAGATTTGGTCTTCAAATCTATGGCAATTTCAAAAGTGCAAAAAGTCAAGAAGGTATACTACCATTGACAGTCTTGATCAGATGCGAAGAATTCCAACGGAGCAGAATATCTTCGACAGATTTAAAACTCTGGCTTCTTATGCAAAATGTAGAAAAGAGCGAATTGTAATGATAGCAGATGAAGTGAAAAGTCTATGGAATAATTTGAATCTGCCAATTCAACAAGGTGGATCTACAGCTGCATGAAAAGTTCAGAATGTAATAAAAACTTATGAAAAGCATGCTCAAAGATCTGGAAACAATGATTTTAGTAAATTGTTTAATGTAACAGACGAGAAAGGAGAATGGTTGGGCAGAGAAGACAGAGAGGGAGTTTTATGAGCTGCAGGTTTCAACAAAAGGGAAAGTAGAATATTGCACCACAAAAGAAGACACACAGGGGATACATCCAAGAAAAGTGAAGATGCTTAAAAGAAGAGTGTCAGTCATACAAGAGTCTATTGAAGAAAGTAGTGAAGAAGATTCGGAAACAGTTACAGAAACAGAAAAATCTATGAGTGAAGAACAAAGTTATAGTAGCAATGAAGATTATGCAAAACCTTCTTCCAGTAAAAGGCAAAGAATTGATTCTGCAGTACGTTTGGTAACTGCAACAAAACTGAGTACAAGGAAGGCCCACAAAGTATGTGAAACTTTGTCCAAAAGCAGAGTTTACATACCTATTCCAACTCAGAGTGGCATCTACAAAGCAGTAATTAAAGGAGAAAAGCTAAAAAGAAATTTTTAAAAAATGAACACTGGTGCTTACACTTTGATGTTAAGAATATACAGAAGGAATATCAGGTAGTTGTTTTGAAAAATGAAACTAGGGAAGTCAGACTTGCTGTCTTTCAATTGACAAATGGAAAAGGTGAGACAGTATTCAATGGAATAAAAACTGTGCTTGACGAATATGAACTATGGCCCTCAATAAAAATAATTGTTTCTGATACAACTGCAGCTAATACTGGAAAAATCTGGGAGCTGCCACACTGTTGCAGAAGCACTTTGAAGATGTTGGATTAGAAAAAGCTGTGTTTATTGGTAGTAAACACCATATTCTGGATACGATATTGAAACACGTCATGAATGATCATTTTGGGGGAACAACGAATTTACCAAACATCTGTTATTCCTTTATTTCACAAATAAAAGGACACTATGAACAATTGAAGAAATCATTTGATAATACAGGAAAAGAACAGGAGAAAGTAGAACAGGATTGCTGGCAAGATGACATGTCCTTTCTTGATCACTTAGTATCATGCTACAGGTATTTCGAAAGTACAGGAAGTTTCCCAAAAGTGCATTTCCGATTACTTCCATCTATCAGTAATGCAAGATGAAACTCAAGAGCCATTTATGTTTTTCTTAGTTTCATCCTGATGCCAGAGTTTAGACAAACAACAAAAGTGGCATGTGATTTCATCTGTGGTTCATGGTCAAAAGGCTGCTTCTCTTCTTAGTTCTTCAATCTTGCTGACTTTGATAATTTGTCAGAAACTTGTAAAGAGTATCCTAAAGCTTTGCGCTCATTGAGGAATTTTTGGTCAGTGGAGCCTACGCCTATAGCAACCCACCGTTCAAATATCTGTGCCGAGCGTGTCATTAAAGTAATGCAAGACCTGCTCCCACTCTACAGATCGACTGAAAAGTTGAATGTTAAACTTCTTTTAAGTAACGAACATTAGGAAAATACTGATACATTTATTTATCGGTGATGTATTGTAAAATGTTATTGTAAAATGATGCAACTTCTATGTGAATATACTTACATGTTATATCTTAGGCACATCATTTTCTCATTTGGATGGTGAACTTTTTTTAAGCAAAAAGAAAAATACTTTTTCGTTATTTGTACGCAAAACCTCCACTAATTATCATATGGGCATATAGGGCTATGAAATTGTCATATCCCTAATATAATCTCTCATTTCCAGTGGCTCTTTGATAAATCACTGGAAGTGATTTATCAAAGAGCTTAAAGCTTTTTTGTAAGGATTCAGTATTTCAGCCAAAATATTAAAGTCATTTTTGTTGTACAGTTAGTCTGTAAACCAATGGTCTGCCCAGCCATATGATATAAATTGACATACTCTCTGTAGAACTGTCCTTGTTGAACGAACTAAAATAAAGGCCAGGGTTGCTAGTATAAATCTGGAGTTCCACGTCGCATTGCTGATGTTAGGTATTTTCTGAAACCTGATCAATCAAAAATATCCCTTTTTCTCGAAAAAAACAGAACACTCGAGTGAGATAAAACAAAAATTTCATATCATCTCTCCAGCTTGATGTTTTAAGAATTACTTCTCCTCCGTTATCAAACTGTGTTTTCAGTTTTTCGTACTCCTTTAACAGTTGAGATACAAATGGATTGTGTTTTAATTCCAAGTTCTTCATCCATCACCAAACGGAGGATTCTATCTAATACATGGTGTTGACAACTGATAAACTGAGGTTTGTTGATGTGTTTCTCTGTGAACATTCATTGCAATATTGCAACAACACCATTCTTTTTTCCAGTGTTAACTAACGCTGGTGGTATCTGCAATAACTATCTGTATTGAATTCCATAGGTAAAATTCATTGAGGACTTTAGAAATTCCTTGAGCAATAGTTAAAGCCCTGCCATCTACCAAACCAAGGACATCCAATTTGATTTCTCTTCTTTTATTTTTAAGGACAACCACTTGATAATCCATTCTGTTGATATGCTGGCCATCAAAGTGTAAGTATCAACTTTCCATATGCAACTTTCCAATCACTTCTTCCTTTAGCTTGATTGCCTCTTTGAATGTTGATTTGTAAATAGCTGATTGACATAGAGTTAGCATGTCAATGTCTTCATGAGCCAATTGCTTGCATGTTAGCAGCATTGTTTGTTGATACTCTTGTGGAGGTCATCAGTTAACTGCAATTTTACTTTTATGATGTTTTTGCTTGGTGTAGGAGTTGTCTCATTGTTTTCAAATTCACTGTCATCAGCCTCAGAGTCAGAATCACTAAAACCAGGATAGTAAGATGAAGAGTTGGATGACTCATTAGAAAGTTTTTCTTTTAGAGGGATGGATTGTTTCTTTACTGACCTCTTGGCCTGTAGAGTATCCCACTGTTCCTTTGCTTTCCACTTGGGATAGTTCATCCACTTTAGTAATATCAAAATTTCATCAAGGGTTCATAGCTTCCCCGCTTGACACATTCAACATAACATTTCAGTATTTTATCAAGCTTTGCTCGTATAACTTGATCAGATACATGAGGAAAATTCAGTTTATTCTTCCATAGTTAGGTGACTTCTTTGAAAATTTTTGCTATTCACTCCTTTCTTCCTTTGATTTTTGGTCCAAGGAAATGGTAGCATCTGATAGTTTGCTTTTGGAGAGACATTCTGCACTTTTCTTCCAGTGAATTTTCTTCTAAAGGGACCATTCTTCTTTTATGAGTCTTCAAATTTTGGTCCAGACATCCTTGTTCTTCTGAATGCTATTATCACGGCCTGTACCACGCCATATGTTGCTTCTGTAATAACTATAAAATTAGATGAGCAACTATATAGTCTATGTTGTGAATGTTCTAGAATATTCTTGAATGTTCTATATTGTTCTAGAATGTTCCAAAATATTTTAAACTGTTCTAGAATGTTCTAAATTGTTCCAAAATGTTTTAAATTGTTCTAGAATGTTCTAGAAGTCTTCTAAAATATTCTGCTATTTTCGAAAATGTTCTAAAGTTCTAAACACCTAATCTATACAAGTTTTAAATTTTTTGCAGAAAAGCCACACGTATTAGTAGTAGCAGTAACAAGATTAAATAAATGATGAAATGTAATTTGAATTGCGGGGTGATCTTTTTTTACAACCAAGAGGAATTGATTATGTTTTAAATGTTTTCTAATAAAAGTTCATTATAACACAGGAAACTTTTTTTTTTTTTAAAGTCAAAAAGTCATAACCTTAATATATATATATATATATATATATATATATATATATATATATATATATATATATATATATATATATATATATATATATATATATTTCTGAAATTAATCTTATTTCATTTTTATACATATAATAAAAAAATCTAAACTTTAAAACAAACTTTATAACTGTGATATATAAACACTTAAATAAACCACTACCTCATTATTTCAAAGCTTCCAATGTTTATGATTATAGAAATCATAACATTATGATTATAAAAATCATAAACATTGAACCTTATTAACAATTTTGAACTTATTAACTTTAATTTTAAATTTGAAAATTAAAGTTAATAAGTTTAAATAGAACGCTGCAACTTTTCAAATATATTTTTATAAAAGACAATTTTCAAACATTATTATGACATAGATATATACAAATACAGTACAAAACAGTACAATACAGTACAAAGGGACACAACATAAATACAGCGTATTTAAAAACATTACAAACACACAAAATATGAACGAATAATTTACTAAAACATGTGATTTCTTCAAAACGATCTAAAAAAAGTTAGTACTGCTTTTTTTTTTTTTTTTTCCTTTTCTTTTTTTTTTTATTTAACGTTTGAACATTAAGTATTTTTTTAATATCGCTCAAACTTAAGTTGACAAAATATTTAAAAAGTATATTTGACGAACTCTAACCAAAGCTATAATTTCCTTATAAATCACTAATTTTAGTATAACCTTTATCACAAGTTTCAAGCAACTTTTGCAGAAAAAACCGAAAAAACAATTAAACTTACATTTGCAATTTTAAGAGGTAAACGAAACTCTTTGCCACCTTGTAATCGAAATCCCCATGGGGAGCCTCCTTGCAAATACACTTCAAACTCCACCATTTTTGTTGTCGCCAATTTATTATTATTTTTGTTTAAATTTGAGGAGATTAATTACGATTTACAGCAAAATATTTTTTTTTTCTTTATCTCAGTTAAAAATGCGTCAGAAACTATTGAGGAACCTATATGCGTTCAATTAAACGCTTATAGGAAGCAACTTTAAATAGCTTGCTATTATAAGTAATAAGTTAACACATTCTATCTGATAAGATTTAGTTCATCAAAAATCACAGTTATAAGTTAACTGAAATAAATCTTCGAATGAAAATGACATCGAACTTTATGCGTTAAACAAACAGATTCGTCTAGTAGATTAACAAAAAATATCGTCAAAAAAACGCCGATTAATAATTTGAATTAAAAAAATTAACCAAGTGATGTTAATAGCACTATAAGTCAATGAAAAGTATTTTGCATTTTATTTAACAATCAATATTTATACTGTTGTTTAGAGAGTTCATCTTATTCTTAAAAAGCCACTCGAGAAAAATAAACTTAGAAAGTCATAAAATAAACTTTTTTATTTTAAGAATAAAAAAAGTTTTAGTAATTCTATAATTTCGAGATATATATTTTTTTCTGATAACCAATCAATTATTTACATAAATATTAAACTAATATAATTAATGTAAGTATTACATTAATAAACACATTTGCTAACACCGTTATTTTTATTCCGAAATTAATTTGTAAATGTCTCTAACATAGATTGTCTCTAACTTAAACAGCCGAATGTTTAAAACTGACTTGACTTTTATAAATAATTCGGGGGATTTGAACATTTGAATTAAAGAAAATTACAGCATTTTTTTCTTTTGTCAAGATTACCCTAATCCGCGACCTTAACATTGACTCTTAAAGATTCGAGTTATTGGAATGTTTCAACAATAAAATAAAGTATTTTTACACATCCTAATTTTTTTACTAAAACAAATCATATATATATATATATATATATATATATATATATATATATATATATATATATATACATATATATATATATATATATATATATATATATATATATGTATTTAAAAAAACTGTTGTTTTAACACCTTGTAGTAATTTAACATGTAAATTCAGTTAAAAAAAAGGTTATCAAAGATCATTTGTTTTTTAAAAACTTGGAGCGTGGCCAACATTTATATTAATACTCAATAAGTTATAAACATATAAATGTTAATTTTTTTTTTTTTACACATCTTTGTTACAAAAAATGGTAATATGCAATTTTGTTTGTCAACATTACAAGTCGTCTGCATATAAAAGCAAGTTTTTGGGTGGATTTCTCTCGCTACCCTCTCACATCATAAAAGCTTCATACGCTACTGCGACATTAATAGAAACTATTTTACTAGTTTTTTATGCAAAAAATCTGTTTTTATAACAAACAACTTCTCTTTTTCCAAAAAATAAGTTTATTCAAACAGCGGTTAGCGGAATGACGTAACCCACGAATCTGACTATAAAACAACTACTGAAGTACCATAGTTACGGAAGTAATATTGTAACTTTTTTTAAAAACAATGTTAATGACCTATTTTACGAAAACCATCTTTCCTTTCATGTTTTCATATAACATTCTTTTTACTTTGATTTGATCTTTACCTGCAGATTATAGTTTTGTATTGAAATATAATCGTCTGCTGTAGTATGTATGTATGTATGTATGTATGTATGTATGTATGTATGTATATGTATCCCGGTGGTAAATCGGCTTGCGATTCGGTAGCACTATTTGTATCAATAAAGACAGCGATTTGTCTAAGAGTTACACAAGCTAGCAACTGGCTAGTGACAAACAAACAAACAAAAAAGAAACTTTGCATTTTGTTTTTTCATATATATATATATATATATATATATATATATATATATATATATATATATATATATATATATATATATATATATATATATATATATATATATATATATATATATATATATATATATATATATATATATATATATATATATATATATATATATATATATATATATATATATATATATATATATATATATATATATATATATATATACATATATATATATATATATATATATATATATATATTATATATATATATATATATATATATATATATATATATATATATATATACATATATATATATATATATATATATATATATATATATATATATATATATATATATATATATATATATATATATATGTATATATATATATATATATATATATATATATATATATATATATATATATATATATATATATATATATATATATATATATATATATATATATATATATATAAGATACACTAAATTATTGTTATTATAATCACATATTATTATTATATATTTTTATTATCATTGCCAAAAGCTTTGTAAACCTATTTTACACAACACGAGGTTTTGTAAATCGATGCCAGATTTCTATTTATATTACGCATACTTTTATCATTTTTTGTTTGTAGTTATATTTTTTTTAATTTTTATTGTTGTGGTAGTTTTATCTAAAACGACCATGTTGATAGTTAGCTACGATATGTAGCTATCTTATAGATACAGGCTTATCGTTATGATATAGTTTGCTACTATAATATAATAGTAATATTGCTAGCTAAAAAACTTATGTTGTAGCTTGGAAATGAAACGAATTTGTACTCTTTTTTCAGGTCCTTGATTTGAAAATGATTTCATTATTTGATCCCAAAGAGCTCGAACTTGTAATAGTAGGTACAGTTGACATAGATATAGAGGATTGAAGAAAAAGTACCGAATATCCGTTAGGAAATGAGCTAGCTTGTCGCTAGTTCATTTCCCAACGGTATGTATGTATGTATGTATTTATGCATGTATGTATGTATGTATGTATGTATGTATGTATGTATGTATGTATGTATGTATGTATACAGATGAGCATTTAACTAGGAAAGTTCACACCTCCTTCCTTACCGATAACGCGAAATATACCGTGAGGCTGTTTCGAATCCTGGATCTCTTGCTTCTAAAACAAACTGCGCCACGGCCGCTTGTATTAAAAGTACCTTGCGTACCTTTTTGAATCATACTGATTGATCAAATCAATCAATATGATTCAAAAAGGTACGCAAAGCAAACAAACAATTTTTTTTTAGCTACATATTATCGAAGAAATAAAAAAATCTATACCCATATACACATCAAGTTTTTAAATTTTTTTTTTTTAATTTTTTTTTTTAATTTTAAGTTTTTTTTATTATTATTAAATTTTGATTCTTTTTAAAAAATAAAAAGTTTTTTCCGCAACAAAATGCCGTTCTTATTTATCTTACACCATTTAAAAAACTTTTGTAAAACTACATTACATTATAAACTTCTAAAACTTAACAGACGTTAAGAAGGTTTTATAGCCGTGTTAATTAAAAAAAGTAAATAGTTTTAAGACGTTGTTTAAAAAATACGTTGTATTAAAAAAAATAATTGTGCGAATAATCAGAATTGCACAATAAAAAAATTCGGAAAAAAAACTCTGCTATATTGCAGCATATTTTATAGAGCGTCTTGTTTGCATAAATATGGCTCAAAAGACTAGGATCCTGAAAGAAGGCTCCTTTCGAAAAAAGGTTTTTTCAGATCTTAGAGACACATTGTCCATTGAGAACGCAAAATAATTTTTTAGATTTTTATTAAACTATGTAAAGTAGAAGTTTATAAAACGAACTGATAAAATTTAATGCGGGCAAATAAAATTTATTACGAATCGTTACGTTTAAACGAGTAATGACTTTTTCCATAAATTTGTTGAAATTTAAGAGAAAATAAAACTTATTACGGAAATACAAAACTCATTCTGGCAAACAATGCTCATTATAGGTAATTAAAACAATAAAGTACACTCGATAAAGAAAAGAAATGCAACCCTATCTGACGTATATAATTCATTTTAAATCATACAGGAAAATTGTTGCTTTTTTAAAAGACCATTTTACATGTTTATGCATTCATTTTCTCTAAATCTTCCCAGATGAAATTTACATCGTTATCAAAAGTAGTAATTTTACTGTTATTATTGACTATATGATAAAAAAGCAATGTTCTTTTCTACCTTTAACTACTTTGATATCTAGTACTCATTATTTTTATATTTCTTGTTTCCACATAGCTATTCTGTTTGGGTTTATTCAGCATACTTAACAATTAAAAACTTAACTATGCCCCAAACTACTCTACCCTAGCTGTGATGAGCATGTATAAATTAAGTAAGTATTCAAACTAGTTTTACTCCTTCTATAAAGGATACAATTGTATATAGGATATTGTATTTACTATATATTATGATAACTTGATGTGTTTTTTTGTATATAAAATGAAAAGCAAAAAAAAAAAAAAAAGTTAAATAAAATTACTAATAGAAAGTGTATTAATGTGAATAGAAAGTAGGTAAAAATACACATTTATATTTCCTAACCTGTGTTTTTTCTTGTTCATTTTTATAGGAACCCAATCGAATAGATCTCAACATTTAAAAATTTTATTCCAACGTTTAATTACGGTTTATCGTTTATTTGTTTGCTTTGCTGAACGAATTTTAACGAAAATAATTCAAATAAAGCTTCTCATTGTTTATATTTATTTTTTAACTATGAAATAAGCAAAAATCAATCAAGCACATGGAAAAAAACAACAAGTATTGATAATTACGTGTAATTTTATGCATGCATCTATGTATAAATAAATAACAATTTAGACATGTATATAAATAAGTTTGGCATTAAATTAAAACTTTTAAGTGCAAATTTGCCTCGATAGCTCTTAAATGGCAGCAAAAAAAGTCAACCATTATTTATACTTTTATAAAAACTTTATTTAGGTAAAAAGCTGCAGTTTAATTGTAACAAAAAAAACAAATTTATAAACATAGCTTCGTAATTGATGTAATTATCACGTCGTTATTCCATTGGGTTAAAATAATAATAACATAACAATAAGATGTTTTCTTTTATCGCGTTTCTAGTCTGTTAAAAATTTTGCATATAAATATTCTTCTTTTTTGAATTCTCTGTTAAGATTCATTAACTTCAATAAATCTTGAAACAAGGAAAATCATCGCAGTTAAAAAATCGTCATTATTCAAAAAACTTAATAAAATCTTCAAAAACTACTTTTAAGATATACATCCGTTTAGACGTGTAAAATATAACAGCTCGAGTGCAAATACAAACAAATTAAATTGAGTTAAGTCAGTTTAAATAGTGAGATTGGCTCATATAATAATAAAATCAGATTTTCAAAAACGTATGCTTTAAAAAACATAATGCTAACTTATAAAAGCGGCTTAATTCGCACCCAAAAATTGGCTTAAGGAAAAAAATTCATTGATTATAATTAATTTAAATTTTAAACTTTTCATACATGTATCTAACTGTAAACTCGGAAAAAATCATATAGTAAAGGAGTTTAACTTTAACAAATTTAATAAGTAAAAAAAAAGTTTTGATGATAAAGCGGTTATTGATGATATAATTTTAATGTAATTTATTGCGTAACCTTTTTGCCGACTTGTCCCCCTCCGCCGTGGCTAAAACTGAATAATACTGAGGTAATGTTTTAATACTTGGAATAAAATATTTTTATTATTTAGAAAATTTAGAAAAATAGATTTTAAAAAGACGGATGTTAGAAAACATTTGATTCGTTTTCAAAAGTATTAAAACTAAAAAATGACAGTTATGCAAAGAATTCATTGTGCTAAATCCTTAAAACATGAATCATTTAAAACTAACAAGTTAATTAAAAACATATTAGTCATAATCCCGATAGAAGAAACAAATTTATCGGTATTTTTTATCAACAAATCGGTTTATTTCTGTTTATATTTAAAAGTAATATGTGTAATCAAACTTTGTGAGTTTTTAAAATTTAGCAAAATAAAACATTCAGCAAAATAAAACAGAACTAATGAAACATTTTTATAATTAATTTCCCTAATAATAGTTTTAAAACGAATAACAAACTTTTAAAAAATATATATAACAAATGTTTGTAAGCAAACTAAATACTGTAACAAAGACTAGCAGTTTGGGCAGGGGTTAGATATTCAGGTAAGGGTTACGAATAGCAGAAGTGAAACCTTTATAATCTGACTATCGAATACCCAGTCTTTTAATAATGTTAACACTATAAGTGACAGGAAATTTGAATGGTGTTTAAGTGTATTTGCGTAAGTTTATATGTGTTGGATAGTCCCAGTGATAGGAAAATTTTGTCTTCTTCTTGCTTTGACAAAATTTTATATGATATATGGTATAATTTTGTTGCAATTTTCAACAATCGGAAAATAATAGATATTAGTAAAGATATATTTTTAGAAACAATGAATTTATTTCTATGGACGGAAATTATGGTCAAAAAATGTATTTGAGTACCCCTAGTAACATGTCTTTCTTCTTACTAGGGGTAACAGGCATCCGATGGACAAGCTAAATGGGATCATTTGTCTGCGACGCGGCGCATAAAAAGATACTGTATTGATTTTTATGCGCATGTGCAACCTCGAAGTATAGTTTTTGCTAATATTTGCTTTTTGAATTACTTTTGATTGAAATTAGACCTTTAAAATAAAGCATACTTATAATAAAACATGATCTGTCTATAATGTTAGAACAAAAAATTGTGCATTTTTTATTTTTATTATTATTTTTTTAAATTCAATCCCAACAAGGCTGCAAGCAACATCATTTAAGTTGGGAGGTAAAAGAAAGCAAAAAAGGAGAGTTTAAAAAGAACGGTTGACAATGAAAAAGTTATGTATTAAAGTCAGTAAAGAATAAAAACAGGAAAGAATTCCTAAGTACTGATAACTAACGATAAAAAATTTTTTGGTACTTTAATGGTTACTGGAAATTAAGAAAAATGTTGTCCATTAAAGACAACTTTAATTTTGTGGTTAGAAAAGAATAGTTTAACAACTTTTTTTTACATCATATGAAGGAAACATACGAAAAAAAGCAACATGGTAAATTTTATAGAAAATCTTCGGTATATTTAGATCATTAGCCCTTGCCTCATCATTTTAATCTAATGCATAATAAAACCTTTATGATTAAACAAGTCAGCAGTACATCAAGAAAATCATATATCATAGTAATTGATTTAATGACTTTTCCTGATATCCAAGAGAAACAGGTTAGTCAAATTTTAAACCCAGAAAAACACTTTTGCAGGATTACGACACGCAAGCTGTAAAACAGTTTAAGTGAGAAATAACTTCAGCAGCGGAAACCAGGGGAGATTTAAATGTCTAACATTAAACTAAGTTGTTTATTTAAATAACAGGAGGAATGTAGTAATTAAATGAGAAAAAGTTTATGAGAATAGTTGTGTCTTGTTCTTGGTACAGGCATTAAAATCACTCACTAAAACAACAATACAATAAGCTATTAATATTGTATTGTTGATAATTAATTGGGTGATAAAATGAATGCTTCAGTAATAAAAATGAAGTGTTGAAAAAACTTTTGTCATAAATTACTCGGTATCAACAAGAAAGTTAAGATAAATCTAGTAATCAGTTTTTATTTTAGAAAACAATTTAGAAATAGTTGTAGATGATGATTCAAGATTTTCTTTTATGCGTAACGTTTTTTAACGATTTATTTATTTTTTTTGACAACATTCTCGATAATTAAATTTTAAAAGCCTTTTTTTTATAAACAAAAATTTTTTTTTTGTGAGATATAAGTTGCAAGCTTTGTTTATGTTTAAAAAAGTAAAATTTTTGTTTACATAGAGTTTGTTTATATATTTAATTTAAAGCTAACAAAATTGATTCAATATTTTCTAAGTTATGTTTTAAATCAAAAAATAGGATATTGCAAGTAAATGATAAAAAACAGCTTTCTGAATGAAAAAGTTGCATAGAATTTCTATAAACTTTTGAAACTAAGAGTCTATAGAATTTCTATAGAATTTCTATAGAATGAAATTGCTATAAAGTAAAGTAGTAAACATTGGCACATCTTAAGAATATTTTATTTTTAAAAAACTGTGACAAATTAAACTTGTTATGTAATATTTCTATGTGTTTACCAATGGTAATGCTGCCATAGACTGATGAAGAATTTAATTAGTTATCTAATATTATAGATAGAAAAATAATTTTGTTTTTGGGGTTCAAGTGGCGATGTTACCCCTATATGGGATAACATTGACAGTAGTATGTTTTATGCTGTAAAACGTTAAAATTATATCATGAGGGGTAGCATTATAATTAGAATATTGACAAACAAAATAGAGAAAACATTTTTAATATATATTAGAACCAACCAACATTTATGTTTTAAATATTATATAATATATTTAAATGTTAGCATTAAAAAGTTGTAAAATTGCAATCAAAATGTAATTTTATATTATTTTTTGAAAGATATCAATCAGCTTCACTCCTGATAGTGTTAAAAATATAAAATGTTAAATTATGAATAAAAATTTTTTCTCTAAGAATTGTCAAACTATTAAGCTCTAATTAATCACATTTATGACTCAATATCGTTACAAATTTTTTAGTCTTTGGTTTAATTTCAGAAACAAGATAATTTTTTACACTTTCAGGTTCAAATGTTTTTTTGTTCTTACCAATATTATAAAACATTGTTAGGTGTGTATTTTAACTTTTTGCAAGTGTCGGTTTTTAGATCTGTTGACATTTGATTTATTGGTACATTTCTTTTTTTTTAAGAATTATTCTTTTAATTTAGGGTTTGCTTTGTTTAATTCCATTTCGTGTAATTGTGAAAGATTCATCAGATGTAAGAGATTCCGTCAACTTCTGATTGATTCTTGGCCCATGGGGTGACAATAACATTCCTGTCAATGTTATCTCAAAAACTGAAACATGCGCTTAAAAAAAAAATCCTACAAAAATTTTTTAAATGCCTAATTTTTAGAAACAACACAAAAAACACATGTAAAAATGATGTTATGTATGGCTTTACTTATCTTTTGACTAAAGATTTTCAGCAACAAAACAACTAAAAACTAGTTTAACTTATGCCCTCCGTATTTTGTCTGGCTACAACATTTGTTAAAATAATTTAAACAATAATCAACGAGTGACTAGTAAAAATATTTAATCTAATACATGTCAATGTTGCCCACATGTCAAAGTACGCGTTACCTTAAAAATTTTTTTCTATAGAAAAAAAAAGTTAATTAAAGAATTATATAGAAATTAGTAGAGATTCTATAAAAGTTCTATAGAGTTCTATAAAATTTCTATAGGCCATACGTTTCAAAAATTGATAGAAATTCTATAATACTTTTTTTTCTGGGTTAATACTATTGCTTATAAAACATTAAAATCATTCACGTTTATCTAATTAATAACTCAGAACTCAATGGTGACCACTCGTTTATTATAAATACATTAATAATTATGGGATTCATACACTTTATGATTTTATACTAATCATTTCATGATTGATTAAAACAGAAAAGATTTTAAAAATGAAAATAAAGGTAACTATTACTTTATTGATGACATTTTTTCCTACTTAAAGCATTTACTTTCTAGTTGACTTAATTTCTCCGCGCAGCGGCCTTGCTTGTCAAGGTTTGTGTTTTGGAGTTAAAGAGTTGAGAGAAGGTTGTACCACGATTTACAACAAAAAATGAAAAAAACAAAAAAAATGAAAAGAAGCCTCCTCGATTGTAGTGGCCGCCTCGGGCCTTGGTGATGTGAATAATTAAAAAAAAAAAAATTTGAGTTACAACTTTGTTTGATATTTAATTATCAATATTCAGTTAAATGCTCTATTGGCAAGGTTGACTGATAATTGTTTGAAAACAGTCAAACTAATATTGATTATTAATATTGACAATGATCAAATATTGATTGTCAAAGATTGTCAAAGGCAAATATAGATTAGTGTTCAGTTATCTATCTAGTTTGACTTAAGCTAGAAAGACCATAAAACAATTTTGATTGATATCGAATTTACTATTCTTATATTATAAATAATTTATTATATATATTGATTTTTTAATAATAATTTATTGCATATATTGATTTTGTATCTATAAAAATCTTTATTGTAAATAATCTACTTGGTGCTGTTGTTAGTAGCAATGAGCTACTATTGATTTAACAAATTTTGTTCAACACTACTAAATTTACAATTTGACAGACGCAAACCACTAAGTAAATACAAATGTATATTAGATATGTATATAAAAAGTTATTATGCCTCTTGTGTAGGATAAGAATTTTAGATAGTGAATATATATGAATTAAACAGATATCATATAAACAACAATAAATATATAATATATTATTGCCAGCACTTAATATTCATGTACAAAAATGTGAAATTAATTAATCACAAGGGTCTGTTGCTTTTCTTTGTTTAATTTTACAATTAATACTGGTAGTTTTAATCAATAAACATTTGTTTGTTGTTGGTTTGTTTTTTAATTTACTTAGCCAGGTTAGATTCTTAATAAGTTGAAAATGACTGGTAAACTAGTTTTTTTTAGCACAGTGCTTTTTTTTTTTGGCTTCAGTTTTTCTTTAGTCTTTTTCAGAATATCTTTGGTTGCTAACAAAGGAATTTTCGAATTGTTTTATAGAACAATTGGAATGAACTGAAGCGACTTTTAATTCAACTTTTTTATTATTTTTTTGTTATTTCTAAAATTTGAAAGATTAATGACAATAAAGTTTTTTAGACAGGCAAACTGATTGTGATTTGAGTATATATATATATATATATACTCAATTCAGAATCAGTTTTAATGTTGTAAAAAAAAAAAAGTTGTAATGGCACCCCCCCTTCCCCACAATGTCACGTGGGGGGGGGTGCCATTACAACTTTTGCCGACTAAAAAAAAGAAAAAAAAGGTCCTCGTTTTCCAAAATTTGCCGACTGCCATTACGACATTTGCAGACTGTCTAACCTGTATCGAAAGGGTCGACATTTGCCGACTAACTAGTCTAAAAGGGTCCGATTTACCGACTAAGGGTCCAGTTTGCCGACTAAAAATCATTGATGGGGGGGGTGTCACCCCCCCACACACACACCCCTATCGCGCTGGCCTTATATATATATATATATATATATATATATGTATATATATATATATATATATACATATATATATATATATATATATATATATATATATATATATATATATATATATATATATATATATATATATATATATATATATATATATATATATATATATATATATATATATATATATATATATATATATATATATATATATATATATATATACATATATATATATATATATATATATATATATATATATATATATATATATATATATATATCTTTATTTTTCTTTATATGTCAAAAATGAAAGCAGAATCTAGCAATTAGATTGGTAAATAAAATTTATATATACAGTATTGGACAAAACATTTGCAACAAACATCGAACAATGCTAAAAAGTGTTCTTAATTTTACATGTCTTAAAGAAAAACGAACCATACTACCACAGAAAACAGTTCAGGAGTCTGGAGTCATAGCATGCCATCACATGAGCAATCAGCTAGCAGGTGACAGCACACAGGCAGAATTTCGTTGACAAGTGCCATTTTGCAGCGGACAAAACAAGTGCAACTTTTTTGGTTTGTTTCATTTTCTTAAGTCTGGTCCGTGTCAACGTCACAGAAATTTTTTAATAATTAAAGGAAGTATCCGGAAGTTTCCAGAAGTTTCCAGAAGCTTGCAGAAGCTTCCAGATAAAGCATCTAGAAGCATCCAGAAGCATCCAGTAACAATCAGAAGCATCCAGACGCATCCAGAATCTTCCAGAAGCATCGAAAAGAAACATCTAGAATCTTCCAGAACAAGTTCACACAGGTTCATTTTACTATATAAGAGACATGTAAACCGACATGTAATTCAGTCAGTATATGGAAGTCAATCAGTCAGTATTATCAAGACAGTTTATCGAAGTGAGTTTTATCAAAATGTTTTATCAAAGAATATCAATACAAGAAGCGAAATACAACAAGTGTTTTACTACATCAATATAGTCCACATTCAACCAAAACGTTGTGTTCCACAGAGCATTATTTTATCATCACAAGGTAAATGTAACACCGTAAGCCTTGAGAAGCAGCGCGATTATTTATTTTTATTATTTTTATGACTTCAACTGCAAAAATGGCTACCAACAGCCTTGGATTGGAACAAAGAAAGAAAATTATTGGCGATTACGTAAGTGGAATTTTGCAAAAAAGTATTTGTGATCAATATCGCGTGAAAAAATGAAACGTATTAAGACTATGTTCCAAATATCGTTCTACGAGGAAGTTGGCAGCAGATAACAAAGATGGAAGGCCGCGTTCCACCACTTCTAGAGAGGATTCTATGATCGTCAGATCCATCAAGAAGGATCCCTGGATATCATTAGTCGAGATACAAAAGCAATTAGAGGTGCCTGTATCGGACCGAACAATCAGGCGACGTACTGTTGAAGCCAGATTGTTTTCTCGACGCCCTGCAAAGAAACCGCTGATTTCACTAAAGAACCAGAAGAAAAGACTCCTGTTTGCTACATATCATATTGACTGGAATGTGCAGAAATAGCGAACTGCCCTGTTTAGTGATGAATTGAAGTTCAACATCATTGGGAGCGATGGCATTTGCCGTGTACGTCGACCGGCCAGAAAACGCCTCGATTTATGTTACTGCCATAAGACTGTGAAGCATGGTGAAAGCAATGTAATGGTCTGGGGGTGTTTTTCTGCTAATTTTCTAGGTCCAATACATCGAATCGATGGAATAATGGACCGTTTCATGTATAAATATATCCTGAAAGATGTTATGTTATGTTACCTCATGCTGAATGGAATATGCCAATAAAATGGGTTTTTAAGCAAAACAACAATTCGAAACACATTGCAAAAGTAGTGAAGCAGTGGTTTTAAGACAACCACCTATCGGTGATGGATTGGCCGCCTCAATCTCCGGATCTCAACTCTATCGAGAGCCTGTGGGAGATCGTCAACCGCAGAATTAATCGAGAAGGTGTTCGTAATAAGGATCAACTATTTGAACAAATCTAAAAAGCCTGGGCAGCAATTCCACAAAGTTTCATTGATCACCTCATCAAATCTATGCCTCAAAGATGCAAGGCTGTGATAGACAACAAAGGATTCACCACGAAATATTGATAGCGAAATACAGCTTGGTCAACATTTTGTGGAGTTGCACTTGCTTTGTCCAGAAGGAAATAAACTTTTTTTTAATACTTATGATTAATTTATTAATTTTTGTGTACAAATAATGAACTTTGTGATGAATAAAACTTGAAGAACGTTGTCTCTAAATAGTTACATAGTTATTTCTCTAAATTGAAAAAATGCAGCACTTTTACATAAAGAAACTAAATTAGCATTATTTGGTTGCACATGTCCGATACCGTATGCATAGATGTTGGTAAGCTCCCCCACACGCCATACCTAATGAGGTGGCAAGAAAAAAAGAAGCTAATGTAAAAAGCTATTTTTCATTTTATTAAATAATGAGAGGTGTTTATTTTTTGGGTTGGGAGTGAGTGGGGAGAGGGTCACGGCACTGTATATAAGATACAAACTATACATAACTATAAATTTGTACAATAAATTCGAGATGGCTAGCCACTATTAACATGTCGGAAAGTGATCGGCTTGACATTTATAGCGGCTGCCAGTAGTGGTTTACTAAGTAATCGATGAGCTTAACTCCAATGAACCGCTAAAAAAATGTTTAGTAGTAGAAGTAGTAGTAGAAATAGTAGTAGAAATAGTAGTAGTAGTAGTAGTAGTAGTAGTAGTAGTAGTAGTAGTAGTAGTAGTAGTAGTAGTAGTAGTAGTAGTAGCAGTAGTAGTAGTAGTAGTAGTAGTAGTAGAGTAGTAGTAGTAGTAGTAGTAGTAGTAGTAGTAGTAGTAGTAGTAGTAGTAGTAGTAGTAGTAGTAGTAGTAGTAGTAGTAGTAGTAGTAGTAGTAGTAGTAGTAGTAGTAGTAGTAGTAGTAGGAGTAGTGGTAGTAGTAGTAGTAGTATATATTTGTTACAACAAAAGTAAAAATAATTGACAAAATACAAGTCATATATTGTCAGATTACAGTTAGCTTTTGTTAAGCTGATATTGCAATTTTCACTAAGGAAAGTTAAAAGCGTAGTAACATTGGAGATTATTGAGGAGATTATTTATCTTGTATTTTTGTGGCTCTGCGCTGTATTAGCTAAATAGTTCGTTCATCCTTCCAAGCTGGAATTTAAACTCAAGTAAAGGACGGATGTAGGTGGAGTAGAATTGTTTCCATAAAGAAGCATCACGAGATATGATAGTGTGTTTTAGGATGCCTAGCATTTTATTTGCTTTACATGAGGCAATGATGGACTGGGTTTCTACTTTAAGATCATTGGTAACTTTAATTCCCAAGTCACGCTCAAAGGTAGTTGCTTCCAATATAGTTTGAGTCGTTATTGAACAAGGGCCCAATTCCTCCATTGAGTACTCGAAAGGAGTTAATTTTTTTTGGCCAAAAAGCATAACCTTGCATGTCTTTGCATTTAGCTCCATGAGCCAAGACTTAGTCCAATGAAAAATTTGGCCAATATCTGATTGGAGTTAAAGTTGAGCAGCAAGTGAGTTGACAATGCTCAGGATTTTAGTGTCATCAGCGTAGATCTAATAACTGTTTTCTTTGCTTATTAGATCCGACAGATTGTTGATGAAAATGACAAATAAAATTGGACCCAAGACTGATCATTGCAAAACCCCACTTGTCGCAGGTAACCAATTCGATTGAGTGTCACCAAGGATGACTCGTTGAGACCTGTTAAGTAGAAAAGCTTTTATCTAATTGAGAAGATTACCTGCGATTCCGTACATTTTTAGTTTGTAAAGCATTCGTTAATGTGGCACTTTGTCAAATGCTTTGGTAAAATCCAAGAATATGGCGTCAACTGGTTGTTTTCTGACCATATTTTAGTCAAGAAGTCATTGTTTTAAAGAGATTTGTAATACATGCTTTTTTCTCTAAAAAGTCATGTTGACTATTTGATAAAAGATTGTTTGATTTTAGATGCTGCATGATTGCCTTCACTACTAGTTTCTCCATTATTTTACATGGAATCGAAGTGAGAGATATTGGTCTGTAGTTTAATGGGTTGATTCTGGAGTCCTTCTTAAATAAAGGTGTTACATTTGCTTTGGACCATGAATTTGCAATTTCACCATTGTCAAATGACTTTTGAAAAATGAGAGTAAGTGGAGTAGACATTGACGTAGAACAAAAGCGTAAAACGCGAGGATTGACATTGTCCTCACCAAGTAATTCAGATATATCTAGTGATGAGAGTTCCATTAGAGTGGCCTAAGTGTCAAAAGTTATGCTGTTAAAGATTGTGTTAGTTCTACAATCAAAATGGGGAAGATTGTCATTGGATGGCTCTTTGCTAAATACTGCTTGAAATTGATTATTAAGTGAGTTAACTATTTTAATTTTTTCAGAGCTAATAATTTTACTGAAACTGGTGATTCGCATAGTTGAGATTTATGTTTGAAAATAGGTTTTTTGGGTTGCGCTTATCATTTGCAGGAGCAAATTCGAAGGATTTCAGAGAAGAACGACTTAATTTTTTATCAAGCTTTCTAGTTTCTCTATATTCCTTCACCAGAAATGTGATCTTCCATTTTGAACTGACGTTACAAGCCCACAGCGATTTTTTAAGACGAATCAAAGATAAAGGTTCTTTTGTCATCCGTGGTTGTTTATTTGGGGATGGTTTGTTTGGCATACAAACAGATGATCTACTTTTTTCTCTTCTTTTAGAAGAACCCATAAAAAAATGATAACAATATGAAAAAGTTCAGAAAAAATATTGTTACTTCAAACCTTTTTTTGATTATTCAAAAAAAACAAAGACCAGATATATTACTGATTTGGGGAGAAATGCGGGAGAGTGCTGCTACATCGATTGTTCTATACCTGCCCTAACCCGAACCCTCAGTCAATGTAGCAGCATTCTTTTGCATGTTATTCATAAATTAGTCAATGTAGTAGTACTCTCCTACATTTCTCCCCAAATCAATAATATATCTGCTCTTTGTTTTTTTGAAAAATCAAACCTCATTTTGAGTCATAGTATCTTTCACTTACCCATCAAAGCCAACAAGCTGGCTATATTCGTGATGAGTGGTTTGAAATGATATCATTTAGTCGTTTAATAATGACTTAATATAAAGCTACAAAAACACTGTATTTACATAAAGTACAATGAAAACAGAATCAATAGGATAGACCACTTTTTATAGGGTTAGGGTGAGGGTGAAATGCTGTTGCTAAGGGTGTTGCTATGATTTGAAAATAAGCTACTTGTATAGAATTTTAATTTTTAGGCCTTTACAGAGGGTTTTATTGAAAGCTATTACGATAAATAGAATCTAGATTGATTTTTGAATAAAATAAGTATAATTTAAAAAAAAAATGATTTTTTTAGTATTATTTACCTATGTATCACCTTAAATGGTAAACTCGATTCAACATTTTAAATGCGTTGTTAAACAACAGTTACTTGACCTCAACATTACTGAAACAATTTCTTATTTTTAAAACTTTTACACGTCTCGAATTTATTTCATTTATGGTTATACTTATAAAAATGCATTTACTAGTATTTATATTTATAAAGATACATTTTCTTGGCTATTTTAATTATACAAGTTATGTGCTACAAATTTCTTATTTATCTAAATTTTTATGTTTTATTGATATTGATTGTAAAATATAACTGAAGATGATAAGACCATCGTTTCAGTCAATTTTTACGTTAACAGTTTTGTAAAAAAAGTTATATCGACGAAAAGATTATATCTAACCTAAAAAAAAAATATCCATACCCGATTATATATTTAACAATTAAACAATACTCTTATGTAAAACCAGTAACGATTAAACAATATTCTTATTACATTCTAATCATTAAATTAGAGAACACTTTTTTTGTTTTATCAAAAGAAGGACTCGTTTCTTATTCAATCCCAGCAGGCACATATAGTTTCACTTTCGGAAAAAAAAAAACACTTATAGACACGTGTTCGCTGCTATCAGAACTAAACCAAAATCACGTTGATTTCACTGGAGTTTTACTCTAGTTTAATGTCTTTTATGAGCTTAAATGAGGATCTAATTAACACTTAACGAGGATTTTTATTTAAAAATATTTAAACATGTTTAAAAATTAAGTGTTAATTAAATTCTGATCCTGAATAACTCGCGACTATTTGTGTTTGTAATAAATGACTTTTAGTAAAATTCATAACACCTTTTTTGTTTGGATTATACTTTATACGTATGTATAAAATATATTGACGTTTAGTTATTAAACATCATCTGTTGCATCACAAAATATCATACGGTATTAAATTGTATTGTTTATTAATATAATAATCTTTTCTTTTTTGTATTTAATTATTTGTAAAAACAAGTTTATAATCATAACAGCATTTATATTTTATATTTGATCCCCATGATTTTTCTGAGTTTTATTACGCATTTTTATTACGCGGGTTTAAATTCCATGGTCCAGTGATTTCTCTGAATGATTTGTTAATCAAATTTGGAGCTAAAATAAAATCAGTAAACAAATATAATTTATAATTTGATTTGATAATTTTTAGTAAATATCAATAATATATATATATATATATATATATATATATATATATATATATATATATATATATATATATATATATATATATATATATATATATATATATATATATATATATATATATATATATATATATATATATATATATATATATATATATAATTTGATAATTGTTAGTAAGTATCAATAAAATATATATATATAATATATAATATATGTATATATATATATATATATATATATATATATATATATATATATATATATATATATTATATATATATATATATATATATATATATATATATATATATATATATATATATATATATATATATATATTAGATTGATTCATATTTTACCAATTTTTGAAAATCAAGTTGGTCCTTTCTGGAATGGTTGACCGCCAATATTAGGGAGTTTTATCACATGACATTTTATCGCGGAAAAAACTTCGGCCAAAAAACGCAAAAAATGATGTTATGTAGGTGTCCAAGAATAAAAACACATCCAACACTTTACAAAAAACACTTTACAAAAAAATTTTTAAAATGTTATATATTTAAATACAGCTCAATACTCTCTACAACTTTAAAAAAAAAAAAAAGGAAAAATCTTATTCCCATAAAAAATTAATAATTAAAATCCTTAACTATCCCACTTGACCCCATTTTACTCTATATATAACTGATTTTTTGACGAGATTAAAAAAATAACTATATTATTTTTACTACTAAAAGTTTGATGCGTTTAGCAATCATCAGATAAAAATACATTGATTTTTACGTTAAAAAATATACTATATAATAACATCGTGACGTTTATAAAATGTTACTATTTGAAAGCGTGGTTTGGTTTTTTAATCTTTGGGCTCGTGGTTGTCAAGCAAGAACTTGTTTTTATGACGGTACTTAGATATTATTTCTGTTTTTTTATTTAATATATACTAGCAGTAAGCAACCCGTAATACGCGTTGTTAGTAAAAAAAATTAAAAAAAAAACCGCGTATAGAAAAGCCTAGAAACTACTTTAAAATAGAAAAGCCTAGGAAATGACGTAACTCGACTAATAATAATAATATTAAATTAGCGTATTCATATTATCAGATATATTAAATAAAAAAACAGAAATAATATCTAAGTACCATATTAATATATATATAATAATATTTAAAAATTCTTGCGTACCTTTGTATGATATTATGCAAAGTTTTTCATGAAGGCAAAGCAAGCATTTTTTTGTTACGTTGCTGTAGGCGGGGACTTGACTAGGTTAATTTGGTTGTTATTTTTTAATTTTTTTTTTTATCCGCCATATTTTTTATCTGTCACATTTAGGAAAATATGTCCGACATTGGTAGAAACGCTTTTATTATACGGGGGGTTGATCCATATTATATTTCTTTTTCTTTTCTTTTTTTCTCTTTTTTGGGGATTATACATTAAATTAAAATCAGTAAAACCATTTCTTCTTAATTCATCTTCGTATTCTGGCATAGAAAAATTAAATGCTTTTTCATTTGAGGAATTTTGTGATAGTCTGTTGTTGATAGAGTTGAGAATTTGCTTTATTATTTGCGGAGGATGGTTGGAATCAGTGTGGATGTAACGTAGATATTAATTTGGTTTTTTGAAAGGTTGGTAGGAGTTTTTTTCTAAGTTAAAAGAGATATCTAAGAAGTTGACTGCGGGTAGGTTTGTTTGGATCTCTATTTTAAAACCGATCATTTTAATAACTTTAATTATGTTTTTTCGTAGGCTATCAGTTTGTGATCCAGTTTTTTTACGAAGTACCATCAAACCATCGTCACGATAGTCCAACGTCTTCTTTATTTATAATTTTAGATAGTGAGTCTAATATATATAGGTCCACCAGTTCACAAACTTCTGCACCGTCAAAACAACCCATTGTGACATCAAAGCAAACGTGTGCTAAGTTTTTCCTCCATGTTTCTCCGTTAAAAAATAGCATGGACTTTAATGCAATGTTTAATGATTCTGATGTTCTCTTCGCTAATACTTGTGTGTTTTTTTGCAAACAGTATTGCATTACTTAGTATTTTTGATGTAATAGTGGGGTAAAAATCAAGTTGAATAAAAACACAATGTTGTTTTTCTGGTTTATATATATATACTTTTTTAAAGTTAATTCAGGTGCCCCAAGAAGTATTGCATTACTTAGTATTTTTGATGTAATAGTGGGGTAAAAATCAAGTTGAATAAAAACACAATGTTGTTTTTCTGGTTTATATATATATACTTTTTTAAAGTTGATTCAGGTGCCCCAAGAAGTCTTTAGGGTCTTATCACAGAGCAACGCGGAAGAGCATTTAATAGGAAGTTCACGCCTCCTTCCCAACCGATGTCGCAAAACTTTTCCAGAGGTGGGGTTTGAACCACGGATCTTACGTTTCTGAGGCAAGTGCGCTACCACTGCGCCACGGCTGCTTATTTTCAAACCATTTGATTGCATCAGTGGTATTTTTCCATTGGTTTAAATTTAATGTGGTTCTTACTTTTTTACTTATAGTGTCAAGGTATTTTTTGCTTATGTTACCAAGTTCACTTTTAGTGGAGTTCAATATACGGCAGGGTTTATTATTTTGGAATGAATCTTTGTAGTCTTTTAGTGTAATAAAAGCTTCAGATTTTGCGATCACTTTTATTCGTTTGCTTAAGTTAAGTGTGTTTGCTATATTTTTGGCTTCGAGGTTAATTGAGTTTTCGAGTTTCTCTAGGGCTTTTTTATACGCTTTTGTGATATTTTTGTTAAGAAGTTTAGTGTGTTCCTGAGTGGAAATTTGGTAAAAATTATTTGTTTTGTCAGCGAATAATAATACGTTAGGATTGGTTTTTATATTTAATATGACTCTTTTTAATTTTCGCTGTGTATCTTTTTAAATTTTATAAGGTTTATTTAATTGAGTAAACCGTTTTCAAAATTTTCCAATTCTTTGCACGGAGGTGGCGTGTTATTCGTTTTGAACCCAAAAGTTTCATTTGTTTTGACTGGTTTACTTTAATTTTGTTTAAATAAAAAAATGTTTTCCAGCGGATGAAGTTTTCTGTTTTTTCTATTAGCTGCAGTTTATAGCTGGTTTTGTTTGGTATTGGTATATTTTTTAACGAGTAGTTGAAGTTAATTTTCTCCATGGTGTGGAATCTATGAGGTAAAATTATATATATATATATATATATATATATATATATATATATATATATATATATATATATATATATATATATATATATATATATATATATATATATATATATATATATATATATATATATATATATATATATATATATATATATATATATATATATATATATATATATATATATATATATATTATATATAATTTTAAAGTAATCATTTAATCATTAATAAAGTATTTAACTAATTTCAATTTATTTCAAAGTCTTTTACTTATTTCACATTATATCATATATACAATATAAATACTACATATATTAAATTTATATAAATTTATATATTAGTTTAAAATGATGACTGAAAAATCTATATTTATTTAGATAAAATGATCAATGAAAGTATTTATGATTGGTATTTGACATTAAAAGATACATCTTATCATCAATATACTGTAGATAAAATATTAGGGTTAGATATAGATATAATATAAGATATAATAGAATTTCAAAATGAATAGTTTTGCTTCATTTGAGTACCAAGTTGACATATATTTGAAAAACCTTTTTTTATTTAAATATTAGGGACCCATTAAATATTCGAGTGTCTTGAGGGACCCCTTAAATAATTTTTTATTCAAAAAAAATTTAAAACTAGTGTTTTTGTATTAGACAAAACACATTTAGGGGGTGGGAGCAGGTTTTTCTCAAAAAAGTTATTTTAAGGGTCACCCTAGTATGTACTCGCGTAGAAATGTATACACACGCATATAGATGTACACTTTTAAAAATGTATACAACTTAAAAAATGTTAAACAAACAATGTTACATGAGGGCGGGGCGGTGGATCATCAAAAAGTACCGACTGGCTTCAGAAAAAAAAAAAGTTCTCAAAACAATAATTTACCCGACTGAACTGTGTCAAATACCTGACTAGCCAACTAAATTCGTAAAAAACCGACTATAACTTGAAAATCATCTTCTTCGGGCAGGGAGGGTGTATATACACACATATATACGTATATATATATATATATATATATATATATATATATATATATATATATATATATATATATATATATATATATATATATATATATATATATATATATATATATATATATATATATATATATATATATATATATATATATATATATATATAGCTTAAAGAAGGCGACATAATTAACCACGTTGAAAAATTATTTAATTTTTGAATCCATTCTTATCGTAGTAATAAAGTATAAAATTGTACTTAGACAGAAAGTGTCTAATATATTTAAATTTTTTTATTGAAATCACACCTTGTAGACAGCAAATCAAAAAGATTATTATGGCAGTAACAGAATCAGACATAAAGAAAATGTTGACAGAAATGTTCAGCGAATACAAAAAAAAACTGAAATTATGCTGAAGCAAGAAGAAAAAAAACTTTGTTGAGATTTTAAGCTCCAATTTAAAAATAATATATGATCGATTAAGCCAAATTGAAAACAAATCGGCGGAAAGTTTAAACAAAATAAACAAGTTAGAAAAAGAAGCCAGTGCCGTGGTAGTGAAAAAGAACTCAGTGCCGGGGCCTTCCCCAAAACTAAACATTTGGGCCCTAATATTTTATTTAATATTATTCAATTCACGTTTCACCGCGAACGGACGTGTTTTTAATTACAAAATAAAAATGGCGAAAAATTTTTCGGCTTTTCAATTAAAAGAAATATTAGACATTCATGAGAACACAATGATGAAAATATTTAATGAAAAATTTGAAAGATTGGAAAAACAGATTGATAAGTTGAATGAAGACAATAAAATTCTTAAAACTGAAGTAAGCGAATTGAAAAAAGCTGTCGAATTTATTAGCGAAAAATACGACAAAATAATAATTGAACAAGAAGGATTGAAGGCTGATTGCGCAAAACCAGATAGAAACCTAGAAAAGAGTTTAACCATTAATTTGAGAGACAAATTGGCTGAGATTGAAGACCGAAGTAGGAGAAACAATTTAAGGATATCCGGTATAGAAGAATCAGTTGATGAAAGTTGGGACGATTGTGAAAGTAAAGTTCGTGAATTAATAAAAAAAAAACTTGATCTTCAAGGTGAATTCATTATTGAACGAGCTCATAGAGTTGAAAAAATGATAATGATAATACAATTAAAAAATGCAGAACTATCGTGGTCAAATTTTTAAATTTTAAGGACAAATCAACAGTGCTTGGTAAATATATAAAGACGAAACTTTGGAATCAAAGAATATATGTGAACGAAGATTTCAGCGAAAGGACAACCAAATTGCGAAAGAAATTGTTTACGGCTGCAAAAGATTTACGAATAAAAGGTAAATATGCAAAGGTTGTATATAATAAGTTAATAACGCGCGATTAAAGGAAATTCTTTTATTTTATGGTTTTCTAAAATGGTAAAATGGATTCCAATAATTTAAACGACTTTGAATTAAGTTATAATTTTTTCCGAACTGATGAGTTTTTATTTAATAACCAATCAGATCCGGACTTAAATTACTTTTGTGAAGCACATGCTTTACAAAGCAACTGCTCCTATTACTATGCCGACGAAATAAAAGAGTTTCTTAACTGTAGATATTTTAACACTTTTCATATTAATATAAGAAGCATATCAAAGAATTTTGAAAATTTCTATTTAAGCATGAAAGAATCTCTTAATATTTTTAGTTTAATTTGCATGTCTGAAACCTGGTGTAACTCTAATAACTCTAATTTGAATTCAAGTATTTTTTTACCAGGTTTCAATATAATTTCTTTGGATAGAAAAAATGGAAAGCGAGGCGGAGGTTTAATAGTTTATATTAGAGAATATTTGCAGTATATTATCAGGCCTGACATGAGCAATTCTGATGACGATAATGAGGTCTTAACAGTTGAAATCCAAACAAACAAAAAAACAAAAAATTTAATTATAAGTTTTTGTTATCGCCCACCTTCGGGCAGTATAGAAAATTTTAATTTATTTTTAAATGATATTTTAAAAAAAAGCATTTGTGAAAATAAATTATACTACTTAATAGGTGACATTAATTTAGATTGTTACCAATACCACACTAATTATGGCGTTAAAAAATTTTATAACGAGTTATTTGAACTCGGTGCTTTTCCCATAATTAACAAACCAACAAGAATAACTCCTACATCAAAAACCTTAATTGACAATATTATAACAACTGATGTTTTCAATAAATCTCTAAAAAAAGGCATCATTAAAAGTGACGTCTCGGACCACTTCCTTTTTTTTTTCTCTATTAATATCGACGCAGATATAATATCTCAACAAAAACAAACTTTTAAAAAACGTTTTTTTTCTAATGATAATTTAAAAACATTTAAAGAACAATTATCTTATCTTCATTGGAAACAAATAGATACATGTGCTGACGCTAATTTAGTTTATAATACGTTTTTTAAAACGTTTTATGAAATATACGATGCTAATTTTCCAAAACAAATAGTAAATAAAAAAGCTAAAAGTTTAATGTCACCTTGGATCACAAAAGAACTAAAAAAATCCTCTAAAATTAAACAAAAATTATACGTAAAATATTTAAAGACAAAAACGAACAAAATAAAGTTCTCTATAAAAAATACGCTAAAGAATTTGAAAGACAGAAAAAAAAATAAAAAAAAAAATTACTATTCTAATTTGCTTGATAGAAATAATCTTAATTCGAAACGTACGTGGGAAATTCTAAGAGAACTCACTGGCATGCAGAAATTAAAAACGAGCTCATTGCCTAAAACTATTAAGATTAATGAAGAAACATCATTTGATCAAATTGCAATAGCTAACAAATTAAATGAATATTTTTTATCAGTTGGTCCTAATCTGGCCCAACAAATTCCTATCTTGAAAAACAAATAGAATAATTATGCTTTTCCAATAACTTCGTTCTTAAACTCCTTTGAGTTATCCTTTGAGGAATTTGAACTTTCTTTTAAAAAGCTTAAATCTAATAAATCAGTTGGTTATGATGATATTTATTGCAATGTTATTATCGACTCGTATGGAGTCATTAAAGATATTCTATTTCAAATTTTCAAATGTTCAATAAAACAGGGTATTTTACCCGACAATTTAAAAATAGCGAGAGTTTCACCAATATTTAAAGGGGGGAATTCAACCAATGTTTCAAATTATCGCCCTATTTCGATTTTGCCTGTTTTTTCTAAAATTTTAGAAAGAATTTTAAATAATATAATTTTCAATCATTTATCTTCAAATAATATACTGTATCAATATCAATACGGATTTAAAAAAAGTAATTCAACTGAACACGCTATACTCCAAACTACCCGCAATATTGCTGAATCTTTTGAAAAATCTCAATATACGTTAGGTGTTTTCATAGATTTATTGAAAGCCTTTGATACTATCGACCACAAAATCCTATTTAAAAAAATAGAGTATTATGGAATTAAAGGGAATATTTTAATGATTCTTAAAAGTTATTTAAGCAACCGTAAACAGTTTGTTTACAGTAATACAACTGTCTCTTCCAATTTATTAGATATAACATGTGGGGTCCCTCAAGGTTCTATACTAGGACCTCTTCTCTTTTTAATTTACATTAATGATCTCCCTAAAGCCTCAAATTTAATGACGGTCATGTTTGCCGACGATACAAATCTTTTTTTAGCTCATAACAACATAACAACATTATTCCAAAATATGAATATTGAATTAACAAAAGTTTCTGACTAATTTAAAGTGAATAAGCTGTCACTAAATGTTGAAAAAACTAAATGGATACTTTTCATCAAACTTCAAAAAAAAAGCTACTGCTTCCTGTGATGCCCTTACTTTTTATTGACAAAGTTCAAATAAAAAGAGAACAAACTACTAACTTTTTAGGAATAAATATTGATAAAAACTATAGTTGGATTTTATACTTCATGTTAATTTAATGTACTTAATATTCACGAGCGGTTCTCGATGATAAGACCTGAAGGTCTTCTGCGAGTCTCCGCGTTCTTTCTTTTTTGTATATATTTTCTTTTATTGTATAACGATTTTTATCTCAACTATCTTATTGTATAACTATATTGAATATTCAAGAAAAGAACAAAAAAAAAAAAAATTATTTTTTCTAAAAAAGTGGATAAAATTTACAGATTACCCTGAAAAGCAGGGTACCTGACATATATTCACGTCGCCGTTTATAAAACTAAAAACAATCAAATAAACGCTTAAATTCAATTAAATATATTTTATAATTGTTAAATTGATATAGAGTTTACTTGTAAAGAGTTTTTTTAAATACTGTTAATGTATTACGCAGACAATACAATTACGTCGCAAATTATCAAAAAAAAAAGGTTTGCGACGTGTTTTCATGCTTGCAAACTCATTTATTATGCCTTCATAACTTAATTTCCTTGCAACCTCAATTTCAATCGACAGCATTGCTTAAGAAGACAAACTTTCATCGACCATTGTTGACCTATTTAAAGATACAAAGAAATATAGCTACATGTGTTTATGTATAATGAAGCAAGATTATTTATACTAATCTATAAAAAGTTTTAATTAGTTTTAACTTGCTAAAGCTACGTTCTGCACTTGCAACAATAACTGGTAAAGTAAGAATGATTTGTAACGCAACAACTAGATTGGGATTAGTTTCTTGCAGCTCTTCTTTGAGGCATTTTTTTCCTCCTTGTTAACTATGACAAATTGTTTTAACTCCACTTCTCAATTCTCAAAATCTATATCACCAAGCTTGATTTGCAAACTTTTGAATATGCAGACAAAGAATTTTCATTACACGCTTTGATAAGACTCTCAGATCGGTAAAGAAAGTTATTGAGCTTTGTGACAATTCTGATCTGTTCAAAACGCTCTTTTACTGATACAATTGACATATCAATTAATGACATAAAAAATCTGCTTTATACTGATGTTCAGGTTACCGAGTGTGATCAGCACACTCGTCTGAATAAATCGACATTTTTTTTTGTAAACGTATTATTGGAAAAACCTTTTCAATGCCCAATATTTCTGCGACTTCTGATGCCTTAATACGTGCGTCGGAAAATCCATTTTTGCGATACTCATAAAGAAATGTATTGGTTGTCTTTATTTCACTAGCTAATATGTCGAGAGAGGTTGGAGAAGACTGAAAAAGCTTACTTAACTTTTTTGATTTGAAATAAAAATTATACTAAATAAGAAAGGCCATGTTCTAGTATATTTTGTGAGCGATCGTATTTCTGTGGCTGTAACCCCATCTCTCTTTTCTAAGTCATGTTCTTTCAAACTTTCGAGTGCCTCTAGGATTTCTTTTAAATAACAGTGAAATGGTTTAATACAGTTTATTCTACTTTCCCATCTAGTATCTGATTGTGGTTTGACAAAAATAGTCACGTACAATTTTAAAATTTCTCATCGAGGAGGAGACGATAAAAAGAGTGTATATAACCTTGAAAGAACACCAAAAAAAGAAATTGCACTGATAGATGACCAATGCTCATTTTTTCTTTGTGCAAAATGCATGGCGTACAATCTAAAATAATAGAATAGTATTTTTTTTTTTACCCTAGAAAGGTTTTTGGATTCAATCTCCTCCTCAAACCTTGTTCTGTGTGTCAGTGCTCAAATAGTGCTCCTTGGTTTCTTTGTCCTGAATTCATTGCATAAGCTCATTGAGAACGGTATTGTACTTAGCCAGTAATTCAAACACCTCAAGAAAGTTTCCACTGGTATTTCAACCAAAGGCTGTGTCTGAACCACGGAATTCAAGACTTCTTGCAGAAAGAAATAAGGTATTGTCCAGTATCCTTTCTAGCACTGCAGTGCATAGACGAGCAACTTATGTTGTTGCTCGTCTTTGGTAGTTTGATTTGCAATGCCTGCATTACCATAATTAAGGGGAAAAATTAATTAAGAAAAAAAAGTAACAAAGTAATAAATTAAACGAAATATGAGTTAACCTTTTCGTTAAGTCATCCACTGTTCAAAGCACTTAAAATGTGCACTGCTTGTTTCGTGTTCTTTAAGTTTTTTTGATAAACCTTTCCAAGTGTTCATTACTTGTCGGAATGGTGAAGAAGTTATCCCAAAAAGTTTGCAACAAAAGCAAAACACTTTATTGCTATTCAAAGAATATATGAGCCATGTCCGTTCAAAGATTTCTCCATTCTTCATCTTACTGTTATAATAATTCAGTGAAAATCGTCTTCTTTCTAAATTGTCTGGAAAATCAATCAGGGCCGACGATACGGGTTTTGAAGTGGAGAGGGGGGGGGGCACAATCAAAAATTTTTCTTAAAAAAAAAGGTCCTTCAGAAAAAAAGTGTGTGTGTGTGTGTGGGGGGGTCACACCTCTGCGCGTCAGATTCATCATCAGGCAACTCAGAAGGATCATCACTGAGAAAAATAGGCGGAATTGTTATGTATATAGAAACTTGGTGTCAAGATGAAGATTCCAATAACTCGAATCTTCAATTGAAAGGGTATAAATTAATTTATTAAACCAGAGGTAAAGGTATGGGCGGCGGTATATGTTTTTTTATCCACAATACACTGCAATTTTAAAAGCAGAAAATCTTAGTCATGGTAATGAAGAATGTGAGACATTAACCTTAGAACTGATTAATAATAAGAAAAACATACACAACGTTTTTTTAACCGCAATATATAGACGACCTAGTGGTTATATAAAATTGTTTGAAAAATATTTAGAACAGTATTTAGAAACTGTAAGAAATAAACAACTATACTTAATGGGGGACTTCAATATAAACCTTTTAGACATAAAAACTGATAATAAAGTTAAACACTTTATAAATATTATCAACATAGTATAATACCATTAAGTAACAAACCAACTCGCGTTACTCATCTAACTGAAACACTCATAGGCAATATCTTTACTTATAATTTTTCAAAATATAACACCCAAAGTGGTATTATAAAAACCGATGTAAGTGATCATTTTCCAATCTTTTTTATTTCTCATTCAATATGCAAAAAAAAAAAAATCTGACAAAATACCAAAAAAAATAATATGTATAAAAAAATGAAATTAAATGAAAATAGTATTAAAATTTTTCGCGGTCACTTGTTAATAAACTGGGAAAAACTTATTAACTACTAAGACGCAAATAAAGCTTATGAACATTTTATCTGTGAGTTCAGTAATACTTATGAAAAAGCATTTTCGAAACAAGAAAAAAGAGTCAAGCTCAAAAACTTACAAAGTCCATGGATTTCATCAAATCTTCCAAGAAAAAACAAAAATTCTACGAAAAAATTTTTAAAAAATCTTACAAAAATGAAAAAAAATATAAAAGTTATAAAAACCTATTTGAAAAACTTAAGAAACATGCTAAAAAAAATTATTATTCAAATCTTAAATACAAAATAATATTGGTAACAATAAAAAGACTTAGGATGTTATAAAAGCAGTAATAGGAAAGAAAAAGATTGATTCAGGTAATATCCTGCCAAACCATTTAAATACTAATAACAAAATCATTGTTGTTAATGATCAAAAAAAGATTGCTGAAAACTTTAACAATTATTTTACAAACATCGGAAATTAATAAAATAACTCAAAGTAAAAAAAAAATTAAATTGTATTTAAAAGAAGTGAACTTTGTAATGGACGAGTTTGACTTATCTTCTGATGAGAATCGAAACGCATTTAAAACAGTTCAATCAAAAAAGAGTCCGGACCTTGATGACATAAGCTCTCATGTAGTCAAAGAAATTTATGATGTTATTGAATATCCTCTATTGTACATCTTTAATCTCTCATTAAAAAGTGTTTTTTCTGAACACTTAAAATTAGCACGCGTAGTTCTGATATATAAAAGCGGAGATAACTCTACTTTATCAAACTATATATCTCCATACTTCTCAAAAGTACTAGAACGCATAATGTACAATAAACTTTTTTCATAACTCTAAAATCACAATATCCTTTTTAATAACCAATAAAGGTTTTAAAAAAGACCATTCAACTGAACATGCAGTATTAAATATATAAAAAGTTAACGAAATTTTGAATGTGTATGACAAAAATCAGCATACACTTGAAATATTTATCAACTTGTCAAAGGCGTTCGATACAGTGGATCACGAAATCTATCTATACAAACTTATTAATTATGGTAAAAAATAAAAATCTAAAATGGTTTAGTTACTATGTAAACAATCGAAAACAAGCTTTATATTGCAATAAAACTTACACTACCCTTACAACCATTACTTGTGGCGTTACCCAGGGATCTACTCTAGGTTCTTTGCTTTTTCTTGTCTATATTAACAACATATTTTTATCTTTTCGTATACTGAATTTTATTCTTTTTGCTGTGAGCATTTTCTGTGAAGTTTTTAGGAGTCATTCTAGATGAACATATTAGTTGGAAAAAGCATTTCAAGTTGCTCGAAAACAAATATATCTAAAAGCATTGGGATTATGCATAAAACTGAATATATTTTAAATAAAGTATGAACGAAAAGTTCATAGCTACATTAGCTAGGGGAGATGGGAGTGCATTGATCGCCGGGGCAGTATGATCTTTCAGCTTTTACTCGTTTACTTTTGCCTTAATTTAACAGAGATTGCAATTTAATTAACCATCATACTACCCTTCATTGCTTAATTGTAATAATTTTTGATAAGATCAACTTCAGCGTTAAGAAAATTGAAAAGACAATTTTTCATCATGAAAAGTGATTTTTGAAAGTTGTAAACAAATTCAAATAAATTTTTAATTAGTTTTCCGTATGACTTTACAACTAATTTATTGTAAACTCATATGTGTTAAGTTTATAATAAATTTGTTTTTTTGAGTTGGTTACTGTATTTATATAAGTTATTGGCATCAATATATCAACTGTACCTAATGGGGCACATTGATCGTTGACTATGCTGGGCTCATTGATCGGAGGATCAAAGTGCCCCATATAACTTATATTATAAGACTTAAATTTTTTGTTTAAATTTTATACATTTAAACTTATGACGAATAAAAAATCTTTATATAAATTTTTAAAATTTCATTTTCAAAATGTTTTAGTGTTAAAAAATAATATTAATAACATAAGTTTTTAGTTTTACATAAGTTTTACAATTAGTTTACATAACTTTTGTAAACTAATTGTAAAACTTATGTTAAATGATTATTACAAAATGATTGTTTAAAAAAAATATTTTATATAAAATATTTTTTTTAAACAATCATTTTATTTTACTTTTTTTTTAATTTTTAGATCATTAAATGGTTAGCTATAGAAAATAAAAACAGACAGAGTTGCTATATCATGTGATACAATGAAAGCAGCTGTTAATGAAGTTTTAGAGGGCAGACCAGTGAATGTTGTAGCTTGCAAGTTTAACATAAATCGAATGACTTTAAAAAGATATTGTAATAAAAAGAAGCTCAATCCAAATGAATCTTTTAAGCCTAATTACAACAATAAATACGTTTTTACTGCAGAAGATGAAGAAAGTTTGTCAAGTTATTTACTACTTGCATCAAAAAACTATGGACTTTCAACACGGTTATTGGCTTACAAGTTTGCTGTAAAAAATAATAAGATCTACCCTTCATCATGGATTAAGAATAAAATTGCAGGGATTGATTGGTAAAGACAACCAGAGTTGTCTTTACGAACACCTGAAGCAACTAGCTTTGCTCGATCAACTGCCTTTAACCGATACACTGAGGAGAATTTTTCCAAAATTTAAAAACAGTAAAAAATCAATATAAATTTGATCTTTATTGCATATATAATGTTGATGAAACTGGTTTAACAACGGTACAAAAACCAGTAAAAGTGTTAGCAGGTAAAGGAAGTAAACAAGTAGGAAAAATCACATCTGCAGAACGAGGAACATTAGTGCTTCAAATGCAATTGGAAACTCTATTCCTCCACTATTTGTTTTTCCTTGGGGTCAAATTACATAATAAGGAAGGTCCTCCTGGATGCGTGGAATTTACAAATCCTTCTGGTTGGATGAATTCAGACATTTTTTATAGAATGGATAAAATATTTTGTGAGGTATTCAAAATGTTCTTATGAATCTCCAGTTTTGTTACTTCTGGACAGCCATAAAAGTCATATTTCTGTTAGAGCTTTGGATCTTGCAATTCAACATGAAATTACAATGCTAAGTTTTCCTCCCCATTGAACCCATAAATTGCAACCATTGGATAGAACTGTTTTTGGAGCATTGAAAAGGTTTTACAATGCTGCGTGTGATAATTGGATGGTCACAAATCCAAGACCTATGACCATTTATGATATTGTTTCAATAGTTGGTGAATCATATACAAAATCTTTCTCACCATCTAATATACAGAGAAGATTTCAAGTAGCTGGCATTGAGCCATTTAATTTAGAAATTTTTAAAGATAATGATTATTTACTATCATCAGTTACAGGTTGTGCTGCTCCAAATGTAGTAAACACAATTCTTGTGGAACCTGAAATGACTGTAGCACATGTTGATGGCATGGAGCCTGAAATGCCTGTAGTACATCATGAAACAAGTTTTTCGAACAAAGTGTCACCAAGCATTACTTCATTACTCTCACCTGAAATTTTTAAACCTTACCCGAAAGCATCGGCTAAAAAAAAAAGTGTTAAAAGTAGGCAGTTAAAAACAAGGATTTTGACTGATACTCCAATCACAAATAAAATTTGTTTGTCAGAAGAAAAGAAAACCAAATCAACCAACAAAAGAAACTCATTGCAAAAGACAAAAAAAGGGGTGAAGTTAAAAACTACTTGCTTAGGAACAAAAAACAATGTAATGTAAAAGCATCTCATGACTTGACTTTGAAAAAGGATGATAGTATAAAAAAATAATCTTGTAAACTTTAGTTCTAATAAATGTCTTGTATAAATCTTGTATTTTCTTTGTAAACTTAAAATACTTTATTCTTATAGCTTTATAAGATTCAAATTTTGTAAAACCTAATACATATATATGTCAGTAGTATATAACGGGCTTATTTTCATAGAATTGTGATAGAATTGTGGTCATTCTTCTAATGAAAACTTTATACACTGGTGTGTATTAGGTTGTAATGATATATATACACACATATATATATATATGTTTTAAGTTTTACTTTTTTTTTAGATGTATTATATAATATACACTAATACCCTTCAACTAATGCATTTGTAAAACTTAGGTATAGCAGTATTAAAAATGTAAATAACGTTACTCATATAAGATCAAAGTGCCCCATATCGGAGATCATAGTACCCCATTGCATGGGGTACATTGATCTTTTACAAGGGTTGTAGTAATGTTAAAATATACCATGTTCATCAATTTTTTTATTAAAACAATTATTTTTACTTAAAGACAGATTGTTCTAGTTTAGTTTAGTAATTAATAAGTTTTTATATCTAGATCGGGTTGTTCGCAGTTTTCAAAATACTGCAACGGCGATCAATGCGCCCCCATCTCCCCTACTGCAATACTGCCTGGGCAAGTACTTACCAATCAAAACTAGCCTTAATCTATATAAAAGAAAAGCAAGCATGCCGCATATTCACTAATGAAATGCTAGTGCTAAACAAATAATGAAAGAACTGAGAGTCTTTAATATTTATGAACAAAACATCTATAGCATCCTTCAGTTTATGTTTAA
The DNA here is from genome assembly GCF_022113875.1 of Hydra vulgaris. Lineage (NCBI taxonomy): Eukaryota > Metazoa > Cnidaria > Hydrozoa > Anthoathecata > Hydridae > Hydra > Hydra vulgaris. The sequence goes on along the minus strand of NC_061167.1, from coordinate 41,155,268 downwards.
AATAAAAAATAATTTGGTCCCAAAAATATTCCATAATTACTTCCAACTTATTGATCATAAATACAAAACAAAATATTCTAAGCAAAACTACTATATTCCAAAAATGTTTTTAAGACAATCCAAATTCTTAATATCTAGAAGCAGACCATTTTGGAACTCATTTCAAATGAGATTAAAACGATAAACTCTTTTCAATATCTTAAATGCGTTGTTAAACAAAAGTTACTTGACCTCAACATTACTGAAACAATCTCGTATTTTTAAACAACTCTTACACGTCTTGAGATTTTTTTTTTTACTTTTACAATAGCTGGAAATGCTTAAGGTTATATTTATAAAAATGCATTTAAATGTATTTGTATTTGTAAAGATACAATTATTTGGCTATTTTAATCATACGAGTTTTTATATTTATATATATTTAAATATCTTTTAACTTGTGTTTATCTTATATTTAATTGATATTTATTGTAAAATAAATTGAAATTAACGGGGAAAGATGATAAGACCATTGTCTTCTGCTTGCTCCAGTCAATTTATTACGTTAACAATTTTGTAAAAAAAAAATTTTATATCTATCTACACACACATATACACACACATTTTAATAAATTAGTAAATAATCATTGTAAAAACAGATTTTTATATCGAAAAAAAGTTGAAGCAATGACCAGAAAATTATCATAAATATAAAACATATATATCTAAAGTTAAAAAAAAAAATTGTTGAAATCCTACAGTCAGATTTTTAGAAAATTGATTTCAAATAAATAAACAAATCTTTACACTAAAAAGTTATTAATTGAAAATAAGGTTTAATTATGCTATGATATTTTTTAACCTTTTTTTATTTATGCTTTTGTAAAACTTTTGTATTAATATACTATTAAAAGTCTACATTAAAAGTAAAGCTACAAAATTGAGTTTTTAGAAATCAAATAAGAAATAGACTGTTGCCATATAAAATATTCTTTGTAGTTAAGAACCGTAGCCATTTTAAAAGTTCAAAGGTTTTTCGTATTTTCTTACGCATCCGTACCTAAACATAGCGATTGTAAACGACCGTGGGAGAGTATCAAAAAAAAGGATTTTTACGTAATATTTAGGCCAAATTCTGAAAATTATTATTAGAACTAAGCATTATTAAACCTTTATATAGAAGGGGACACATCATTTGCTCCCTTACCTCACCGATTCTTGGGGATTTACCCTCCCTCTCTTCTTCATTGAAGTATGAAGCCCCCTAAAACTATTTGAATTTTATTTTAAATTATATTATTTAATATTGCTTTATTATCTTTAGAAAAAAACAATATAAGTATTGAAATTATGATAACATTTTGGTTCCTAAATATTTTGGAATTTCATTTGTTTCCGAGCTAACTTTATGGACAGACATATTCGCCTTTTAATTCCAATTTAAATTCTATGTTTTGGTGTGTGGGTATCTGGCAGACTTAAACTGGGCCCACGGATACCGAGAGATTCCTGGTGGGTTGGTTGCAAAAAATCAGCATCAAATAGAATTATGGGATTTTGCAAGGATATGGGAAAGTTTCAAAATAACTCTTGTAGATGAATATAATTTGTTATTTAACACGGAAGAATCTGGCTCTGTCTCGGACAACATCCGATAATCTAAATCTGTAGAATCTAAAACTGTTTTTACATAGAAATAAAGTCAAATCTTTCAAAAAATCTATTGTTTATTGTTACTTTGTTCTCCAGAAGTTCAATTTGCATAGTCTTCTGTAGTCAAATTAATTTATGACTAACAAATTTGTGTTGACATAATCCGCATCACAAGTTGTTTGTAAAAGGTCATTCTTGAAATTAAAATATATTTTGAACAGGTTAAGAAATTTGATGAGCCAGTCATTCATGCTAATGTCTTGTGAAAAAGACCTTCTTCGAAGAATTAATATCAATGTAATCATCAATGTTTTGGCATCGACTAGTCAAACGATTATAAAGTTGCTATACTAGTCAACAGTAAATAGCAATTGTGTCTACTATTTCAAGACTTTAACTTACTGCAATGTTTTAGAAATATTAATTTTTTATCAATATTTAGACTGGTAAGTATAAAATTTTGTTTATATACATAAAACAACAATAAATACTAAAGACACCCAAAAATAAAAAGATCCTTTACTAATTATATAGGTAAATTTAAAAAAGTATATATATATATATATATATATATATATATATATATATATATATATATATATATATATATATATATATATATATATATATATATATATATATATACATATTAATACGAATTCTCTTAATACACTTAATAATTTATTATGAAAATCTTTCTAAAAAAAAATTCCTTTTAGATTGACAAAAACAAAACGAGATTGACAAAATTCACAAAACGAGATTGACAAAAAACGAGGTTCAAGTTTCATTTGATGTAATAAAGTTGTTACATCAAGAGAAATTAAGCTTCTTGAAATTCCAGCAATGGAAAATGGAACTGGAGCTGCTCAGTATGAAGCTTTGGATAATGTACTGGAAGACTATGTGATAAGTGACACTCTAAAGGGATTATGTTTTGACACAACTGCCTTAAATACTAGAAAGCATTCAGGAACCAATACTAGGTTCAGTCAAAGACAAGAATATATTTTATTAGAGTTTGCCTGCAGGATACATATATATGAGCTACATATATATGTCTCCTCAAAGATTTCTGAGAGCAAATTAACTTTTATTTGCTCTTATTTCTGGGAGCAAATTAAATTAAACAGATTCTCCAGAAATTTTAATGCTTAAAAGATTTCAAACAAACTGGAATGACATAAAGGAAACTGTCGATCTTTCCAATTTAATACCAATTCCATCAGCATTACTTTCTTGGCAATCCAGGTTTAGGAAATTATCCAGTTTTGCAAGGATGCACTGAGTACTGACATATTTTCTAGAGGGGATTATAGGAAGTTATTGGAATCTATCATGATGTATCTGTGTCATGAAATCGCTTTGAAAAGTTAATCTCTAGACTATGTTTCTCATGTTTAATTCAACCGTGCAACAATGATTTAAGAAATTTCGTTCTGGAAACTTCAGACTTGAAAATAAACTTTGTAGCGGTCAAACAGTTCTCCACGATGAGGATTTGAGGACTCTTATGGAAGCTGACCCAACGCAAACGGTTCAAAAAGGAACTAGGCATCAGTCGCAATGCAGTCTAAGATGGTTTAAACGTATTAGGAAGGTAAAAAAAACTTGAAAAGGAGATAGGGGAGATAGGGGAGAATCAGGCACCATGATACACTTTTAATTTTTGCTTCATAATTATTTTAATACGCCTTTTTTTAATTTGTTTATTTTGTATAATAAATTTATACTTAAAAAATTGAATTTATAAATTACCAAAATATAACAGGTTAAAATTACGAGACTATTTAAAGTAAAATTAGAAATTTCGTTCAAGGTATTCCACCCATGGGGTATCTTGATACACACTATGAGCATCATTAAAAAGTATAAAGTGTAGAGAAAAAGCAGACTTTTACTTAAAAACAAAAAAATTAATACCTATAACCCAAATAATGCATCCTATAGTCCTAATTAAATTTCAGAAGACCAGATAATATATCTTTTTAAAGTTTTTTAAGCATCAATAAAAATGGCTTTGTATCGAAATTCGATCTCATAGTATTATATTTACATAAACTTCTCGAAAATTGCCTGTTAATATTAAAGAAATAATTTTAAGAATTGTTTATGACACAATGGAGTACTATTTTATAGTTTTAGCCAAACCCTAACAAATGTTATACCACATTGAATAAAATACCTTGAAACTTATGAACTTTAAAAACTGATAATTTACTTTGTCTTCAAAAAAACACAAATTTCGACCCCTCGCAGACCTAAAGATGTCATGACATAATTTTTTTTCAAAAACAACTCTAGTAGTAACTGTCTCACCATATGAAAGTTTTCACAATTCTAGAGATGTCTCCACAATTACAATGTTTCATGGTGTTCCACTTTACCCGTCGACTTGAACGATCGACATGATTTGCTTCTGCGAAACCAAAATGGTCCTTTTTTAGACCGAATCATGAAGTGATGAAAAGTGAATCCTGTACAATAAACGAAGACGTTAGGGACGTCGACAAACCCCCAGGCACTTCCCTGAAGCGAAAACGTACCAAAAGAAAGACTAAGGTTACAGTATGGTGTCTGCAGTAGACCTAATTAAAAGTCTTATTTTTTTTTAAAAATACGAAATATACTGAAAACTGCGTCAGCAGCAAATGATATTGATCAACACAAGAGGTCTGATCCTGCTCCACGACAACGCCCGTCCGCACGTTTTACAAATCACCCTGCAAAAATTAATCACATTGAAAGTCCTGCCTCACCCACCATACCCCTAGACCCCTCGCCAGTCAACTACCACCTCTTCTAACGCTTTAGTAATTTCTCATCGCTAGAACCTTCTCAAACCATCGAATTCAACGAAAGCTGCTTTTGCTAGGTGCTGATTAGAGGTTGCAACACGTTGACAAAGATGTGTTGATTCTGTTGGCGCTTATTTCGATTGAATCAAGTCAGTATTGCTGAAGTTATATCATTTAGAATTTTATCTTTTTTACCCAGCTAATAGTATTACTAAAAAAAAATGTTTTCGCGCTACACAAGCAGCTTGACAAGGTTGCTTTGGTAATAACAAGCTTACAATCTACATCTAAGTATCGTAACTAACGATAAAATGAAAAACAACTAAAAGAAAGAAGTTCCTAAAAATCAATCATTATTCATAACAGATTTTTATAAGTCTCCGATTATCAAGCAAACTGTCTCTAAAGTTTAAATTGAATGTTAAAAAAATAACAAAAACATTTATATTCTCGAAACATTGACGATGAGCAGTAACAAAACAATCACATACGTTCTCCATACTTTGTAGAAATTTTTTTCGTTTGTTCAAAGGTTATCCATACTCTCAGAAGAGGAAATAATATTTGAGTCTGTTTGTACAGAATCAAGCATCATCGAAGTTTCAGGGTTTGAACGAATTTGAGAGATAAAATCAGCAAATATCGGATTTAAATCTAAAAACAAAACAAAAAAAATAAAAGAACCTTGAGCATCATTTTTTTTTCAAAATTTTTGAAAAAGTATGACAAACGGTTATGTTATATAACAAATAAAAAATAATAAAAATTATACACAGTTCATTTAATATTATGTAACCAATCATGAATAGCAATAACGTTATATAATTTGTCATATTTAAAGTTATTAACCAATCAAAACTTCTCATATAAAACGTAACGCTGTATTCATAGTTTTCAGATAAATTGTTACAAAGGGTTTTATAACATTCAAAACCAAAATCATATTTAAAAGAAAAAAAAAAATTACGAAATTTGAGGATAAAACATAATATTTTTTTTGAGAATTTTTTTAATTAAGAAAACTGTTTTCAAACAAAGCAATTGTAATACTTCCGCTGAATAAATCAGAATTATTAAATATTAAAGATGACAAATGGAACTAAATTATTAAAATAATTCAACACGATCAGAAATGAAAATGTACCACAAGTTAATAAAGAAAAAATACTATTCTGAAATTATAAGAATTTTAACGAAATCGGAAATTAGTTTCTCATAAAATGTCTTCTGGATATTACTACATTTACAATCCGTATCAGCCACAAGTTCTTTATTCACAGCCAGAATTTGTACACAATGAACAACGAAGACGAAGAAGAAACGTTGTGGAGAGTATATGTCTTGGATTGTTGTACGGCACGTTAGCAGCGGTGTGCTGTTTTCTGTGTATACCATTTGGGCACTGGCATTACCCACACTTTTAAGTTTATAAATTGAATTATTTGAAAATTAGTTTAAACAACACCTTAGCAAGTTTTTTGTATTTGCTCTATAACTTTTTTATTGTGTGTTTTCATTTTATGTAAAAGTATATGAAAAAACCTGTTCTTATAACTTTTTTGTGAATAAAAAAATTTCTATATAACGTATAGTAGTAATATATTAGTCTTTGCTTTAAGCTTAACCCCATTTTCTTTACACTAAGCAAACGGGTGTGTACTTTGGGGGAAAAATCTGTTTGTATACCGGTCGGTTTTTGTGCATATATTGCGATAAAAAAAAAGTAGCGTGCATTGCAGCACAAATAAAGGTAAAACTAACTGATTGAAGAAAACTGCTATACTAATGATCTTGAGATTCTTACCTGAATCAGGTATATTTTTGAGAGCAACAACAGCCCTTAAAACAGAACGTTTAAGTTCGTCTTGTTTTTCGTATTCCTGCTTGACTGAATTTGCTTTTACTTTGGCCTGAACTGTACTACGAAGGGGTTCAATAATACGATCCAGATCTATAATATGAAAACAATATATATTTAAAACACGTGTATGTATGTATATATGTATATATATATATATGTGTATATATATATATATGTGTATATATATATATATATATATATATATATATATATATATATATATATATATATATATATATATATATATATATATATATATATATATATATATATATAGCAAAAACAGAAAACTTATAAAAATTAAAAATACGCACGCTGTAAAACTGCAATTGGACATAATGTCGATAATCGAACAATCATTAAGTATGTTAATATCTATAATATAAAACTGAAAAACATTAATTCTATAGGTTATCTATGATTTATTATTGATTCTATGATTTTTCCTGTATAATTTATCTCATAAAAATATTTTGTTACAACTAAACGTTTTTTTTTTCATTACAAATTTAGTTTATTAAGTGTTTACACAAAAGTAATTATTTATACACACAACTAATTCATTTAAAATACATTTAGATATAACTACAAAATTTATTTATCTGCTTATATTAATTTATATAGAAATACTATTATTTTAAAAAATGTTTATATATTTATAAAATATTGCTTTAGATGTATTAAACTTATAAGTCATATTTTTATCTTTAAGATAAATTATATTGTTTATCCTGAGTTAGATGACATTTAAACATTACAAAAAAATTGAAACTTTTCTATAAATAGTTTAAAAAAAAGGTTTTACAATAAAAAATTTTTTTTTCAAAAATACCTTAATATCATAGTGATCTTTCAAACCATCTTCAACGTGATTTAAAAATTCAAAAATATCCACTCTGTCCAAGCATGAGTCAATCAGTGTATACATGCATTCAAATGCTGCCTAAAATTTAAATTTATTTAAAAAACAAGAAAAATCAAAATGAAATAAAAAATAATTTAAAAAATATAACCTTTCGAATATCAAGACCATCATCTACAGTATGTTTGAAAGGACCCATTTCAACTTCTCTTATAAGTTCTTTCTAAATATAAAAGATTTTTATTGCATTGTTCTCAATGAAAAATCTCGACGTATTTAACATATTATAAAAATTAAACAAAGATTTCTAACTCTGATTTTTGTCTCATTATACAAATGCGGCAGCAAATTGACGAGTAAATCTCGTATTAATCCTGGTTTATTGTGAGCTACTGAATTGAACATTGCCAAAGTTACTCGACGAACATTCTATACATCATATTTAATATTAGTTGATTAAAAAAATACAATAGTTTAAAAACAAATAAATAAAAGTAAAGTAATAAAACGCACCAAATCAGTGTCAACAAGAGGTTGTAGAAATAGATGTAGGCATTGTTTTAATAATAAATCAATTGGTTGTGGTTGATCTATAATAGTAAATTTAATGGCCGTAATCACAGTACTGCGCATCACAGATGATGGAGAGGTCAAACGAGCCTAAAATTATAAATTAGATATAATTAGCAATATACAAAATTAATAGACTTGGTTTTTACTAGACAAATTTTGTGTTTAAACATTATATGGAATACTATAACATAAAAAAATGTGAAGTTTTGGTAGTAGCATCTCTATTCATTACATTCATTACAAATTGTTTTTTACTTTTTTGTAAATATTGAAGAAATGTGAATTTTTGTAAATATATATTTTTTGTTCATATTTACATATTGTTTTTCCAATTTAAAAAGAGATAAAACATAATTGATCTTATTCAAAATCTCAAAATAGGTACATAAAAATCAAATAAAAAATGTGGAAATAATCTGCATATATAACCAATAGGTTTAAAAAAACAGTTCTGTCCTGTTATTTTTACTTTAATAAATATTATGTTAGAGTTAAACTTGTAAATTTTTTAAAATTATTCTAGTCACTGACCCAATGAGAACATTCAGAAATTATGAATATTATATTGTGCTTGCGGACTAACATTTTTTGCTAATTGTAACAGTAACAGCATTTTTAATTTTAAAACAAACTAAATTCAAAATCAAAAGTTTTTTATTAATTCAGAAAGATTAAGAAATAATTACTTGTAACTGTTCAAGTAAATTAACAGGATCTATCAACGTTAGCTTTCCAAGACACTCAGCAACTACATTTCTTGTCCCTTCTTCTTTACTTTCGCAATGTGAAAATAGCAAACCCCTTGAGAAATAATTTAAAAAGGCTTAAAATATACAACAACAAAAAACTAAACTTATAAAAACAAACTGCAATAAAAAAAAATGCTTTCATAGGCTAACAATTTAAGTAAATGAAAACATGTATCTTGAAATATTTTGAGAAACACAATAAAGAAACTTCCAGCAGAGAACTCCATTGCGTTTTAATTTTAGCCCAGAAACTAAGCATTTGTAATTTTTAAGCAATTTTGAAAACTTTTTCAGTAACCACAATCATAGAATTTATGTTTTCTTAATTTAAACTTTTTTCATTAATCACAATCAATAAAATTATGTTTTTTTTTCATTTAATTTATTAAAAAAAAAAATCTTTAGGAGCATGAAAAAAAAAAAAAAAATTACTTGTTCATTCAAAATTTCCTAATCTAAACTTAAATTTTTTTAAATCTTTACTTTTTTAAATTTAAACTTAAATGTATTTTTTTTCATCTAATTAAACTGACGTTGAGTCAAAAACAAAATCTACAAGACTTGAAACATAGGTTTATTGATAACAATGATTACATATAGATCACAGATTGTTTTATAGTCATTGTAACAGTGTGAGATTAAATTAAACTCACCAAATTGCCGGAAGAAAAGGTTGAAGAATAGAAGGAGTTTGAGATACTGACTGACAAGTAATCACCTAATAAAATTAAGTATAAAAATCATAATAGTATTAAATAAAATAAGTATAAAAATCAATAATAAAGAAAAAAACATTAAAGACTTTATCAGCATAAAGAAAAAAATAGTAAAAACTTTATCAGCAATTCCTTTTAAACATTTAATAAAACCTCTTTTAACGAATGCAACAAAAGATACTGTCTCTTGGTATTCATCTTAATTTGATCCAATATAAATGGCAAGTAGGCAGTTAAGTTTCCAACACATAAATGACCTTGAAATAAAAATTTAATTAACAAAAATTAATTTACAAAAAAAAAATAATTGTAAAAATATTTTAATTCAAAGGCAGCTACTTTTCTTATTTAAACTTTGATATTGTCTTTAATGTCTATTGAACCATATCTAATCATTTTATCTACTGATAATATTGACTAATCATTTTATCTACTAATAATAGGCTATAAAAAGTAAAGAAAAAGCAAAAAGAGGTTACCTAATTCATAAGATAAAGAAGTTACCTAATGCATAAGATGCTGCAGACTTGATATCTTCACATTCGGATGCAAACGAATTGACTATAACAGTTTTTAGCTCAGGATTGTTGCTTAAATCACTGAAATTCAAACAACAAATAATTTTTATAATAAGTATATTATAAAATTATTAAAATTTATATATACATGCAAGGGGGTGTTACTACATCGACTAAGGGTTTGAGTTAAGACAGAGTTATACGATTATGATTTTATTTAAATAATTATATTTCTATAAATAATAAATTATATTTCTATGTATATATTGTTTAAGTGACATCTTTAAGAATATATTTTATATTTAAATGATAAAAAGCATTATGTTCGGTTATATATTATTTTAATTATTTAATTATATATATATTATTTTAATTATTTAGTGATATTTTGACTTATTTAGTATAAGCTATTAATAATCAAACTAAAAAACTGTTATTCAAAATTCATAAAAATTAAAACAAAAATGATGTTATTGCAACCTAGCAGATTTAGACTTGTAAAGTTTAGCAAAAACTGGTCTCCAATGGCGTGCCATCATTAAGTTACAGTTGTTGGGATTTTAGACATTCTCGTGTGATTTAGAGCATTATAAACGCTGTATTTTAATTGCTTTGTGGATCTTACGCCTATAGTTATTAGGAGTAACAGAAATTATTTTTGGTTTAGTCCAGTTATTTGAACCACTACAATGTTGAATGTGCTCAACTATTCCTGACAGGGTTGGCATTAAAAAACCTGCCATATAAAACCCAATAAAACCTGCTTAAAAAAATCTTATTGGGTTTTTTTAAAGATATTTTATAATTTTATGAACTATTATAATCAACATTAATATTATAACTATTATATTATTAACTAAATTAATTATCAACTATTATTGTTAACTAAATTATTGTTAACTAAATTATTGACAACTATTATTATTAACTATTATAACCAACAATAACAGCTATCAGAGCAGGTTTACTAATATTTGAATCATTATTTGAAAATACATTATCACAATTTTTATTACAATATTTTTATAGATTGCAATTTTTTTGTTATTCACCCCCCATAGCTGAGAAAGCAACTACAGTTGAGGAGACTACCTTGTTTTAGTCACAAACAAAAAAACCCAAATTTACCAAATTAAACCCAAAATTACCAACAAAAAAATCTACTGGGCCGAGTTAAAAAAAAAAAAAAAACTGGGTTTTTGCCAACCTTGATTCCTGATGCATCCCAGTTACCTTTAGTTATATTTTTCTTGTGTTAATTAATGCATGTGGAAATTTTCTTGTTTCACCGACATAACTCACACCACATGAACAATCTAACTGATAGACACCAGAATAAATAATTGGATGCAATATTGATTTATTGTGACATATTATGTTAAGAATTACCATAGAGAAAAGCAGATTTTATACTTACTCTATGAAATTCTCTTTAAAGTATAATACTTAGTTTCCGTATCAACAGCAGTATGACAATTTTTCCAGGGTATATTTGCTGGTTTATTGTATTTTTATGTGATAATTTTTGATGATATCTGAAAATTGTTTGTATGAGTGTTCATTTTGGGAAAACACATTAACAAGAAACTCATTTTTATTCTGAATATTTTGTTTTGAACATATTTTATATGCTCTTGAAAGAAAACCTTTAAAAATACCTATTGCTATATTAGGTAAAATTGAAGAATGTGGTAATTAATATATTAGTAATTGCTTGCTTACGATATATTGAAATTTTGTATTTATGAAGAAATTGATTGGTGAAAATACAAACGCCTAGAAAACTGAGTTGATTTTGAGAACTTTGGTACTCAATAGTATACTGAATGGCGGTATCTTATAACATATATCTAATAAAAAATAGCAAAAACATTTGCTAAAAAATATAATCTTTTTTGTAGTAAAAAGTAGAAAATAAACTTTTTAACTTAAATTTAATAATTGGTCTAAACCAAAAAATTGACAGGTCTGCACAAGGTTTATATAGACCTATTAACCTTTAAATAACTATTAAATTTAAATTAAAAAGTTTATTTTCTACTTTTTAGTACAAAAAAGATTTTATTATTTAGCAAATGTTTTTGCTATATTTTATTTTCTACTTTTTAGTCTTTACAGGGAGCTACGATATTTAGTGATGCATTTGTCAAGACATTTATAATTAAATTGAGCTTTTCATCTTTATCAAAGAAACAGAGTATTTCCTGATCAAAGGATCAATAATTTTTTATATCAAAGTAAAACAACATAAAGTACAAATATTTGCATTTCCACCCTTGTCCTCCCACATATGTAGTATATTTTTATATTAATATTAAACAAAACTTATATAAGTTATTTTTTCAATTTTATAAAACATTAAAAAAAAAAAAAGATAAAAAAAAAACAACAAACAAAACAAACCCACAAGCAATCTTAGTCGATCTTAAAAATAAAAAAATGTAACGATAAATGAAAATAAAAGGGAATAATAAATTATATAAGGGAAAATAAATGAAAATAAAAGGAAATAAATTATATTTAAAAAAATACAAACCCACAAGCAATATTAGCCTGTTTTATAAATAAAAAAAATTTATTAATGAAAAAAGATTACTTTAAAAACAAACCTGCAAGCAATTTAGCTTATCTCTATATAAAAGATTTGCGCACCAAGGAAGACAAAGAAAGTTGAGGAAGAGTTCATATCGAGTGAAAGAAAAGATTATAAAAAACAATTTGCCTTGTCAATATTAGAAAATCAAGCGTGACTAGTATCAACATACTTTTTATAAGTTATTGATGCAGTAATTAAGGTTAAAGTTTGTTGGATAGCACTAAACTCGATAAATTGTTACTTTATCTAGTGAAATAGATGAATACAAATTAATAACATTAAACGAAACCTGAATTTCATTTTTTTCGATAATCCATTCTTAAGCCTCAGATACATATGAAAAATAATTTTTAACTCTGCATTTGTTTTTATCAAATGTAGGTTGTATTATTTCAACAAGATGTTGCAAAAGTTTATGAGCTGGTGTACCAATAGTTTAAACTATAGTTTGCATAGGGTAACCTTTATCACTTTTATGTGCTTTAATGCATCTATATAATCTAGGTGGAACAGCATCAAATAGATATATTTTATCATTAGTTTTTTATTAAATATTTTTCCTTTTTTTTCAGTTTACTGAGAGTTGAATTAGACAAAGAAAGTTTTGTGTAGAATCGACAGCAAAAATAGTGCAATTACAAAGTTCTGTAATTTTTTTTATTGCTGATTCTAAATCTAAAATAGCAAATCCACATCCTTTATTAAAAGGGTATATCTAATCACAATAAGTTAACAAAAAATATTACTCCACTTAAAGAAACATAGCTAAACAGCACAAATGACAAAACACAAATGTC